>BFEA01000393.1:860353-884461 GCA_003427395.1 Chara braunii | reverse complement strand
TTTTTTTTTTTTCTCCCCAAAAGAAACGATCCCTCCAGTGCTAGCGATGCTGATAAGAGCAGACACCGCTAGCACCTGGGGATGGGCTCCATCTATTGGTGGGGAGCATCACCTGCTGGAAAACGGGTCCAGCGTCCCTTATGAGAATGATACTACAACTGGTCATTACTTAGCCAAAAGGCCGAGAAAGGTATGAAAGGCCATTTCTAATTAACTATCAGGGGTCGAAATTTCTAACTATGTCCTTCACCCGTATACAACAACGTACGGTCATTATTGCTGTATCTAGACTGGAAGTTGCCCAAAATACAGCTAGTATACGGTCATTATTGCTGTATCTAGACTGGAAGTTACCCCAAATACAGCTATAATGACCGTACGTTGTATTCGGGGGAGGAGAGGTATAGCCCTGGCAGAAAGCAGTGGAAGACGCCTGCCTGGTGCATTGCATTCTCTCACCCACTCCGCGCTCCAATCACCTGTCCGTTGTAAGGGCCTCGCCACTCCACTCTCTGAATGTGAAAAAGACAAAAAATTGGCGGGTGCATCTGGCCATGTTCTCACGGGAAGTCTATTCTCATTTTGCACATTTCGAGAGCGGTGTGGCGTGGGTCTTTTTTTTTCTTTTTCTTTTAAATGGGTCATTTTCACTCTTCAGCGCCTGATCTTCTTCGAGTACTGGGCCTCCCTCTCTTTTTCTAACTGTTGTAATTTATTATTATTGTTTTTTGTTGGAGTGCCAGAGGGCAACGGTGTGACACGAACATCCCCCATGGGTGGGGTCCCTTGAGTGGGGTCCCTTGGGCGGAGGCTCCTCTCTCTTGGTGAGGAGCATCACCTGTGAAAATCCCCCTAAAGTGGATCACTTGAGTGGAGGCTCCTGTCTATTGGTGAGGAGCGTCCCCTGCTGGAAACCGGGTACAGCCTCCCTATACCACCACTTGTGCAAAACAATTATTGCGTAGTAGTAGTGGGGTGTATGTCCGACCTATTGCCCTGATCCACCAGGCATCTGCAACAGGCTAACAGCCCCCTCCTCCTATTCCTGGGCACCAATCTTTCTCAGTGCTATTGAACCACCAGTACCTTTGGGCCTTGGCCAACATTTTTCTGACCCTGGGAACGCCCTGCATGCCAATAAAAAACGAACTGCCACAGGGAGCCTTCTTTTCGATGGCGCAGCCAGCCATTTTGCTCTGGAAGTCCAAACCCCAAAACTTGCAGCGCGTTGATGGGTATGTCGGAGAAAAATGGCTGGGAGAGGCACTGGTGGTTTAATCCCATCCCTGCATGCTACCTCTTTTTTTCCCATAGAGCCCAGGGTGTTGTAGAGGCCAAGGACCAGACCCACAGTGGTGATCGCTGGCAGCAGCAGCCCTTTTTTTTTTTTTTTTTTTTTTTTTTTTTAAAAAAAAACAGCTCCATCTTTTGGGGGGGAGCAACACCTGCTGGAAACCGGGTCCAGCGTCCCATAGATACAACCATATCCTCTTAATTTGGCACAGACTGGGAACCGGGCCCAGGGTCCCATCATCAGAAAATTTCATGAAGTTAGACAAGGAACTACTAGAAAAATCCAAACTGCAATTAGTGGAAGTCCTTCAAATGCTCAGAGCCCCTGGAAGCTCCCCACAAAAAACACTCTAAAATTCTCTGGTTGGCCTGACAGGATAGGCCACTTTCCCTACCCTTCCCCACGTTCCTTCTCCTAGGGCACCCCCTATCCCTACTGTCTTACCTCACTGTGGCCAGCACTTAGGACCATCACCCTACATATATCAAGAGGGTGACTTGGATCAGACAGCAGTGCAAGCACCAAGGCTGGGCAGCCCCCGAGCCGTAGTGGAAGCGGAAGCGGACAAACCTTGCCATTCCCTTGTTTTCAGAATGATTCTATATTTTTTATATACACTAATCATCATCATCATTAGCATCATCATCATTAGTATGATTATCTCACATTTCACATAGAATCAGCATGAGTTCATCATTTTTTTTCTTTTTTTTTAAGTCCAGGGTGTTGTAGAGGTCAGTCAGTGAGTGCACAGTGATCGCCTGGAACTGTGAGCTGTGGGTGTCCCTTATGAGACCCCATCCCAACCCATCCTTGCATCAATGCTCCTAGCGCAACCCCTATCCCACTATCCTACCTCAGTGTGACCAGCACTCAGGACCATCGCCCTACCCACAAGCAGGCAACTTGGACCGAACAGCAGTGATAGGCACCAGGGCTGAGCCAGCCCTGGTGGAAGCGGAATTGAACGAACCTTGTCGAACGAGAACTTCGGACGCCAGGCCCAGACAATGAACTACAGGCCCCCATATATAGCCACCAGACAGTTCTATCCGAATGTCAGTAGGAACTGCACCCAATGGCACCCTATCCAACCAACCCGAACCTACTGCAGGCCCTAGACCCCACCAGTGATTGACTCCCCAGTCTGTTTTTTTTTGTGTGTATACTCTGTGAATCTGTGTATGGAATATGTGTATATATGGTTGTATGCTGCTCCCCACCATGGAGCATCTACGAAGTGAATAGTAAGTACTAGTGAGAAGTGCTCGTACCACCTCCCCTAGTACGTGTATATATATGTGTGTACTCTATGAATCGTGTGTGTATATAAAGGAGAGAACGGGGCAAGCTGGACAAGGACCCCCCGCAAGGACCGAGCCAAGCTCGAACCCGTAACCTTGTAACGTATAATCGAAGACTCTACCGTATGGACATGGACAACTACCAGATATGGATCGAACGTGTGATATGCCAGACTGGGGAGAATATCAGAACACCCAAGACCAACACCCCAAGCAAACCCTGTAAACCCACAACCAGCATACAACACCATGGACTACCCTTGGGTGGTGCGCAGGCAGTGTCTGTAATAGTACCATGCGTCAGCCCAAGGGGATGTGTGTCCAGCCGTGCGTCAAACTAACGCCCTACCGGTGTCCATGCGCAAGGCTGCGGGGTTTTGAACCCGCAACCTTATACCACAATGCGCATTTCCAACTGGTGCTCTAACCACTGAGCTACATCAACTGGACAGCAAGAGTTCACCATAATCATCATCATCATCATCATCATCATTATCATCATCATCATCATATGAGGGACGCTGAGCCCGGTTCTCAGCAAGTTCGGTTCGGTCACTCCGGGTAGACGGTGAGGACCCCGTCCTCAAGTTTCTTATTTGAAACGGTATTCACCAGTTTGCAGTAGCCGATGCAGATCCCAGGGCTCGATCCCTAGTCCCCACCTTACCAGTGTACAGTATCTGTGTCGACTCCTAGAGTTGAACCCGCGACCTGTGTATTTGTAATAGTTGGTAGACTGTGTCGTAGGGTCCATAGGTAGCAGGGGTTCAATCTGTAGACCTGTCGAGTAGGGGTCTTAGTCAGGTCTAGAAGTCGTAGCTTTAGCTTTCCCGAAAGGTCAAGGTCGTAGCTGCTACAGTCCAGAAAGGTCAAGGTCGTAGCTGCTACAGTGTCTAAAGGCCAAGTCTACGGCCTTCCGGAAGGTCCGAGTAGTGGCCTTTCAAAGATGCCCATGTTTAGGCTGAGGCAAGTGGGCAAGTGGTGGAGTCTACCCGTGCTGAGTCAGCAGTTCCAGTCCCAGTCAGTCCTAGTCCAGTCAAGCAAGTACCGCATGGGACTGTGCACTACGAGCATGGGAAAGGGGCCAGACCAACGAGCTGCAGAAGTATAAATCAAGAGGCAGCGCCCAGCCATCGATTCATTCCTGCGTGAGCCATGCGGAAGCGCTGCTACAGCGAATTGTGCGAGGTGGTATGCAGTGAGCCCGAAGAAGAAGTGGGCAGAGAGAAGGAGCTCAGCCATAGCGATAGGTTAGCAGCGGCCATAGCCACCATAGCTGTAGATAGAGTTCAGTGTGTGTGTGTGTGTGTACAGAGTATCGCGTGTGGGATATCCAGGGTGATCCTGAGTGTGCGAACAGAGAGTTGTGTGGGCGCTGTGTTGCCATAGCCATTGAAGTGAACTTGTACCTGAACTGTGTTCTCGGCTACCATATCTCTGAGTTTTGAGTGGGCGCTTGTCGCCAGTTTGCTGCGCACCTGTTTGCATGCATGTAAAGTGTGAAAGACAGCGAGTCTGATTGCATTGGTAACATTAAAAAAAAAAAAAAGAAAAAAAAAAAGAATGATTCTGGAATATACAGGAAAGTATCTGGAAAGTCCGTTTTTTTTCTTTTTTTTTTTAACACTTCCTCCAATGCTTTTTTTTTTTTTTGTGTTTCCTTTTTTTTCTTTTTGAAGAAGTCCAGGGTGCTGTAGAGGCCAGTCAGTGTGTGCACAGTGATCACATGGAACTGTGAGCCGTGGGTGTCCTGGAATATGAGACCACCTCCCAACCCATCCTCACGTCAATACTCCTAGCGCACCCCCTATCCCACTATTCTACCTCAGTGTGACCAGCACTCAGGACCATTGCCCTGCCAACGGGCAGGCAACTTGGACCAAACAGCAGTGATAGGCACCAGGGCTGATAAATTGCCCAGCCCTGGTGGAAGCGGAATCGGACGAACCTTGTCGAACGGGAACTTCTGACGCCAGGCCCAGACAATGAGCTACAGGCCCCATATATATACATATAGCCACCAGACAGTTCTATCCGAATGTCAGTAGGAACTGCACCCAATGGCACCCTCTCCAACCTACCTGAACCTACTGCAGGCACTAGACCCCACCAGTGACTAGCTTCCCAGCCTGTTTTTTGTGTACATATTCTGTGAATCTGTGTAGACAGTATCATGTGTGGAAACTTGTATATGTCACCTATAAGTGATATATAATTCGCAAGCTATGTGTGTATGCCCGAAAGCTATGTGTACTCTGTGAATCATGTATCGAGGAGAGAACGGGCCAGCTGGGCAAGGACCCCCCCCAAGGACTGAACCAAGCTTGAACCCGTGACCTTGTAACATGTAATCCAAGACTACCGTATGAGCAACTACCGGAAATGGAATGATCGTGTGATATGCCAGACTGGGGAGAACATCAGAACACCCGAGACCAACACCCCAAGCAAACCCTGTGAAACCCACAACCAACATACAACATGCAACACCGTGGACTACCCTTGGGTGGTGTGCAGGCAGTGTCTGTAATAGTACTATGCGTCAGCCCAAGGGGATGTGCGTCCAGCCGTGCGTCAATCTAACGCCCTGCCGGTGTCCGTGCGCAAGGCTGTGGGGTTTTGAACCCGCAACCTTATACCACAATGCGCATTTCCAACCGGTGCTCTAACCACTGAGCTACATCAACTGGATAGCGGTGCTTGAAAGAGCAGACACCGCTAGCACCCGGGGAAAGGCTCCACCTATTGGTGGGGAGCGTCACCTGCTGGAAACTGGGTCCAGCGTCCCTTGTACAAAATGATTCGGAAAATAGTCAGAAAAAAGAAGAAACTGAGAAGATCCTGCCAGCATTGATTACTCTGAATTCAGAGGATTTTTTTTTTTTTTTGGGGGGGGACAAAAGCTCCAATCTATTCGTGGGGAGCAGCACGTGCTGGGAACCGGGCCCAGCGTCCCATATAGAGTTACACAATTCAGAGGATTGACTGAGCAGGTTGTTGAAAGAGCGCTGCTAATACCAACCTTCTCCCTTCCAACTGTACCCTGCCAACTCCACAACTGGAAGCCGGGTCCCACATCCCTAGTTTGGAGACACGAAAGTACCACTGGGGGGCACCAGCGGGGAAACCAGCGGGGAAACATCATTGCAGACTCTGATATTGCCCGTACAGGCCCTAGACTCAGACTGGATGGACTGGTGCCGGCCTAGACCTAGCCTACCGTTACTGGGCCTCTAAAAATGCCAACTTTGTCTTCTTTTGCTCGGCCTCGAGTTCCCGGCACATCTACTGCTACTGGGTGCGGTACCGGCCTACCTGCTACTTGAGTGTTTTTCTGCTGCTCCAAGTGCCGCGGGCCCCTGACTCGGCTACTCAAGTGTTTTCCCTGCTGCAACCCTCAATATCACTGCCACAGGTAAGTACCGGCCCTATGGGCCTCCCAAACAAGCAAGTACCCGTGCGGGTCACACACACACTCATGCCGACAAGCACTCAGACAGGCACGCAGGTCAACAAGCACGCACACATACAAACTTAGAAACTCAGCAGAATGCGGGAATCTCAGCAAGGCATCCATTCCATCAGCAAAACTTCAGAAATCAGCAGTGTTCTCAGTCCATGTTATGGCGGGTCATTACACTACCCGCCCCTCAAGATCGAGGTCCCTTCGAGCGAGTAACTCAATCAGAGACCCTGCATAATGCATCATAAGCATGAATGGCCAAGAGAGATCGGGTATGTTCCGTAGGAGTGAGGGTAGCAGTGAATTTAGGTTGCTGTTCGAAGCTAATCAGTCGTTCAAATGCGTTGACAACTCGCGGGGCACTCTGCAACAAGTCTTTCTTAGCAATCCAGTAAAAGTCATTCAATGGGTGGTATAGAAAATGGACTTTATATTGTCTGTTTCTCCCTTTTCCATTGTGCTCAACAATTCTATCAATCTCGTGACCGCCATTGATTGCGTGAGGAATCATCGATTCTCGATACGAAAAAGTTTCAGGTGGTTCATACGGAAACAACTTCGACGTGTGAAAGACTGGGTATGTGCGCAGATGAGTAGGCACGTCGATCGTGTAAGGAGGACCAAATGAATCATCCCCTACTTGGCTCAACACCTTCCACGGACCGTAATTCTGAAGAAGAAGGAGGACCAAACTTAGACAGTGCCTATGTCTAAGTTTTCTGAAGAAGAAGGTGTATCACGAAAACTTAGACAATGCCTACTCAGTATGCCAAAGTACCAAGAGGACTCATGGCAGTAATACTGGGTCAAAATGTCTAAGTTTTTTGGAGAAGAAGGTGTATCACGAAAACTTAGACAGTATGTCAAAATGCCATGATACACATTCTTCTTCAGAAAACTTAGACATTTTGACCCAGACAAGCAATAACCCCCAACCCCTCCGCATGCCAAAGTACCAGGAGGACTCACGACAGATCAGGCGCTCAGCGGATGAGTGAAGAGGTACAGAAGGCTCAACTGCCCATAGCAAACCAACAAAGCCTAACTTTTTTGACAACGCTCGTATTCCAAAGGGTGGGGGTAGCGGAATGGGAGGTTTGATTGCCTACATGCACTGGGTTCAATCATAGGTGATAGTTCCTAGCTCCAAAATTGAAAGAGGATAGTAACCGGGGGGGAGGGGGAGGGGGAGGGGGAGGGGGAGGGGGGAGGACTTAGGAGTACTGCCGCCTAAACTAATGCTGTCATGTAGGTAACCAAGGTAATCAGTGTAGGCTATTGAGTAGTTGTATAGCTCCATTTGCCGAACTTTCTCCTAGTGGATGGGTCATGCAGCCACCAGTTGCCACAATCAGATGGCAGTATAATTAACCAAACATGATGTTCCGGGATGCTGGACCCGGTTTCCAGCAGGTGCTGCTCCCCACCAATAGACGGAGCCTTCCCGGGAGTGATAGTGGTGTCTGCTCTTATCAGCATCCCTATCACTGCCTCGGGCTGTTCTTCCAAAAAAANTTCCAAAAAAAAAAAAAAAAAAAAAAAAAACTTCCCACTGTGAAAGGTTCAGGCTGGCGCTTTTTGTTAGCATGTTTAATCATGGCACTGCGTCACCTTTCCATAGCTGCGACACCAACTTTGAGCAAGCGACCAAACTTAGCAATGTAGCCTAGTTGGCCAAGTGGCTGGTCAGGAAACAGATAGGATAGGGGATTGCGAATTTGCCACCCGAGGTGCAGCCGATTAGGTGTCATCCCAGTGGAGGAGTGTATGGAGTTATTTACAATCCCTGCACAATCGACAATTCCTCATCCGAAGAGTTCTGATCAGGCACAATTAGAGCTCGGAGAAGTTGAATCACAGTCTGGTTGATCTCCTCGGCCAGTCCATTGGCTTTGGGATGTCGGCCAGACGTCATCTTGAGTTTGATGTCATAGATTTGTAAGGTGAAGTCCTTCCAATCTGCACTTATGAACCTAGTATCTCGGTCACTCAGAAGAGTTTTCGGGGGCCCACATTGCAAAATGTACTTTTTGTGAAACTCCTTGATCACAAGGTCAGTTGGGGCGTGGGGTGGCAATGGGATCAAATTCAGAAATTTTGAAAAGCGGTCAACGATCACCATTACTTGTGAATATCCGTTCCTGCTCTTCTTCCCCATGTACGTGAAGTCGATGGAAAGAGACTCATCTGGGCCATCAGGAATAGGAAGAGGATGCAACAGCCCATAGGGCTTTTGCCGAGACGGTTTGATGTGTTGATAAGCTTCACACTCTACCACAAACTTTCGTGTCATTTCTTTAATCCCAGGCCATACAAACTTTTGCAACAGGCTTCCGTATGTCTTTTCAAAACCGAAGTGTCCACTCCGACCATGAGCCAAGTCCAAGAAGTGAGTACGAATAGGTTCATGGTTAGGTACACACAATCGGTCATACTTCCCATAACGTCGGAAGAGCAAACCTTTACACTTATGGAAATCAGGCTGACTGCTAGGGTCAGTTTGAATCTGCTCAAGGATGGGACCGAGTTTCGGGTCCTTGGCAGTATGCTCAACTAGTTCCTCCAAATTCTTACGAAGACCGTAGGAGCCCACAAGGCAAGTCATGTACTCAGGATGGCGAGACAAAGCATCCGCAACGCCGTTGAAACAACCTTTCTTGTGCCTAAGTTCAAAATCATACACAACAATCTCATACAACCAGCGGGTCAATGTAGTTGACAGATTAACCTGTGTCTGGATCCATTTCAAAGTCCAGTGGTCTGAGAACACTTTGAAGTGGCGACCCAAGAGGTAGTGTTTCCAATGATCTAGTGTCTCTTTCAAGGCATAGAGTTCTCACATGTAAGTGGAGGCAGCTACCTTGTGATTGGGCATGCGTTTGCTGTAATACTCAAGCGGACGTAAGTTGTCACCATCATCTTGTTGCAACACTGCACCAATCTCATACAAGCTTGCATCCCTAGTTACTACGAACGTAAGTTTGAGATCTGCAATGCGGAGCACCGGATGACTCACCAAAGCCTCTTTCAATGCTTGAAAGGCTGTTGTGCATTCCCCATCCCATGTGTAAGACACGTTCTTGCTTGTCAATTTTGACAGCGGACGGACGATGATAGAGAATTTGGGCAAAAACTTACGGTAGTACGATGCAAGATCAAGAAAAGAACGCAATTCTCGGACATTTGCGGGTTGTGGCCACTTGCGCATGATCTCCACTTCGGTTGCCTGGGCTCTAGGCCTGCAACGGACAACCGGCATCCAAAGTAGATGACGATGTCCCTCCCAAACTCATATTTCTCTAAGTTGAGATGGAGTTGCACATCCTTAAGGATCTGTAACACTTCCTCAAGGTGTCTCATGTGCTCCTCCATCGACTTGCTGAAGATTAGTATGTCATCCAAATAAACAACAACAAATCGATTGATCTGATTGCGGAAGTCCTTGTCCATGAGACTTTGAAGGTGACCGGTGCATTCGTGAGACCGAAGGGCATGACGGTAAATTCGTACAACCCATTGCGAGTTTTGAATGCAGTTTTATGCTGATCTGCGGGGTTGACCTCAATCTGATGATAACCAGACTTGAGAGCGATCGTGCTGAAGACCTTGCATCCACCTGCAGCATCAAGCAGATCATCAACCTATGGCAAAGGGTATGCATTTTTTCTTGTTATTCTATTCAGTCCGCGATAATCGATACACATTCATAGCTTGACTCCTTTCTTAGGGACAAACAAAATTGGTGCACCGAATTCGGATTCGTTTGGTTTGATCCATCCTTTTTCAAGCATGTCATCGATCTGCCTACGCAACTCCTCCAATTCGCCTGAGCCCATTTGATAGACACAACCCTTTGGAGGAGTGCTGCCTTCTATCAACTCGATCTTATGTCGGACCGGACGCACGGGAACTCCATGCGGTTCGGCCAAAACTTCAGGAAATTGTTTGAGAAGGTTGGGGATCTCTGATGGGATTTCCGAAGGTGGATCATCACATTCTGGTGCAAGCATACCTGATTGCATATGTGTAGCCAAAATAACAGGATTTGAAGTAGAGTTGTTTGGACTAGAAGTAGATTTAGTGGAGGTAGACGTAGTTGCATTAGAAGTAGAAACGACATACAAAGTAGAATCATTATGTACAACAAAAATAGAAGGCACATGAGCAAGCCTAACAAAGGCTATATACATTTGCTCATCAACTTTGACAAGCGCCACTTTTTGTAAAATTTCATTGCATTGAGAAAAGTCACTTGGGAGTCGTGCGGCTCATCTAGGAGGATTGAACGCTCGATTCCCATGGCATCTTTGACCATGAACTGTGAGTCCTTCGACGTGGTTCTTTCACATTGGGCCTGCAACCAGCCCAAGCTAAGAACTGCGTTGAAGGGACACTTATCAAGGACATAGAAGTTTAACTCACGCGTGATTGTGCGCTCCGCGTAAAAGGTAGTGCCCACACCTTTGACTGCATGCATAGATGTGACAACCTCTTGGTTGCCCACTTGAGTCCGACAAGGATTCTGCAAAGTCACTTACCTCATTCCCAAGCGTGCCTTACGAATGTCGTGCGGTTAGAAGTAGTTAGTGGTTGCGCCAAAAACAGCCAACGCACGGATGTAATGACCGTTCATGCAAAGTTTGAAGAAGATTAAGTTCGTTTTCCCTTGCGACCGTTCTTGCTTCATGTGAGGTCAGCGCGACAAGAGAGCATGGAAGTCAATTTCTTTCGACTCCACCTAAGGTTCCTTGTAGAGGATGTACAATTTCTCAACCTTGGAATCAGCATCAGATGGGGTCTCAAGAGAGGTTTGTTCAGTAGAATCAAAATCCGGCGAAGGATCTGCACTTACATATTCAGCCTCTCCGTCTGTAGAGTGTGTTGATGATGTCTCTACCCCCTTTGCTGGTTTCCCTGCTGCAATCTGAAGCAATGTTGGACTGAGTGTCCCGGTTTGGTAGAATGCAAGCAAACCTCTTTCTTCACCCCGGGTTTCCACTCACTTTCACTGGTCCGGAGATCTACCCATGGTTTTATGGCAGGATCCTCCGGTTTGGGTGGAATCTTCGTTCCCTTGGGAAGGAAAATGGTGTTGGTGTTGTTCTTCACTGCGTTCCTCGCTCCCTTACTTTTGAAGGCAATCTTCTTAAAGACATTCATTGATTCTTCATCATCCACATAATCAGACTCATGGGCTGACGAAGAGCAAGATGCCTCGTAGTCTTGCTCTTGATCGTCACCAAGAGAAGGGTCCTCTGCGAAGGTCTCCTTGTCAACCTAAAGTAAATCATGCGTTGCAAAACGATTGCTGCCCAAAAACCGTTTGCCGCCGGTGGTCTTTTTGCCACCCGATCCACCCAAGAGGTTTTGTGCCTCCAGCTTGACTAAATCTCGCATGAGGGAAAGCCAATCTGTATACGTTATGAGTCCAAGCCCCAGTCGATGTGTTACAGTAGAGGGACCGTGCCTTTAATCACATCCAAGCAAGACTGCACAATCATCTCAAAATCTGGAGTAGCAAAGAGTTTACTAACGTACTATTGCAGACTATGCATGGAGCCGGTCCACTTGATGTGCTTGAGCTTGTCAAGCTTGAGTCTAGCTTTGGCTGCATCATGCGGATCAGCATATTGCTTAATCAAGAGATCTTTGAGTGTGACTATTGGCGTAGCCTTCAGCCATTTGTTCAGGTCTGTTCTTTTATAGCGCGAATGTACAACTTAGACTTCTAAGAAGCCCCTTATGGCAGGTTCCACATAGGTCCCTAGGACCGACGACTGAGTAACCGGGGGTGTCCCCAACACATCAAAGTAGGATCGCATGGAGCTCATCCAAGATTCGATGTCGTCATACTTAAATGGAATTTGGGCCGCCTTCCTGTCTACAAAGGGAAAGTTGCAGCTAGGACCAGCGACTGCTTGGTCCGAATTCGGCACTGCAACAGTTTCAGAATGCCCTGCACTGCCACTTGTCACTGCAGCAGCAGCAACAACAATAGCGAGGTCTGGACCTACCGCAAATCCGGATAGGCTGTTGGTCACACTCAAAGAAGAAGAAGAAGAAGAAGAAGAAGAAGAAGATATAATGAGAGGGGCAAGAACGGACGTACACGCAACACTAGAAGTAGGGTAAGCAGGCGGAAGGACACTTTGGGTCGGCTGCATGTTAGTAAACTGTTGCAGCGGGTCACGGTGCTGCTGCGCTATTAAGGCCATATCCTCGCACAACTTCTTGAGTTCGTCAAACTCCTTTGCGAGTTGGCCAGTATGGTCTTCAACAACCCAGACTTTCTACTAAGGCCCTGAGGAGTGGGACGATCTTCTCTTCCATCTCAGCATCAGCTAAGGCGGGCATGGTACTGAAGATGGCTTCATGAACCTTTACTTTGTCTCCCCTCTCCTTCTCCTTCTCTTCCTCTTCCCTCGTCAATGCTTTTTCATAAAAGAATTGGTACTGTACTTTTTCTGCCTCAGGGGCAGTGCCCATTTGTAGCTTCCATCCTGCTGTAGATGCCATGATGGAGGACGAGGGTGTCAATAAGTCTCTCAAGAGAGGTCCGCATTTCCTCACACTTCTGGGACGAACACTCCTCTTCCCTCTCCTCACCCCCTCAAGAGCAACACTCGGACGCTTCTCTCTTCTCTCTTTCTCTCTGGTTTGCGACTCGTGTAGACGCAGGCATTTAACGAACCCAATGAAAGAAACAACTTGAAAGCAATTAGAAGAGAAGGTAGAACTCCTAGCCGGAGTGGCAATTCATTTGGACTGGAGAGCAGTCAAAACAAAAAATAAAGATCAGAGAGTTATGATTCCACCACACAGTCTGGTCCGACTACGTATGAGGTCCTCTCAAGCCTAGCCGGACTCAGCTCCGTGAAGACACTGCAAATCAAATTCAAAGTGCACTACGTAATACAAAAGAGAATTGAGTGGTGTCCAAGGTGCGAGTCATGGGTGGATCGTGCGGTAAAGTCTGTTAAAACGTCTCAACTAAGATCCCCTCAACAGCGAGTGTCCTGGTCCGAAAGCATGAACTCCGAGTCCCAATCATATAGAGCAAGGTAACTGATGTCAACAGATTTGGGCCTGAGGGGCCCTTCTTGTTTGGGCCTGGTCCCCCTGAGTCCCAAATGGTCCCAGTGGAGTCAGAACCGGGTCCCAACAAACAAGCATTCCACAAAGACCTACTCTCTGCCCCTACCGAATTGAAAATATGAAATTTAGCCCCAGAAAGAACCTACAGATTATAGCCGTTCAGAATGAAATAAACAAGATACTCCATTCATTCACTCGCTAGGTGAGTAAGTAGTTCACACACCTTACACCAGATCAAGACTATGGAGCATTGAAGAAGAACCTAGAATACCCCAGCAGGCAGTCAATTTCATGCACACACACATGGGCACCTTGACGACACGACACTTACCTAAGTGGACGGGCTCTTGAGATGAAAGAAACTCTCCCCCCTCTCACATAGTCCTCCTGACCCAATTAGCATCCTCTACACTAGTGTCCTATCATCTAGGAGGGTCAACATCTACCCCAAAGTACAACACCAGATCCCCCGTCGGTGTTGAAGATCAAAGTAGCAACTTGCAGTCCGTAGGTGCAGATATGGCTGCCACCCTCAAGCTCGCCTAACTTGAGGGGAGCCTTAAAGTCACTCCTCGTCTTCCTTGAAGTCCAGATTCCAGTTGTAGGTGCCCTTCATTGTCGCCTCTCTTATTGCATCACGAAGTCTGACCTTGTGTCTCGCCACCACAAACATGCACTCAAGCAACCTGGTCGGGTCTAATGTCAACCCTACACCGCCCTGCCAGGTGGGAGCAGCTTCCCTTTACCACGCTGCCCCACTTAACCCTAACTTCCAGCCCTAACCCTAAGTGTTTAGCCCTTACCACTTAGGTTAGGGTTATGGCGGCAAAGTCAACTCTCGCCAGCAAGTAGAATCCGCTCTGATACCAGTGTTACGACCCTGGCCAATTTCGAAGTATGCAGTCATCAGAAACTACAATGCCATCCAATTGCAAAAAAAAATGAATGAACTTGAGAGGAGAGAGAGGGAAAGAAGAAGAAGAAGTAAGAGAGAAGAAGAAGATGATGTACTCCAGCATAGACCAAAGATAATGCTCTTCTTCTTCGCCAACCAATCTCCTCCTCCTTATCTCCTCCCCTCTTATTCAAACAAGAAATAACAATAATAATGTTAAATGGCTGAAACAGAATCAATGTCCGAATCCCACTTCTACTGCAGGCACAACATGAGCTCCACCATAGCCATAGCCACCCTTCCTCTTCCTCTTCATGTAAGCCGAGGCTATGGCGGGGTACTGAGGGCTCTACCCTCCTGTCCAAAGGACAACCCAAAGCAGCTATGTCGCTGCCCTCCTGTCCCAAGGTCAACATCAGGCAGCTATGCCGCTGCCCACTCAACCGCCATGCCTGACTCTGTCCCGAGCTTCCTTGATGCGGCACTACCCCAACYGGGGCCTTMCAGATGCAGCGCCTAACAASGTGATGAAGATGGTGTCCACCATAGCCAGGTAGGTACCYSGCMACTCTCCTCCTTGGTCCTCTTCTCCCTCCTCCTCCKACCGGTAGAGCTCCACCATAGCCAAGGTGGAAGCTCCCGGCTTCTTCCTCCCAGCAGCGCTGTAGTAGCCAGCGCTCCAGCAGCGTGTCGCCAAACTTGCAGACTGAAGAATGAGCACGGGCTCTTCCCTCGGCCTCCTGATATAGCGGCCTACTTGCCTCCTGGGCGGTGACTTCCAGGCCGCTTGGCCTCCCAAGCAACCGGTACCTCCTCCCTTTCGGAGGGAAACATCATTGCAGACTCTGATATTGCCCTTACAGGCCCTAGACTCAGACTGGATGGACTGGTACCGGCCTAGACCTAGCCTACTGCTACTGGGCCTCTAAAAATGCCAACTTTGTCTTCTTCTGCCGGCCTCGAGTACCTGGCACATCTACTGCTACTGGGTGCGGTACCGGCCTACCTGCTACTTGAGTGTTTTTCCCCTGCTCCAAGTGTCGCGGGCCCCTGGCTCTGCTACTAGAGTGTTTTCCATGTTGCAACCCTCAATATCACGGCCACAGGTAAGTACCGGCCCTATGGGCCTCCCAAACAAGCAAGTACCTGTGCGGGTCACACACACACTCATGCTGACAAGCACTCAGACAAGCACGCAGGTCAACAAGCATGCACACATACAGACTTAGAAACTCAGCAGAATGCGGGAATCTCAGCAAGGCATCCATTCCATCGGAAGAACTTCAGAAATCAGCAGTGTTCTCAGTCTGTGTTATGGCGGGTCATTACATATACAGAGTGTAGAGTGTGAATGTTGTGAATCGTTGTTGCTTTTGCCCGTGGGTTGGTTGGTCCATCACATGCTGATTTGGATTTTAGGTGGGGTTGCTGATTGGAGGTGCATAGGGTATTGAGTGGGAACTTCGTGAATCATTTTGGGATTCTGTCCATGGGTAATTAGGGTAAGATCATTGACAAACTTTTTTACATGCATTTGGTTGGTGATATTTGTTCCTTGGCTTGGAATTCGCTAGATTAGGGTTGCTTAATAATGGCGGCTTGGAGAAGGGGTGGATTAGGATTTCGGTTTCTGAAATAAGGGAACGCGATTGTTGTTATAGGGTTGGGATTGGGATTGGTTGTCATGACCTTGTGGGGCTGCGGTAGGGATAGGTTTGGCCGAGAGCGCCTTGCTTAGATCGTTCAGCCACAGCAATTGATGTAAGGGACGCCGGACCCGTTTCCTGGTTGTCTGATATCTGTTTTGTTCGGTAAACATTCTTCACCACATTTAAAATAAAAAAATAAAATTAAAATAATAATAATAAATTAAAAAATATATATATTTTTTTTACTGAGTACCGCCCCCCGTCTTCCGGTTTCACACAAGAATCGGCTTGCCGCAAGGACGATCCGAAAAGGTTCCCTGGGAGAAAACCAGCTGTCCCCTGACAAATGTGAAATCTACTCTCCCATCCAGAGTCATGTTGAAGAAAGGGGTCGCCTGCAACCGAGAGAGCCACAGACATGACACAGATCTCAGTAAATGAAAACTCCCTTTCTGCCAAAGTTTTGGGACATTATTCTGGTCAGATACATCCAGGCCAGTTTCTGGGAAAAAAAAAAAAAAAAAAAAAAACAGGACACAGACTTCTGACACAATTTAACATCAGTATTTTTTTCTCTCTTTTTTAAAGTTTTTTTTTTAAACATCGATGAAAACACTGGTTAATACCTTTCTCAGCCTCTCCGCTAAAAATAGATCAAGTGCACGGTATCTGTTCTTTTTTTTTTTTTTTTTTTTTTAGAAACAACCCGAGCAGCTGCTAGGGGTGCTGATAAGAGCAGACACCACTAGCATGCTCGGGGAGGCCCCATCTATTAGTGGGGAGCAGCACCTGCTGGAAATCGGGTCCAGCGTCCCTTGACAGTGTAACAGTCATTGTTATGGACGCACATTCAACCCACAACGCACCCAAGTGCACAGTCTACCAAGGCAACATATGAGTACTCGTAGGTAGCCCATAGCTGCCCGATCTGCCAGCTGTCATCGTGATCCGGGTGGCGTGTCTCGCTGCCCATGGGCTCAAGGCGAGGTGGACTGTGAGCCTTTTGCAGTGGCCGAATCGTCGTCATCCTGTCATCCAGGGGGGCAGGCCGTGGCTGCACCCACTTCGGGGCGCTCCTGTCCTTCCCAGTCACTGTAGTGTTGTATGTTTTGTTGTGCAGTCGTCCTTATCTCCTTAACCAGGTTCCAGGCACTGTCGTCCGATAATGTCCAGTGTCTTTTGTCGCCTTGCCTGCCTTGCACAGTCATTGGCCTCAGGAAGTATCTCGCTGTTCTCGCCTTCACTATACTCATCTTCGCTCCTCTCCGCCAGAACTCCCTTGCTGCAGCCTGTGTAGGAACTGTGATCTGCATTCCAGCCCAACTGCACTCACCCTTAGTCTCAATCTCATCTGTCAGCTGTATTATTTAAGTGGGCTGGCATGGGTGTGTCACTTGTAAGAGGAGGGCAGGGGTTGGAAGGGGCGGGGAGGGAGTTGCTGGGGTCGGGCAGATCGGGACGAGCGGAGACAGACAAGATGTAAGGACAGGGCCCAGCAATGGGGGCACACCGTTGGGAGTCACTGTATCAGCACGAAGTTGGGCTGCAGGTAGGGGACTTGGAAGGTGTGAAAGGGTCTCCTTTGCCACGTTGGCTCTGAGCTTCTCCAGTGCTTCCAGCGGATGTTTGAGTTAGCATCCAATTCCGAGAATGCTCGGCCCGGGTCCTGCCAGAGCTGGAGGTAGACTTCCTTAAGGGACTCCTTGATCGTGGGATCCTTCTCCTCCCGATAGCTCCGTATGAAGTTTTTCCAGGCCCCTTGAGTATGGGATCTGATTTCGTCTTCTATTACTTGTTGGGCTTGCAGGAACCCGAACTGATGATCTCTTCTTTCAAAGGCACATCTGGCTCTCCAGGCCAGCATAAGGATCTGTAATCTCGTATAGTTGAAAAGGTTTGTTGCATAAGGCGAACGTTTGGACTGACTGGGTTGTTTCTTCCCAAGTAGCAAGAGACTGAGGTCCCACGGGATGTGCTGGCCCGTGAGGGAGTGGAAGGCAGCGTCCCACCACTGCCACAGTTGAGTGACCATAGGGCAGGCAAGCAAACAGTGCTCCAGCGTTGCCCTGGCCGGCGATGATGACCTGCCGCAGTAAGTGCAGATGGGTGACAGCAGCCCTTTTTGCTCCAAGTCTGTCCGCGAGACCAACCAGTCAGGGGTAGGCAAGCATCGGTGCAGAATCTGCCATTGGAGGGCACGCAGGCTGGTGGGCATGATCTTGGCATATTTAGCCCAAGGTGGATTGCCCATTATTCCCGACTGTAGGGGCGAGTTGCGATCCCACCTCTTTGCCAATGTTTGGTCAATGGTGGTGGTGGAGCGCGAAGCTCTGTATCCTCCTTTGACCCTATAGTCCCACACATGCATGGGTTTCGGTCCAGCCCATTCCCATTCTGCTGGGTCAAAAGGCAGTCTGGCTACCGGTATTGCGGGTTCGTATACAAAGAGCGCTTCTTGGGGGTTCCCTACGACCCGCACATGCATCAGACCCGCCCAATTCACTATCTCATCCAATTCCTCGTTCCTCGTGAGTTTAGAGAGTCTGACGCCCGGTTTATGGGGAACATACGCTTCAAGCCGGCATCTACCTTCGTCGTTTCTGCAAACTTTATATATGGTGAGCGATGTGGGGAGGTGCGCACTTTGGATGACCCAGTCATTCAGCTGGATCTTCGGGCCTTCTTGTAGCGTTATCCTCCAAGCCAGGGGGAGAGCCTCCCTGATCGTCTGCAATCTGTCACCCACATCCCTTGCACGCTTGAGCCTTAGTTGCAGCCGGTCAGCTGTGACCCATTCATTTGTTTTAATGTCCCACAGGTCCCCCACCGTAAACACCCCTTTTTTTGCCCAGGTGAGCCAAGGGGAGGTATTGGAAAAGCTAAGCGGGCTACCATTGTCATCGAGGATGAAGGGGTTGTCAAATAGCGGTTGCCTCCATATTTCCTGCCATCTGTTCGGGATAGGCTTTTGCTGTGGCCCCCTTGTCCTCCACAGTTTAATCATATAAGACCAGAGAGGATCAGAGAGCAGGTCCATCCTGGCCACCCTGCGTGGATCGTTCCCATGGCCCTGTTTCGGGGGGGAGGGGATTGTCCAATGCTTGTTGGTCAGCCATCGGAACGGATGCAGTGCGTTGATTGGTGCTGAATCCGGGGCCAAGGTGACAATCTGCAGGCTAGCCAGCTATGCCCACGGAATGTTGTCACCCATCAGCAACCTAATCAACACTTTGAAAATTAGTGCCTCACTTTCTCTTTCCGGATCCAGTATCCCCAGTCCCCCCTTGGTCCTAGGCTGCGTGAGGACGTCCCAGCTCACACGCTGCACACACCTCTGGGTTTTGGCACTGTTTTTCCAGAGGTATGTGGAAAGCGCTTTTCTCAGTCTGGCGTACTGTTTGTTGTTGAGTGGCCAGACTGCTAGTTTGTACCAAATGGCAGCCAATACAGCATTGTTTATTGCCAGAGCCCTTCCAACTATCGAGGTGTGCAGACCTTCCCATTTCACCAGCCTATCAATCGCCATATTGACAAGCATATCCCCRTGATCCGRGGGGGGGRCCAGAGCCGTCARTCTCACCCCCAATATTCTGATGGCATCCTCCTTCATCCCCCATGCCACAGCCGACTTAGGCGGTGGCGGGTCCCCCGCTGGGTGGAGCCACCAGCCTTCCGTCTTTGAGCCCCAATTGACTTTCATGTCTGCTGCTAATGAGAAGAGGTGTATGACTTGTGTAAGGGCTCGTATGCTACCCTCATCCGCTTTAATGAGAACCGTTAGGTCGTCTGCGAACCTGGATGTCACCGGAATGAGATGGTCAGGGATTTCTGGGATAGGCACTTCGCTGATCCCCGGGTGAGATCTGATCTTCGAGGCGAGGGCTTCCATCACGATCACAAACAGCAGAGGCGCTACCCTGACGGACTGACCGTTGGAGGTGTATTGGAGGTGATAGGTGGTCATTGAGCATGATGTTAGTAGTAGCCATCCTGTGGAGGAGCTGTACCCAATTACAAAAGGTCGGGCCAAAATTCATCCTAGCCAAGCACATGTCCAGGAAATCCCAGTCGACGTGGTCATATGCTTTCTCAAAGTCTATAAACATGATAGCCGCTTGGGCTTTTCACTGCCTCGCATATCTGATGGTTTCGTTGACCAGCAAGATATTGTCTTGGATGTTGCGGTTGGGCATGAAGCCCGCCTGGTCAGGGTTGATGAGCACATTCATATGGGGCAGCAATCTCTTGGTCAAGGCTTTGACCACTAGCTTATATGGGACAGGGAGGAGGGTTATGGGTCTGTAATTCCTGATATCCTCCCTGTCCCCCTTTTTATAAATGAGTGTAGTCATGCCCCCGAAGGTGCCACATTGCTGGACCGCCAAAATATAGTCCAACAGATCCTCTTTTAGCAGATCCCAGAATTGCACCCAGAATTCTTTTGGAAACGAGTCTATGCCTGGCATCTTCTCATCTTCCATATCCTGTAGCGCTTTCCAAATATCTTGTTGGGTAAGAGGGCGATCAAGCTCTTCCTTTTGGGCCTCTGTAAGACTCGCGTGGACAGTTGACAACAATTCTTGTCTCGCGCGGTGGACCTCTTCCGGGGGTTTGGTCGGCGTTTGAGAGGTGAACATGTGTCGATAATACTGGGCAGCGTAGTCAGTTATGGTGTATGCATTGGTTGCACGAGGGGCTGCTGCATCCAGCGGATGCCTCAGTGTCGGGACGGTATTAGCTCTTGCTCTGGCTTTTGCTTTGAGAAAAAAGGTCTTCGACATGGTCCCATCAGTGTGTGCCCGCTTGATTCTGGCCTGGATCCTCCAAGCTTGTGTCTGCCTTTCGAGGTATTCTTGGAGGTGGGTTCTGGCCTCTTGCAACGTATCATAGGTGGGACTGTGGAGGGGGTCCCTCATGAGCTGTTCATCCCAGTCTTCAAGGTCCTGCATCAGTTTTTCGAGGACGGCCTCGCGGTCCCTTGCGTGTTGGATGGAGAACTTTTTGGCTCTCTCCCTCGTCAGAGCCATTCCCTCATTAAACCATTTCACGCGGTCAGCTGATATCCGTTTCCGGGTCTGCCAATATGCCCAGAATGCGTTAATATGCTCTTTAAAACTCGTCAGGGGGAGAAGGGAGGGTATCTGTTCTGATCAGTTTCATATCTGATCTGTGGTCCAAACTGGTTGGATCCTTTTTTTTTTTTTTTTTTTTTTTTTTTACCAAATACCAAGTTTCTGAACTCTCCCTGCATCCACTTCCCTCTCTGCCTCCAGTCACACTCTGGGGCCTGGACCCATTAGCGAAGTATTCTACCACTCCGTTCAGGAATTCGATCACGTGTGGCCTCGAGTGATGCAGTACAGCCGTCGAATACATCGGATCTCAACGGCCCGGTAGTTTCCGAGCAGGGACTGTAAACATGCCGTCCTTCGTCCAATGAGATGCATAGAAAAACAAACAAAAACAAACTTGGACATGCCTGCTCAGTCAATCCCCTGGACTCCAGGGTAATCAATGCTGGCAGGAACAGGTGACGCTCCCCACCAATAGATGGAGCCTCTCCCCAGGTGCTAGTGGTGTCTGCTCTTATCAGCGCCACTAACACTAGGGGGGGAAGTTGTCAAAAAAAAAAAAAAAAAAAAAAAAAAAGGGGGACATGATAGCTCGTGGATTTGGGAGGGAGGGAAGTAAGGATTTTAAGGAAAAAAAAGGGGGGGGGGGGGGTTTTCCAGACTTCGTTTTTTTTTTTTTTTTTTTGGCTCTGAGAAATCGAACTTGAAATGTGAAATTCAAATATTGTGGTGGATCTGACAGGATCCCCTCCGCGTGTGTCGGATGGCCTGTTAGAGGCATCATGAGATACATGGTGATGAATGTATCCCCATACCCGTTACTTGTTCATCCTCGTGGCTGTGTTCATGGACACATTTTATTGCTACAGTACATCACTACGAAGACTTCCGTGAAGGAGATCTACCAACCCATGAATTCGCATGCACAGCTGTTCTTCTTTGTTTTATGTGCCATTTCAATTCATTTTAAATCAGAAAACGATCCATTCATGCAAATAAAAAATCACTTTGTCTTTTCTAAAAAACCATGAAATTGCGTCACACATCGTCCAAGACTTCGCTAGATCCAGCGGCCTAGCTCAGTTGGTAAGGCACGCAAGTGGCATTCAGGAGGTCTTGGGTTCAATTCCCATTGTACTCAAAACCTTCCTGGGCAAGCTTGGCGCCCGCCACCTAGAGATATGCCGTTGGTCCCCCTGAGTGGCATTGAGCAGAGACTGCTGATGTTCATAGGGGGAGGGGACCGGAGGGGAGGCACAGTGACTGGCCCATCGAAGAAGCTCGGTCCGGATGCTACCGGCTGACCTCTGGCCGGTATCGCCCACCTGCTGTAGCAGGTATCGCACCTGCTGGTGGGTGCAGCTCCCGCATGTTCCCTCGTTGGAGGCTTGAGCATGGATGTGGCTGCTACGGGGTTCCCCATAATACTATAATGACAATAGGCCTTCCTGTCCAGATTTGACAGGTAATTGAATTGGTTGGGCTTAAAGAATTAGCCTTTTAAACTTAAAAAAAAGAGAAAAAAAATACTTCGCTAGTGGGTCCAGGCCCCTGGAGGGGCAAAAACTTTTGATCTTGAATTCGTGATAACAAGGCGCCGCTTATACACTGAGCTTCGCCCTTCACTAACCATTATATTGTGTTTTTCCAATTTCGTACTTTGCGCAATGCTTTATGAGGCCCAGTAGAAGAGGGCAATTCATAGATAGCATCCACAATCATTTCAATGACTGGGGGGGAGGGCGAGGGAAGGGAAGAAGTCAGGGGGACGGAGGGAGGAGGAAGGGGGAAACGGGAAGGGGGAAGGGGGAAGGGGGAAGGCGGAAGGGGGAGTGGGGAGGAGGGCAGGGGGGCAGAGGACTGGGGAATGGGGAAGGGGGAAGGATGCAAATCAAGTCCAATCAAGTTAGGGCATAAATTCTCAGATTCGTGCTTGCCTGAGTATCTGGCCACGTTTTCAGCTGCATTCGGTCAGAAAAATTCTAGTGTTTAGTATGTTCCCCTTGTTACATAGGGCCTCGCTGCACTACTCTAGACTCTCGAATTTTCGAGATTGGGACGTCGCTGCACTTACTCTCGATCGGGAAACTCTCGAAACCCGATCGAGAGCTGTCAGAAGGCATGCTATATCGCCACTCTCGAAACGTCGAGAGTTGCCCGCCTGCAGAACGCGAATTCTCAAGTGTCCTCGGGAGTTGCCCGCCGACCGGCTCGTTTTTCGAGAGTGGACCTCCTGTCCCGGCGGCCAGACTTCGTCCGTAGCGCAGTGGTGCAGCTCTTCTGTCGAGTGGGACAACGCGCAGGGTTTGGAGAGTTCATCAAGTGTAGCAGTTTATAGAGTAAGTGCAGCGAAGGCGGGTATTTCGAGAGTATAGCCTCTCTGACAACGCTAGACGAACTCTCGAAATATTTCGAGAGTCTAGAGTAGTGCAGCAGGCCCATACAGTGAGGCTGAGTGAGCTACAAGTGGGCATTCATCATGGGAAAAAGAGTCAAAAGACCAAATTTGAAATTTAAAATTTTGTCAATTCTTTTTCCAGATCTGCCATTCATCACACAACTTTACAAACCAAGCATCTGGGTCTCGCTGCACTACTCTCCACTCCCCTGAAATTCGGATAGGTAGGCGGAGAGTTGGCAGACTCTCCGACACCGAAATAGGGGTTTGCCCATCACCGCTGCCCTTACTTCCCCGCTCCTGCTCTCAATTCCCCGACTGCACTACCTTCTTCCCCCGAATACAACGTACGGTCATTATAGCTATATTTGGGGCATCTTTCAGTCTAAATACAGCTATAATGACCGTACATTGTGGTATTCGTGGGAAGATGGTAGCAGACATCGTGACAGCAGAAGAAGGCACGACGTCATCACTATTTTGTCCGGCCCAGACTCTGGGCATGCTCTCCAAATTCAGGGTCCTACGGTGAGTTGCTCAAATGTCTATCTGCGTAACGGGATTTGCAGGCTGGGCACTCTCCTCCCGCGGAGAGTGCTTTTCTATGGTGGTTTCTGACTGACTGGTATCCGATTGTTTTTTGGGAGGTGAAATCGGACAGTTAGCGCAGCCATGAAAAACTCTCCGAAATCGGAGGGAGGGTGGAGAGTAGTGCAGCAAGACCCTCTGTTGCCCGAGGTGGATTCCCCCTGCGCGCCAAGCTTTGCCAAAGCGCCAGCACGTTGTTGTTGTTTTCTTTTTTTTTTTCCTTTTCTTTCGGCTGGCGCTGCCAGCCGATTTCGTCCGGTAGCATTGTTGGTCCAAACTTTTCGGGTTTCTTTTTTGAGCTTTTCAAAATATGACTCGCTTTCGATTCTTTTTCTTTGTTCTGTTTTTTT
>BFEA01000393.1:823108-833950 GCA_003427395.1 Chara braunii | reverse complement strand
GAGAGAGAGAGAGAGAGAGAGAGAGAGAGAGAGAGAGAGAGAGAGAGAGAGAGAGAGAGAGAGAGAGATGTTAGTTCATTCGCTCATTGGGTGATGCCACAGACTCCCTAGATGAACTAGCACCGTGCGCAGGCACCTGTCAGCGCAGCTGCAGAAAGATTTGGTCAATTGGACAAAAACCGGCTGGTTGCGGCTTGTAGCAATTGGACTATGATTGTTTGGCCCTAGCCCCATGATAGCGTGTTAGCCAGAAGGTGGGCAAAATAGAGTGTCAGCAACAGGAGGATCCGAGAAACTGGTGGTTCAGCGGGCCCAGGGTTTCTTCTTCATGCAGGAAGTGAGGATTTCATTCGCTGCTATTTTTTAAAAAAAAGGGCGATGGCCTTTAAATATCATCTTTGAATTGACTGGCCCCAGGTTAACTCAAAGTCATTCTACTCATCTGATTCCATCTGGATTCGAACTTGGGTCTGTAACAGTTCGTGTTCATTCTGTGAGCCTCTGACACTGGATGGAGCTCTTCGGATTTCTTTTTAGTTTTTATTTTTAAACAAATTTCGATGATTGGCTGGTGTTTGCTGACGTGCCGGACCACTACCATTATGTTGTTGTTTTCCTTTTTTTTTTTCCAGTACCATTATGTAATCACGATCAGCAGGTCGTTAACGAGTTAAAATTCTGGAGACAAATTGTAGTCCCAGTAGGCGGGGTGTTAGCCCGCTTCCCAGCACGTGCTGCTCCCCACGAATAGATTGGAGCATTTTGTCCCCCCCCCAAAAAAAGAAAAGAAAGTGTTAGTAAGTAGACAGGCTCAAGTGGAGGAGATCGTTGGGGAATCTGCAGTAGGGGCTGTCTGAGGGGATCCTCTGAGATCGGATTGTCTGCATCCCGTCCTAATACAAGATTCTAGCAGTGACCCTGGTTCATGACGGAAGCAATTGAATGGATGGTGGCATAGTACATACTAATGACGAAGACTAAGGGCTGCTTACAACCCTATAACAACTACAGCGGGATCTAGCTCCTGACCAAGGTGAGGTAATGGATGATTGGGCCATAGACCCCACTGATGACAGAGGCTAGGATCCCGACAAATAACATTCAGAAAACCACAATAACATCATCACTAGGTAGGTAACAGGGCTTCTCGAGGGGATGTCATGAGGTTAGACCTTGGCTAGGGAGGGGCCATTAGACACTGCCCCTGATATGTTGGCTATACTTCGACTCAGCTCCCAGGGGCCCTGGTCATAACAACAATGCCGATTGGGGGACACACAGGGAGTCTGAACCCCCTCAGGAAGGCCTGTACTCGCACGTTCACACCTAGCTCCCAAAGTACCTGTGCAACAGGGCTGGCACAGTGTCCGCTTCAACCAGGGCTGAGTGGGGAAGTAGGGGTCCTCCCACTCAGCCCAGGTGCCTGCAAACGCTGTCTGGTCAGGTGACCTAGCCAAGTTGGTGATGGGTGATGGTCGTCAGTGGTCCACACTAAGGGAGGGACCCCACAGGACGGTGGCAATGGTTTTGGAAGTCGCGAGGCAACTTCCCGGACCCCTCAGAGCAATATATCCCCGTCGCGGAAGACGACGGGCGACCATTTTCACTCGGTCCGCGGCCCCTTTTTTCCTATGTGGACCTAAAAACCCGTTTTCCAAATCTCAGTCCGTTCACCTACCTCCCGGGTGCGTACTCCGGCCCATGCGGACAGAAATCGGCACCCTGCAGAGCGGGCATGTAGCAGTCCTTCGTTCGGACCAGCGGGCACAAGGCCGGACAAGAGGTGTTGTTGCACGGTGACCGTTTGGCCCAGGACCGTGGCACTATGCGTGCTGGGGAGATCCGCGAGCGCCCCAACGACCTTGCGATTTTGAATTTCCTTGTCCAGCCGTGGGGCCGATATACAACAGCGACGTAGGCTGGCTGCATGCTCAAGCCGGCTTTTTTCTTCTGCCTCTGTTCCCATGCACAGTGCGAGGAAGGTCATCCTCCATAGCCATGTACGGGTCGTTCGTGAGTGCTGCACGCACATCGTGGTCGGCTGCTTCATCTCCCCAAGCCAAGCTCCGCGGGCTGTGAATGGCAGGCCAGGCGTTGTGTTACAAACGCGGCTTGGCAGAGTCGTTCATGCGTGTTACAGCCGACGAAGGTTAGCAGCCTTCAAGAGGGTGCACTGTGCAAGGAGCTGCTGGCTTTCATCCCATCTATTTTTCTCAGCCGGCCATTGTCGGGAGTTGGCGATGGTGTGCACGCTGGCAGCGGACGGTGGGACGGTGGGTTTGGTTCGGCGGCTTTGAGCGGACAGGGAGGTCGTGGGTAGCAGGTCCGTCCCCCTGGTTGATGGGTGTTGACACATTCACTGCCCGTGTGACGGAGCGTCCCATGGTTGTCGATAGAAACCGTGGAGTCGTGGCACGCAACTCTGTGTTGCTTCGTGAGCACCGACGGTTCCCATGCGCGTGTTGCTGTTGTCGATGTTGTCCTCCTGCAGTCGTCGTCATTCAAGGTTTGCATGAGGGTCATGGTTGCAAGGCGGGCGCTTTTGCGCGCCCCTCAACCATTGTCTTCATTCTGCTTTTCGGTGTTGTCCTGCTCATGGTTGCAAACGTTGTTGTGTTCATGTTTGCAGGTCTTGTTGCTTTGTATTTCCTGATGTGTCGGTGATGCGCACCATGCGGGTTTGTAACGCACATGCAGACGCGGATTGGTGGATAGATAGAAAGGTGCGTAGATACGTATATTGGTAGACAGAAAGAAAGATAGACAGATAGATAGATAGATGGATGGATGCATAGATAAATAGATAGATAGACGACAAAGATAGATAGATAGATAGATAGATAGATAGATAGATAGATAGATAGACAGGTACGTGTGCGGCTATGAGAGGACAGGGTGCAGGATCGGGAGATGGAGAACATGGATGAAGGCACCAGTCGCCACTGGTCGCAGGAGCGCAAGAGCACGGACGATCCTCGCAGGAGGGCGGGCGGCGAGAGAGAGGAGTGTGGACGCTTCGAGAGTCAGCTGGCCGTGAGGTTGTCATCTTCTCCTTCCGACATTGACGGTAGGTGCCCAGCGCAACAATCGCCTGCTTATCCACTACATGATCGCCTAACAGTCATCAACAGCACTTCATGGCCGTTTTCCTCTCCTCCATTCAACCTCCACTGTTGTGCTCCTCTCCTCCTCATAGCTGGTGGAGATTGGATGCAATGCCAGTCTCGTTCAGGCTTGCCACACCGCTGTCTTCTTGCGTGGGGACGAACCCGCAAGCCACATAAGCGAGCACGTTGGGACGGGGAGGTTGTGCGCTTCACGACCCACGGCGATGGAAACAGGGCCAGTGCATGTCGGGTGTCGACGATGATGCGGAGGACGGGCATGGAAGAGAACGGTTATGGCGTCAGCATCTCTGCACCCTCGGGATGATGAACCGGTTTTTTCCAACCGTTTTCGGAAGCACCGACCGTCTGCACTGTAACACAGGCTGGGAACAGCCTGGAACCCAGGACCGGGGAGGGTGTGCCGCCCGCATACCCGTCTCTGCCGCATGGGAAAAGTCGCATGGTCCCCCAGTATCTACAGCCGCCCTTCCATCAAACCACCGGTAAGGGACCAGGAATGGCCTTCCAGGCCCCGACTTTTCCCAAAAAGGAAAACCGCCCTGGACTTTCCTTTTTGGGTGACCGTGGGCGTCGCGAAAGCAACATTTCACGGCGGCGGAGGGGTCACCTCTGTTTCGTCATCCCCTCGGTGATGGGCAGTTGCCTGGAAGTCCACACCTTCCGAATCCGTTTGCCGACTTCCTGTGGGATTCCTCTCTAAGGTAGGACAGAGGGGGTGGCGGTGTGCCAGGAAGGGTGGAAGGGGGCCTTCTGAGGGGGGTTACGAAAAAAAAAGTAAAAACAAAGGAATGGACTGGAGATATCCACAGGCATGGTGATTAGAATTGTCAAAATAATAGCATACTGTTTCCATTTCTGGATTTCTGCACGTCAACCTTGTACAGGGGGCATGCCAATCTTCTTGGTATCGTTGCAATTTTAGACCACCAGTACGGCCCCAGGCAACTTGAGAAAACGAGAGAGCCTCTCCAAAACGTTCGGAGGCTCGTGACAACCGGATCAAAATGGCTGGCTGCGCCAGCCAAATTGAAACAAAAATGCCGCTTGGGTGTTTGGCACGCAGAGGGAAGCTGCTAGCCTCGGATGTACTGGTGGCTTAGCAGATGTCCCGAAGGACAGAAGCATGTTGTTTCAACTGCCCCCAGCTGGGTGCCCCGGTTTTAGAGGAGGCACAAAGCTCCACAGTCAGATCGAAAAGCTGACGTACATTGCCCCAACTAGCAATTTTCACTGAAAGCTTGCCGTGGGTACCGGTGGTTCGAACCACCACCGGGTGGACCTTCCCTCCGAGACTGACAGCGGTTAACACGAAGTGTTAGCGTTAGCTCGGTCGCATCACAACTCGCAAGCAGATAACACACATAGGCGAGGTTGCGAGAAACCACAAATTCCGACGACGAGTTCTTTATCAAAACATTCATTCTTTCATAATCTTCTCTCCTACATCTAGCCACTTATACTGGAAAGCCCCAGAGCACAAGAGACTAGGTATGGAACAGTCGTAGCCAGACGATAGAACGCTGGAGCAAGTTCAAAATGAGAGAGAGCACAGACAAGATCATTCTGTTCTGAAAAACATGATGGATTTCCAACATATCAATCAGGCAAAGAGCAACGGGATCAGTGTCCACCAGTGCCCCTCTCCAATCCCCGACCCAGCTGCAGGATAGGCAAGGAAGAGAGGATTCTGATATGGGACGCTGGACCCGGTTTCCAGCACAAGGGCGTCACTTTTTTCATTGAGCCATTTAAGATGTATCATGGGACGCTGGACCCGGTTTCCAGCAGGTGATGCTCCCCACCAATAGATGGAGCGGCCCGCCAGGCAAAGCCTCAATCTTGGTGGTTCTCCTACCACCACCAGGATGGAGGTTTTGCACATGGGGCCAAAAAAAAARAAAAAAAAAAAAAAAAAAAAAAAACAGGATCAGTGTGAAATGGTTTTCACCTTTTAGCAGTAGCAGATGCAGTACCCAGGGCTCGATCCCTAGACCTCACCCTGCCCATGTACAGTATCTGTGTAGACCCCGAGAGTTGAACCTGTGACCTGTGTGTTCGTAGACAGTTGGTAGGTCTGTCATAGGTCCATAGGCAGCAGGGGTTCGATCTGTAGGTCTATAGAATAGGAGCCTTAGCAAGTTCCAGAAGTCTAGCTGTAGTCCTTCTAGAAGGTAGGCAAGTGGGCAAGTGGGCAAGTGGTCATGTGGCGAGGCAAGTGGTGGACTAAACTGCAGTGCAATCGCAGTACGCCCTCGGTAGGATAGCAGTGAGTCCACAGTCAGTCAGCGGTAAGGTCCAGTCAGTCCCAGTTCGGTCCAGCAAGTACCACGGGGGACTGTGAGCACCATGGGACGATGGCAAAGGGCAGACCAACGAGTTTCTGAAGTATAAATCAAGAGGCAGCACCCAGCCATGCATTCATTCCTGCGTGAGCCATGCGGAAGCGCTGCCACAGCGACTTGTGCAAGGAGGTCTGCAGTGAGCCTGGAGGATGCAGTGGGCGAGAGAGGAGGAGTTAGCATAGCGATAGGGTAGAGGCAGCCATAGCTGCCATAGCTGTAGTTAGTGGGAAGAGTGTGTGTGTGCGTGTGAGTGTTCAGAGTGACGTGTGTGGGATATCCAGGGTGATCCAGTGTGTGTGAACAGTGAGTTGTTGGGCGCTGAGTCGCCATAGCCAATTGAAAGTGAACTCGTGYCTGKAAGCCATATCTCTGAGTTTTGTTTGGGCGCATGTCGCCAGTCTACTGTGCTGCTGTTTACATGCATGAAAAGTGTGAACGAGAACGAGTCTGATTGCAAGTGAGCATAAGCGACGCAAAAAGAGGCACAGCAGGAAGGAAGGAGAGGAGAGGAGAGGAGAGGAGAGGAGAAGAGAGGAGAGAAAGGGAAAGGAGAGACAGAAGTTGGGGGGAGAGAAATCGGAAGAAGATGAGGAAGGGAAGGACAGAAGAATGAAGAGGGAAGAGCGAAAGAAGACAAGGATGGAGCGGTGGTAAGCAAAGACAAAGAAGAGGAATGGGGTAATTTGGAGAGGAAGCGTGGACGAGCGTGGCAAACAGGAAGATGCCGGGAGAAGGACAATATCGATTGTCACTCAATCCCGGGCGAACTGTCCAGAGATTAAAGAACTTGACGTACAGCCCGGCAGCGGCAACATAACGGCAACGGCGCTAAGCATTGGGGCGCTATGCAGTTGGCGAATGCTCAACATGTTTCGGTCTAACGCCAAACTCAACCTCATCAGGAGCCATCAGGGAATGAGAGGATGATCCAGACCTCTTGAAGACTTAAATAGGAAAGTAAGAGTGGAGAGATCCCTATCCGCACGCCTCTGCTCGAAAGGCGTGCGTACTTTCCCGGAGGCCTATGAACCTCCTGACCAATGCAGATTCACCAAACATGGGAGGCCAGCAGTCAGAACTTCAGACGTCAGTACTTCAGTCGACAGCACTCAAGCCCCGCCAATCTGAGTGGCATATGAGTAGAAGGATTGAGAATTTGAGATCCTTGATGGTGTGATGCATAAAGGAGATGAGGGGAGGAAGGTAATGGCGCCACGATATGTAAAGCTCACATCATCTTCTTCTTAATATTTTTCCATGTGCGTTGCATATTTTTTCATGATTCCTTAGCACTCCCCTACGAAGCAGGCTGCAGGATTTTTAAGACCACCCTTTCTGCTGGAAGGTCTATTGTCGTGAATGACTCCAGGCAGGCAGTCTGTGCATTTTATGTACCAGCTTCGTAGCGGCTAGTTCGATTTGTTCAGAAGCGGAAAAGTTGAGGTTGATCAAAATAGCATTCGCAGCAGTGGTGATTTAAACAACTACTGCCTCCTGAAAAATTGGGCCAACCCCTGTGGATCGGGGGCAGTGGGCAGGGGGGGAAGGGGTGTGAGGAGGACTGTAGCTGTTGGATCGTCAATGGACCAACAGCTAAAGATCGAACCTCCTGCTAATCATCTGTCTTCTGGAATCCACTGTAGTCATGAACGTAAGTTTTCGACACAACGGATTCCAGAAGACGTGTTGTGCTCAGGCGGGATTCGGAACCGGAGACCTGGCCCAACTACAAGGTGCGCACTTTTTTTTTCAACGCAAAAGGCCCCATCTATTCTGAGGGGCAGCAGTCCAATTGCTTATCACTGGCAAGCATTATGCGAAGTTCAAGATTGAGGAGAAGGAGAAGAAAAAGACCAGCCGTTACCTCTGCCGCACGAGACACTTTGCAGGGGTGGCTAAAGGGGTGGCTCTGTGGTGTTTACTTATTTCCCCACCCGGGGCTCTCATATGACCGCGGAACCTTCGTACAGTACAGTACGCAGTCACACGTTATGGGGGTTCCAGGGGGCCAGTCTCAGATCACAGACCCGCGCCTCCACTCTCTAGGCCTCACCAGAACTACGGGTTGTTTCCCCCCCCCCCCTGTTTTTCAAGTTTGTTTGGGCCCGATCTAGGGTGCGGATGGATTCCAGAAACAAATACCACCGGTACTTTTCAGGCAATGCCAGCCAAACTTCTGCCAAAGACATTCCCCCGATTTCGTGCCCGCGCTGGTTCAACAAAACTCGGTACTCGGTGCACGACAGAAATGGGCATCTGGAAAAAGAGGCACGGAAGTACTGGTGGGTGGTTTAAGAAGACCAAATAATGAATCAGTTTCCGATCTCTCTCTCATCTTGTTTCCCCTTTTTTTCCAATGGCTGGCTGGCTGACTTCATGAAGTCCAAAAGCCATTAAGAAAACGCACATAGAGGAATTCAGAAAGGTGCTTGATTGTGTGATTCATATGGAAGGTTAGAGTGAGGAGGGAGGGACGGAGGGAGGGAGAGAGGGAGGAGGGTAAGCAGTAGGACAGGGGTGCACGGTAATAAGAACATAAGATATAAGATGGGAGAGGAGAGGGGATGGTTGAAATTGAGAGAGACAAATGGTGGTTGTTTGGAGGGCATGAAACCTCAAAAGGCGGCGCCGATGGGTACCTGAAAGTGACAAAATTTGATGCTGGGTACCAGAACATGACATGTATGATGGAATACGAGAAAGGGAGGGGAGGGGGAAGGGGGGGGGGGGGGGGAGTTGGGGGTGAGATTGAGAAACAAATGGTGCTTGGTTTGGTGGGCATGAAACCTCAAAAGGTGGCACCAATCGGTACTAGAAAGTGACAAAGTTTTGGATTAAACTACCAGTAATGGCTACCGAGTGAACAAAATTGGATGATTGGACAGGGACTCAATGTGATTCAGTTAGGTCATGGATAGAGCAAAAGAGAGGAGGAGGGGATAAGGGCGATGGAGGTGGGAAGGACAGGAGATGACAGCACCTTATGCTTGTGGTAGATTTTTTTTTCATCATCAACTTTTGTGGACTCATTGGGCGTCCATACTACGATATCTGCATCCCGACCCACTTCTAGTGATCCCTGGATAACAAACACACAAAAGCACACACGAATATGAAGTGCCTCAACTTCCAGTGGTCCTTGATTTTTTATTTTTTATTTTTTTTGGGAACCGTGAAAATTCCATGCAACCACAGCAGACACTTAAGTAACTCAAGGTAAGTCAAAAAAAAGATATTGAAAAAAAGAAAGGAAATAAAGGGCTTGTGCAAGTGCCTCAGCCATATCAGGGATTGGGATAGCTCGTAGAATACACCTGGGGCCAAGTCCCACTAGCAGCTCGGAAGGAATAGGAATGAGAACCGCTCGTGTGTGCAACATGCCTGCAAGCCGCAGATGGTCGGGGATCGGGCGGTAAAGGTTCTTATTATTTCGGCAAGCATGGAAAACGTAACTTTCAAGGATTTTCATTGGCCATCATTTGTCGGTGTATATGTTTTTCAGCAGTGGACTGGTTGTCATTCCTGGCGGGGCTGTTGGCAGGTCCAGAATGGAAACCGCTCTGTTCTATAACTTCGATCGAAGGTCCTGAGAAAAGCATAAGAAAAGGAAAAAACACTCGCACACAGACTGTAACCTGCCTCATCGTGGGTTAGTACGGTTGGTAACCACTGCGGAATGCATGGAGTACGTTGTTCGAGCCAAGGAATGATCATTCACGCCCTCCAATAGCTTTTCAGTCGCAATGCCTATCGCGCGCACACTGTGAATGGCAGGAATGTCAGGCGAATCATGAACAGACGGTGGCAAAATGAAATTGAGTTCATTTAGCTTACTAGCGTACGTGATGTAGGAGAAAGGTGGGGTCTCCCACCGGGGGAGGTGGGTCGTGGCCCAAGGTGCAGCCAGAGTTGGCTGCACCTTGGGTCAAGTCCCACCTGTCTGTATCCTTAATTTCTGAGCATAGATTGCATAGATCCAACGGTCAGATATGAAGCACGGGGATAAGCGGGGCTTGGCTCCTGGAGACTATGCATCGTAATGCATCTGGCCCCAGGTGACACCTGGAAGGGGATGTATGTGGCCCCTACTACGTCCATTGTTGTCCACATGAAAGATAAATGGTTCACTTCGACTCTCTCTCTCTCTCTCTCTCTGTCTCTCTCTCTCTCTCTCTCTCTCTCTCTCTCTCTCTCTCTCTCNTAATCCTGGAACAACTCCTAGCCCTCCCTGTACCAGGACATTACATCTCAGAGACAATGCCATCCTAACCAACGTCAACCATAGCTGACTTGTTCCTGTCTCTTATACACATCTAGATGTGTATAAGAGACAGCGCGCGCGCACACGCACGCGCAGAATGGATGTCGCTGGTGGAGTGCCAGCGTCCTTCTGGCATTCCGTGGTGATTCAGCATCGTTGGACGTAGTAAGGGATGATTGTGGTGGCAGGGTTGACGTCGGCGGTGGCAATGGCGAGTGCATTGCGATGCGTTATGACTGTGTTGAACTGGAGTAGGAGTATTCGAATCTGTATCCGTGGGCAGGGACAACCTCTTCGAGAGGCTGACTTCAGCAGGCAACGGGTATGAGTATTCAGAATTCCTGCTATTGCCTCACACCTCTTCGGCGGTGACCATAAGATTATTGTAATAGATCGTCAGGTCGACCTCCAACGGCATCGTCAATAGCGATGATAGCCTCCGCAGGGTTGTCGGTGGCAGAGTGAATGGTGTGTTCATGCCGTCCAACGGTGATTGGTATGGAACGTCCAAGGGTTTTCAAAATTTCTGTTGACGTACACCAACGTTGGTGTGTTTTATGGTGAATTTCTGTGGAACAGTTTTTTTGTTGTTGCTGACATGCTATGATGGCGGCAGCTCGGATGTGGCGGTGTGAGGCGGCAGTGTGTGCATGGCCGTCAAATGCGGTGGTCTGTGCATGGTGGTGCACGTCGGCCAAATGTTTGTGAGCGAGTAAACGAGCATGAGCATTTGAATTTCGCAATCAGTCATGCCACCTTCCAACTTTGAATCTAGGTGTTCTCGTCTTTGTCTAGTCACAGGCGTTTTGTGGAAAGTGGAGCATGGATGACCGCCATGAGTGCCGACTCATAATCATATGGACACTGCAGTGCTCGTAGCGGAAACTATGGGGTCGCGCATCGCCCACCGTGGAATCGGATGACTGCAGGTGTTGGTTTCCTACTTCCTTCGTAGGAAGGTCTGACAACGTGATTGGTGGGTTTTCTGTTCGCCTTATGACGAAAGAGAAATGACAATCCCAGCGTCCGGCCCGACGGCGGGTCCACCTCTCTCTCTCTCTCTCTCTCTCTCTCTCTCTCTCTCTCTCTCTCTCTCTCTCTCTCTCTCTCT
>BFEA01000393.1:799460-814539 GCA_003427395.1 Chara braunii | reverse complement strand
CACACACACACACACACACACACACACACACACACACACACACATATAGGCAAGGGGTGTGGCCACATATCGAATTCGTGCAGATGCGGACTGCTAACCGAATGGCTCGATCACCCTGGCTACGGATGACCCCCATAAGGGGTAGCCCTCATAAGGCCCTGTTCCACAAGGTACCAATGCGGGGTGAGCGCCCACCCGTTAAAACGTCACCCTTTCACAAGTGAGACAAAAACGACCCGCAGGTGTGGATCCTATGACCCACCATTGTTTTTCTAAAAAGTCCTATTCGGGCTATCCCCCTTGGTCCCATGTTTCGCACACGGTGCCCCCTCCGTACCACGCCCTGGTTCGGAAATCGGGATTGGTTCTATTTTGACGGCCCATCGGACCCGTGACGCATTTCGCCCTACGAACCTGCCTTGGCACATGACGACCGGCGTCACAGCGCCCCATCTGAATGGACGGGGTTGGGCAGTTCCCGCCTACCAACTGTCTGTTGATTTACAATAAATATAGTATTAACGAGCGGCTAATCCCTCTCACTTCGGGACTTCTAACCACCGTCGCCGCCTGTTCATCGTAGCATCATTCCATGATGTTGCTTGGGTGAACAGGGGTGGTGCTGGGAGCCCGAACTAATTTCCGCCTGCTTCGTCCCTTCGGACGTACTAGAGTTGCCTCTTCCCGCCTGCGCGCTGCCATTTTGAAATTCGTCAAGATCGATGCCACTAGTGCCGCTCCGCATGCGCTGTCCGCTATTCATGTTATGAACTTGGTTGTTTGACAATTCGATTGTCACTCACACACGCCCATACATGCATGAGAGAAAGGGGAGGAAGAGACAGAGTCCACCTGCACACAGACCAGAGATAAACAGCGGAATAGCAACCATGCACAGATGGGGAGAATAAGCACAGTGTTCTCTCTCTCTGATAAACTCCCAACAACCAATCACAGGAAGACACTGCGAAGATCACAATTAGAAAGTAATCCAGATGATGAGCCAACTCAACACTCTTAACCTCAATTATCGTTACAGAGTTCCACCCAGTATCCCGCCACTCAAGTACCACACACTCCACTCACTCCTACACTCTCAGAGTCTAGCGCTGCATAGAAACAGCCTCCCAGAGGCCAGCGCCATACACCCAGATGCAGATCATGACCAGCGAAGTAGTCTCCAGTGCCGATGAGTCACTCTGATGATGAAGAAGGCAGCTATGGCTGCCTGGCTGCTACCGCAGCACTAGTACCCACRTGTACTCAGTGAAGAGCCCCGATGTAGTCCTGCCAATGCAGATATCCCCCAGGGGATAGATGCGCTGAGTACAGCCCCAGCTATGGCTGTCTCAGGTAGGCGGCTATGGCTGCTTCACGGCTGCTGAAACCTCAGGTGCCGCTGTAGGTCTTCAGCACTGCTCACTTGGTTGGCCGCACAACGCTGCATGCGAAAATGAAAAGCCAAAAGTCCTGAATCGATTTTCCCCCAGGACATAGACTCTCTACTCTAGCCTAAACCTAGACCGGACTGACTGGACCTACCGGTACCGCTGCTGTTTCGGCCTCTCGGCCTCTACCGGACCGGGCTATAGGCTAAAGGACCGTATAGCAGTATAGGCCGCTTAGGGCCTGTCTGTCCTAGGGTAGCCCGGGCCTGCTATAGGCAGTTAGGGTAGCTGTAGGAACTCGGTTAGTACCAGGTCCGTATTTTTCAGACATTACAGATCTGTCCCTCTCGAATTTCCACACAGGCGGATCTCTCGGTTAGCCCTCAGCCAAACAAAATTACAAAACTAACCCTACAGGTTAGTATACAGCCTCGCAGTCAATCTCGGCAGCAGAAGTCAGCAAGTCATTGCAGGCTTACCCTCCCCGGGAGTGAGGACCTCCGAGCTAGGGGTGCAGACGAGGCGAACGGAGAAGTTTACCCTTCTGAACCGCCTCATACCGCAGTACGACAGACTTTGCTGTCTTGATCAGGTCTCTTCTGTAGAACCATCGGTTCTCAGAAGGGGGCTGGAACGCAAACCTGACAAGATATTGCCGGTCGGAGCCAGTGCCCCACTCATCCTCAATGGCCACCACATCATATCCCTTACCAGGGATTGGTGGGCCCCATTGAGGAGGCCGGTCAGGGAATGCATCAGCTGGCGTGAAAGGCAACAGCTTGGATGCATGGAAGACCGGATAGGTGCGTAGATGCAGCGGGATGTCGATGACATACGACAGACCGAAGGGATCAGCGCCCACTGTATCTAGGACCTGCCACGGACCCAGGTAGCGCGGCAACAGCTTGGGACCCTGACCAGCAAGGGCTGGATCAGGCCCAACACTTCTGAATTCGGTGCTCCAGTCCTCTTTGTTCCAAAGGGGAGTGGTGAGTTCAGAATGTGCATAGACTACAGGGGTCTCAACAAGATCACTAGGAAGAGTACAGAGGCACTTCCTAGGATCGATGACCTTCTGGATATGGTCCAGGGCTGCACCATCTTCAGCAAAGTCGACCTCAAATTTGGCGTTGCCCGCCTTCCTGTGCTTCGTGCTTGCAACGAGCTCTGCGCCCTGCGTTTGCGGCCATCTCCGCTGAGACTGCCTCCTCGCTGGCGTTGCCCGCCGTGCTGCGCTACGTGCTCACTATGCCGGTGCTTCGCATCCGCAGCCATCGCACCTTCACTTATCACGCGCTTGCTGAGAGAAGCTTGGGCCTACAAGTTGGCGATACTGTCGATACACACCTGACCGGGATCAGGGGTACTAGTTGCATCACACGCGCTCCTCTGGATTCTTGTGCGACTACCCAGAGCGGTTTATGGCTAGCTCGACGGTAATCCGACCTCGACTCCCCTTGATTGATCCCACCTCCCACCCCCAACCCCCTCCATATACCCTGCATAGCCTTGTGTGAATTCGCTCTGCTCCTCTACAAGCCCTTGGAGGCAGGTGTAGTGAGGAAATAGCTTCTCTGAAATGCCCCCTTGTCTCTTCTCTCTGAGGGCATGGGCTTGACCCACGGACAGCCTTGTCCCTTTCGGTACGTAATAAGGGTTGTTTCGTTCTCTGAAGATCTGGCTGTTGTGGAGGCCAGTGAAAAGTTACTTAAGAGTTTGATCCACTACCTTCCTCTTATACGTCGGCAGACCTGTGCCGCTAGACCGATTTGGGACTTCCTCCCTCTTAATTCTCTCTCCCCCCACCTCACTTCTTCTCCCCTTTCCCCCCAGCCTGAAAGGAATTCGCCCTGCCCAGGGATATGCATGTTTTAACTGCTCTTGCTCCCTATGCCTATCGCCTTTGCATGCTCTTTTGTTGGATGTTTGTGGTTGTCTGTTCTCATAGGAACTGCTGGCTGCCTCTCCGTGGTGACAAGTCGTGGGGTCCTCGCTTACGTACCAAGGCCGCGGTATGGACCTGATTATAGCCTTCCACCTGGTTGTTTTTGGACACACAGGCGGTGTTTCAGCTCTCTGCGATCCGTTGCAACTCTAGTTCTCCGTCTTCGCCGGCGTTAAGATGGTGCAAAAAATAGAAGTGCGGAGTCCGGCGCTTCGCTCCTTGTGTTGACTATCGTGACAGTGGTGCTGTCCCGCGTATACGCACTCCCCTGTGCAGCTCCCGATTTACTCGCTATGGATTCCAGATACAGTTTCGTCTGGCGGTTCCTTGCATGCTATCTCGCTTTCCTGCTACTCCTCATCCTACCGCTCTATGCCGCTTTCTTCTCACCAACCTTCTCTAATCTGGTCTCTCCAATAATGCGACCCTCTTCTGTTTGCCCAGCACTCTCAAATCTGCCCCCACCCTTAGACATGATGATGCCCCTGCTCTTTGCCTCGCTTTACTGTTTGCCCCTGGCCATGTGTCTCTTTGGGTGCTTTCTCGTTTGCTTTACTCTATCCTTCTTCGCGTTCCCGGGCTACTCGATCTTCATACTATGGAGTGGGTAAGCATAGAGATCTTGGCCGCTTCCAAGGTTGGCATAATGATAGTAGGGCAGGTTTGGAATGCAGTCTTTCACCGCGTAATACGGAGTTAATCTACTCGCCCGACCTCCCTGGTGATGCGGAGCTTTCTACCACGAATATATTTGCGCTATTATCATTTGTCTAGGATAGGAGCTGGATGCCGGGACTCGGTGTTGGCGATTCTTCTGCTACTGCTGGTCCTCTGTTCGGGAATGATGGAGTCGCTATTCGCAGTATGGTGAGAGAGGTGATGGGCCGATGGGATGGTAAGCCTGGAGTTGTTGCCTGTAGGCAGGGTGTGGGATGAGCAAGCTGGTATGAAGGGGGCTGCCCCGTCTGATTGGTGTCACCGCTTGTGTTAGGCCTTCGGAGCGGTGTTGAGCTATCAATCGCATATAACTCTGTGTTATTATCTTGTGCCTTGACGGGAGCTGTTTGCCGCTACTCAAGGTTGGGCATTCTTCGATCGCTGCGGGTCTTCTCCTCGAAAGTGATGACGAGACTGATGGCGTTATGAAAGGGGGCAGTGGTGGGTGATGGGGACTCTCTGCTGTCAAGAGCTCTGCTGAGGCGAGGCCACAGACGACGACGTGATGGGATTGGCATGACGGACGATCTTACCTGACTTGCCAAGCCATCCTGTTGGTAACGAAAGGGCAGGAATGATTCTACGATGGTTGATCCTGGGACTAATACTCGGTGGTGACGTGGGCTGAAGGGGCGTCCGTAGTGCTTTGTTGTGCTGCTCTCTCGAAGGGGTTATTGTACTCTAACTATGCAAGGATTTTTTGAAGATCGTAATTTTTCGCTAACGACTGTTGTAGCTCTTTGGTTCCAACTTTGGCGACTCTTTTGAGGCTTGGTTGATTCTTCTCGAGTTTGCCCCTTGCTTAACCCGTGACGTTATCTTTCGGGGTAATGACGGGATGGTGTGTTTTTTGGCGATTCTTCTGCTACTGCTGGTCTTTTGTTCGGAAGTGATGGAGTCGCTATTGGCACTATGATGAGAGCGGTGGTGGGCCGATGGGATGGGTCGGTCTGGAGTTGTTGCCTGTAGGCATGGTGTAGGATGGGCGAGCCGGTATGTATGGGGCTGCCCCGTTTGATTGGTGTCGCCGCTTGACTCAGGCCTTCTGAGTGATGCTGAGCTGTCAATCGCCTATAAATCTGCGTTGTCACCTTGTGCCTCGACGGGAGCTGTTTGTCGGTACTCACGGTTGAGGATTCTTCGGTCGCTACGGGTCTTCGATTTGAAAGTGATGGCGAGGCTGGCGGTGTGGTGACGAGGGTAGTGATGGGTGATGGGGACTCTCTGCTGTCATCAGCTCTGCTGAGACGAGGCCACGGACGGCGGGGTGATGGGGATTGGCCTGACGGATGATCTTACTTGCTTGACTTGCCTAGCCGTCCCGTCGGTAACGAAATGGCGGGAACGATTCTACGATGATCGTGCTTGATGAGGTGCGGGTGGCTTGTCTAGTAGTCGTGTGGGTGGATGGGTAGTACGGGAACCGGGGTAGTACGGCCTCGACCAGTCTAGGACAAGGTGCGCTGAAGTAGTCGAGTACCTGAGCGATTGGCGTTGTTTTTGCTTGGGAATTCGGTGGGTGAATTTCCTATTTCATTAAAAAAGGGGGGGCGATGGTGGTTCTGCCCCAGGCACTGCTTGGTCACGAGGCCCTGCGCTATGATTCCCCGGCAATTAGGTTGGTCTGGTGATGACTGGGCGGCAAAGCTGTCCTAACTTCTTGAGTTATCCAGGCGCACGACGCGAGTATTGCGATCGCCGGACCTTCGGCTTTTGAACCTGTCTGGTGTCATCTGAGGCCTTGGTCCGACCGCTTTATGCACCTCGTGGCCCGATCTGATGGAGGGCTGCTAATGAGCTCATGACATAACGTCCGCACGCATCCCATACGGCCACCTCGAGGGTAAACGATGGTTGAGTCTGGCACTAATGCTGGGTGGTGACGTGGACCGAAGTGGCGTACGTAGTGCTTCGTTATGGTGCTCTCTCAAAAAGGGATATAGTACTGTAACTGTGCGGGGCTTTTTTGAGGAGATCATAATTTTCCGCTAACGACTGTTGTAGTTCTTTGGGTCCGGCTTTGGCGGCTTCTCCTTGAGGCTTTTTTGTAATCGATTCTTCTCTGGTTTTGCCCCTTGCTTTATGCATGACGTTATCTTTTGGGAAAATGACGGGATGGTTTCTTGTTTGGGGGCTGAAGGCCCCTTTTCGAACGGAATCTATTCCTCTATTGCAAGCTCCCCTCAGACTCATGTAAAGTGCCGCAAAGCATGCTTCGTTATGAATGACCCCTATGTCTGAGCAATTTCATCTTTGAACAATGTGCTTGAAAGGGAACGGGTTGTCAAAGGTCCAGTTCGTACGAAGGCAATTATGTTCATGATCCGGGAATGACACGAAAAATGCTGTAGTTCGGCCTTCCATTTGATTGGTGTGGGTATCTGTTGAGGTCTCTACCGATTAACGCTCTGATCATATTATAAGGATTGTTGTGGGAGCTGCTAGTTGTGTGGATTGCTCCCAACGCCTCTTCTCCTCTCCCCCTCCTCCCATTTTTTAATATGGATGTCCCTCAGCACGTTGTGAATCTGAGAAGCTCCCCTCTGCTCCCTTCCCCATTTCTCCCTGCTCCTGTCCTCATTATGCATCTGACTACAATGCCTGAAATTCTTGGCTGTCCATGGGACCCTTCCCCCTGGTGTCGATTGTGTGAACTTCTAAGGAAGCCCTGTGCCCCCACGAATGATGCTGTGTAATGGCTCCTTCCCTCCATCCCCTGGTTGACTGGCTTCTCGAGGTCCATGGCTGTGGCATTTTGCCCACGTACTCCTGCCATTCCGCATGGTTCCGTGACGCAACATGCCGTGACTTGCTTGCGGCAGTTTTGTATCGTGATTTAACACACACACACACACACCAAAAAAAAACACGCTACCGCATTGCTCCCACACGTGCCCACGAGTCCAGTTACGGAAACTGACAGCAACTGTTTGCCGCATGAAAATGAACCTGCCTGTGTTCAATGCAATTGCGGTTCAGTGGAGTCGCGTGAACTGCACACCACGCTACACACATGTCCACGACTCAAACATGTAAATATATATTCACATACTCCAGTTTCACGTCATTGACATATGCGGTGTAGTGGGTCGGCGAGGCGACGTTTGAGGAGGCACTCCCTCGCACGTCCACAGATAAGGCTCACTGTACCCCTAAGGTACTCTTCATCTCCCCACAAAATGCAAAAATTCACGTTCCCGACGCGGTCTGTGACTGTGAATGTATCAAACGTGCCTATGCAGGCAGAAGAGCTCTGTACGGCCAGGCTTTGTATAACTTTCGCAAACAGAGTCAGCCCTGGCACCCTGCAAGCTCAGCCCTGCACTTTATGCCGAACACTGCCCGCTATGCCATTGTGTCAGGAGGACAAGTCATTACCGTCTGTTTTGAAAATCCTGTCCCTATGGGCCGCACCGAGCCACACAGGGCCCGCAGTTGTTGTCCCCTTCTCCTGGCAGATTGTCATCATTGCAGGACCTTTCCACAGGGCTTTTTTGTTTGTTTGTTTCTTTTGCAATTCTACATGGTTTTCAGAAATGCTAAAAAATGCTTTGAAATGGTGTCACACGGTGCCACCCCCCGCCGCACTGCACATATAGGAATGAAAACCAAACTCATGCTAGTGGGACTTGGCCCCTGGTGACCAGCCTCTACAACAACCTGGGTTTTTTAAAGAAGAAAAAAAAAGAAAAACAAAGAAAAGAATATGCCTGCCTGAAAAGTTGTGAAAACCCATTTTTATTTTTATTTTCCCTTTTTGAGAATATGCCCACCTGAAAACCTATTGGGCTGTTTACGCCCAAAGTCTTCGGGTTGGGTGCTACATGCCCGGACTTCTGCCACTGGGTACTACACGCCTTTGCGCCGTGGCCAATGCGCCTAGCGGATCATGAATCTGGTGCAAAGAGAGTGCCAGGTTCGTAGTCCTGCAGACAGAGACCAAGGGAGGTGTAATGGTCCGGTACGAAGAGGCCCAGCAAGGTCCAGTGAAAAAGTGGGCCTACCGGTTCATGAATCTGGTGCAAAAACAGCGCCCGGTTCGTAGTCCCATAGGATGAGGCCCAGGCAGATGGACTGAACTGCGTAGGACTTCAAACCCATAGGGGGGAAATTGGGTGTGTGGTAGCCAACCCGAAGGCTTTGCACGTAAGCGGCCCAATAGGTTTTCAGGTGGGTGTATTCTACCAGTTTCCCTCAGGACTTCAATTGCACGTAATCAGCCCAAAAATGTTGTCTGAGCTACTCTGCCGTCACTTGCTCTTGCACAATGTTTTGGTGTGGCCCTTCTTTGTCTCTGAGTTGAGATAGGAGGTTCATAGTGTGGATGGCGTCAAGACGGGGAAGGAGGGGGTGTGGGGGAGGGTCTAGTGGGTTCTAATGGGTATTATGTTCCTGACACACTAGTCTAGTAGAGGGTTCTTGTGGGAGTTCTCTTGCTGACATATCTTCTAGTGGGTTCCTGTACTACTCTCTCCCCCCCAATGTCATAATGCCCCATTATCGGGGGCAGGCATGGTTTCCTGACACAATAGTCTTGTGGGTTCTAGTGGTTATGGTGTTCCTGACACACTAATCTAGTAGTGGGTTCTGGCGGGTGTTCTGTTGCTGACATATCTTCTAGTCGGTTCCTGACTGTCGTACTACCCTCTTCTCCCCAATGCCATAATGGCCCATTATCATGAGCGTATTCAGAAAGACGAGAGATGGTTAACAGAGGCCTAAAAAAGGAAACAAAAACTGAAAAAAATCATCACCAAATGCACTTTTCAGGGTTGGGGAGGGGTCAACCTGGGGCTGAAAAGTGCGGGTACCTGTTAACCACTTGTGACCTGCTTGAAGGTATCAATGGGGCGGATTGAGGGGAAGGGGTAGGGGGAGGTGAGGGGAGGCAAGGGACGAGGGAAGGAAAGAGAGGGAGGGAGGAACGCACCTTAAGGTTCAAACCTGCCAGCTCAACCGGCCGGGTGCTCCACCACCTAACCAGATGGTTCAGAGTTATACCTCGCTGTTTTCCATACGTCCACGTGGCAAGGGGACCAAACTGCCTCACACAGCCAAAGCACAGAAACAACGACGAGTGAGAGACAACATCGCACAACGCCAGTCCGGCAGATAAGCCGTACCTGACCGCATCAGCACTGAGATTCAGATATGGTGGTGGATGGAAAGGAGCCCAAATCAATGGACCTGAAAAAGGATATCGTTTTCCTCACCCTTTCCTCTCCACCCATTTGTTGATACTCACCTATTCTGCTTTTTAAACCACCAGTACTTGGCCCGGCCACCGATGCCGAGCCTCAAAACCACCTGCGCCCCAAGTTTTGCCGAGCTGCCACCTTGGCATTTTTCTTTTCTTTTGGCTGGCGCCTCCAGCCATTGTGGTCTGGTACCCCGAAGCGCGCAGGTCGCGGTGCGTTAACGGGAAACGGCCACGGCCGATGTATGGGCCAAGTACTGGTGGTTCAACAGGCTAGTAGAACGCAAAGACATTGACCGAGATGGGCGCTCGGTCGCCCCCTAGGACCCTCCCCACCTGGATACCTCCCTGTCTGTGCGGTCCGGGCTGTGGGCTCTGTGCTTGAGTGTTCTCTCTGTGTGTGAGTGGGTTCACTGCACCGACAGGAGGCTGGACTTGGTGCATCCAGCGGCTCCAGCCTCCCGGCGCACATCCTCTCCTCACAGTGTCCCCGACACCCCTCACAACCTTACAAAAAAAAAAAAAAAAAAAAAAGAGAATGCAAACATTGCAAAGACTTCGGTGGCAGAAACAGCAGGTGATTTAGTGCCCTGGCATTCCGACTGCTGGCCTTCTTCAAAGGTTCCGCAAAGGAAGGTCTAATCGTATGGCACCTTCCTATATCATTATTCTTTCGTATTGTGCACGGCATTGCGCACACATCCGCATTTCCCTTTCTTAAGTTTTTATCCTATTTCCCAAAGAACTTCTGATCCCCTCTGGTTATACTCTGTCTCACATTTCACATTTAACCAACCAAATCTCAGCCTTTGATCTCCACTCAGCCACAAAGATATCGTTTCCCCCAAACGTACCCTTCATTCCCTTTGCTAAGACAGAAGACCAGTGGTTTAACAGGCAATCCCTATGTGCTTAGACAGAAGACCGAGATCGACACATGCCTAACCAAGCCCCTGCTGCAAAATCTTCAAAGACAGAAAACAGAGATAAACACGCGCCTAACCAGGCCCCCGCCGCACAATCTTTAAAATGAATGGCCTAGTATGGGTGGTCTTAAAGTTCTGCAGTTTGGACAAATATTGCTTCGTTTGGCAGCAAACAGCACTCTTACGCTCTTTTTTTTTTTTTTTTTTTTTTGAAGGCTAATTCTTTAAGCCCAACCAATTCAATTACCTGTCAAATCTGGACAGGACGGCCTTTCAGGCCTTTTTTATTGTCATTATAGTATTACGGGGGTAGCAGCCACATCCGTGCTCAAGCCTCCAACGAGGGAACATGCGGGAGCTGCACCCACCAGCAGAACCAGGCCCCCGCCACACAATCTTGAAAATGAATGGCCTAGTATGGGTGGTCTTAAAGTTCTGCAGTTTGGACAAATATTGCTTCGTTTGGCAGCAAACAGCACTCTTACGCTCTTTTGTTTTTTTTATTTTTTTTGAAGGCTAATTCTTTAAGCCCAACCAATTCAATTACCTGTCAAATCTGGACAGGACGGCCTTTCAGGGCTTTTTTATTGTCATTACCTGTCAAATCTGGACAGGACGGCCTTTCAGGGCTTTTTTATTGTCATTATAGTATTACGGGGGTAGCAGCCACATCCGTGCTCAAGCCTCCAACGAGGGAACATGCGGGAGCTGCACCCACCAGCAGGTGCGATACCTGCTACAGCAGGTGGGCGATACCGGCCAGGGGTCAGCCGGTAGCATCAGAACCGAGCTTCTTCGATGGGCCAGTCACTGTGCCTCCCCTCCGGTCCCCTCCCCCTATGAACATCAGCAGTTTCTGCTCAATGCCACTCGAAGGGAGTGGGTGGCGGGCACCAAGCTTGCCCAGGAAGGTGCATGAGGCCAATGGGGATTGAACCCGAGACCTCCTGAATGCCACTTGCGTGCCTTACCAACTCAGCTAGGCCGCTGGATCTTACACTCTTTCACTTTCTGCTAAGTCTTTTTGTGCTGAAGTTTTTTTTTTTTTTTTGCGGTTGTAGTACATTGGGTGCCATTACTCACTCCTCTGAGGTTTGACACTAAAGAGGCTCTCATATGCTCTCAGTTTCTACATTCAAAATGATTCAACTTGAGTGTCCTGATGTCCTTTCTCCTACCCATAAAAAAATTAGCATGATGTCATATGCTTCATCAACTTGACTGTCATGATGTCATTTCGCCTACCGAACAAATCTTGCCTGTGTTGCCAAGCAGGCCCTCCAGGACCTCCTTTTTCTTTTTTTTCTTTTTTCTTTTTGGAAGACCTCGTATTTTAGTTCAGGCTGTTCCAAGTCTTCTGCGTGTGGTGCTGTTTTGTTGAACGGTCATTTTTTGAACCTGGTCCCCTTTGGCTGCCGGGTTGGTTTCAGGGGTGGACCGATGTCGGGTAGGCGCCCCCGTAGTTGCCTACTCTTAACGGCGGTTGGATACGCATGTGGATGTTTTTCCGCCGCCAACTTCTAGTTTCCATGGATGTAGCAAATCTAGCAATCTTTTGGTACAGGTTCTTTCTTCATATTTCAGGCATTTGGTTTCTTTTTCAATTCCCGCCGCAGCTTTAGTGGGCTCAATTTTTTTTGGGACCTGACCTGGAACAGTTTGAAATTACTCTACCAGACCCGGCAGTGTGGTTTCTCTATTTTTCGGGTTTTATACTCCAGGATTCCGGCCACGTCGATGCATTTTTCTGCTGGTAAGTTGGCGGCGGGGGCCACATTTTCTGTGGCACTTGGAACTGGGGACACCCTGGCCTTTGGCGGTTTTTGGGTACTCTACTGGACAGCGCTCTTTCTGAGCCTCCTTGCTCCGATCCCTCATCGCTGTATACCTCGGCCAGTGGGTATCCTGCCTCTGACTTACGCACGTTTCTGTGGAACGTGCCCGTGCAGTTGATCGTATCAGAGGCGACGCCAATGGAATGGGTAGTCAGTGTACGATTGATGAGCTGTGATGCCCGCTCTCCCTCACTTCCAATTGACCTGTCCCTTCGGCATAGCTACGACGAACGAGCTGATGCGCTCCTCGTCTTCGTCGGAGGAGCAGCCATCTTGAAGCGACTACGTGGGAGTGTTTTCTCGTATTTTTTTGTGCCTCGTCTTTGACTTTAGTCTTGTGCAGGCACTTTGGTCATCAGCGGATACAGCGTTAGCATCATGATGGCTGCTTCTCGGTTTTGCCAGCGGGCTTTCAGTTCTTCGCGAACGTTCTTTTCAGTGACACCATCGATTTGGTTGGGATCTTCTTTGTGCTTTGATTGGATTTCGGATGGTGCGGTGTGTTGCGATGACACGGGTCGGGGTACGAGTAGGAGTTGGGTAACTATGAAGGAGGCAAGGCATAAGGAATGACCTCCGTTGAGCAGTGCGGAGTACTACCTGGTTGATTCCTCCTGATGAGTCTGCCTGTGGGGTAGACGAAACGCGCCGAGGGTGACCTGTCTGTGTGAACTTGTCGAGGAGTACTTCAACTTTACATTGTTCTTTTGCGTGCGTAACGGTGCAGATTTCTTGCTGTATCTTCTTCTCATCATTCTCATGCAGTCGCTGTCTTTGATGGACAGTCTTTCCTCTTGCCTGTGCTGCCTTTTTTTTTTTTTTTTTTTTTTTGACAGCCTTGAGTTATCATCATCGAATTTGACAGGCCCTGGGTAGTTCTGTAAATTGTCGTAATTTTACTCATCTGCTTCCAGTGGAGCTCGAACTCAGCACCTGGTCTGTATTTCATCAACATCTTTTTCTTTTTTTTCTTAAAAGTCCAGATCGTAGTAGAGGCTGGATGCTAGGCCTCGGGGGGTGCCTGTCGTTGTACTCGATCAGTGGGGAGATCAGTTGGCTTGTGACAGCCCCAAGGACAGTCTCCACCCGGGGGCATCATTCGTCAAGTCTTTTTTTTGTTATCCTAATCAGATCTTTTTTTTGTTATCCTAATCAGATCACAAGTCGAGCTCTACAGCAGTGCGCCCCAGATCTGTCTCTAGACCTTAGACCTACACCAACCTGCGCCTTCCAAGGGTCTCAGATGAGTGTTCCCCGGGCGCTACCATAGGGACACCCCGAATTCTCGAGGGCGACCTGGACACAGGACAGGAGGGGTCACGGAGCGGATATGTGGTCATTCCCCACCTGTATCACATCTAGCAGACTCTATGGGTGCCTACCACCCTTCTACTATCAATGCGACGACCCACCCTCCCCTGCCTAAGATGAGACCCCTACCCAGAAATCCTTCCCCAGATTCACGCCCCAATTGACCCCCTCAATGGGAACGCAGATAGGTACCAGCCCGGATGAAGCTCAGCCTGCAAGCATCGTAAGATAGACATGGGGCCCGCCCTCCCAAATCGTATATGCCTAACACCCAATCCTTACTACTACTCAAGAAGGGTGTAGAGAGCGGAGCCAGACAGGAACCAGGACTGTACAATGTAAGTATGGACTCTCGCAGCTGTACCATGAGGCCGGGAAACTACCAGAGTACCCAGACACACCCATGACACATCCACAGAGCAGTGCATGCAAACGAGGCGGTACATAGACAAGCCCACAATCTGTACACAAATTCCTACCTAACCTAATCTAGACCTAAGACCTCTACCCAGCCTACCTCCTCTACCCCGCCCATGGTGAGTACACGAGACATGACCCAGAGATCACTGGACCACACACTACACACAACCCACAACACCCACACACACAGACACTCGTCGGACCACCCCAAGGCCAACCACGCAAACAGCCCTCCCCCAAGGCCCTGCTACCAGCATACTGCAACCATGGACTAAACCCCTTGGGTGGTGCGCAGGCAGCGTCCGTAATAATTACCTTGCGTCAACCCAAGGGGGAGTGTGTGAATGGCTTGTGCGCTATGAAAGCGCTGCCGGTGTACGTGCGCGAGGCAGCGGAGTTTTGAACCCGCAACCTCATACCACAATACGCATTTCCAACCGGTGCTCTAACCACTGAGTCAACCACCATCCACGTTGATCAACCTCGAAATTAAAAGTTGTTAGCGTTCAGCCTCCTGATGAGTCAGTGAAACTCCGACGAACATGCGTTACCATACAGAAAACCCAGACCCCCTAAGAAGTGCCCATGAATTTATTTATTTTTCCTAATAAATAGTGAAAGCAGCACTGCCCCCGCCGTCCAAAATTTGGGGGGACTGGTAGCACAGTGGGGAGAGCCGGCAAGCGGCAAAAATGTACATGCATCGAACCGCTGTATTTTTTTTGCAGTTGAAATCATTTTTTTTAATTTCTTAAATATTTTCCCTGGAAAGATAACGACGAAATCTACACACCCTCCTATTTTCAGACTTCTTGGGGTATTATGTTAGACGGGAAAAATCGCTGAAGTCGGGGTACGTTTCCCGTTGGCGGACATGTGATACAGCAGCAAAAAGCAGCAAAAATGGTTTATAGGACGAATTGGCGTGGCATTGTTTTCACCATGGCTACGATCCGGACGTCCCGACCGCCGTCCAGACGGTCTGGATTCACTCCAAACTCCAGACGTCCGGTCTGGAATTTCGAGAAAAAAAAAAGAAGAAAAAAACGGTCCAGGACCCTTCCCCATTGAGGAGCCAAGCCCCCAAAATTGTTTTGGGGGTTTTTCAGGCCCATTTATGCTTTTTTGGGGGGTCCGGACATGCTCTCTCTCTATAACAATTTATTAGACAACCCCAATTTTTTAATTATTAATAATTCATTACCTTTTATTAGTTTTTTAAGTATTTTTTAAAGATTTTTTATAGTGTTTGACTTTTAACTCAAGTTTGGTTAGGAATTCTGACATGACTCTGAGGCAAAAGTGGTTTGCATTGTTATTCTGCATAACATACTTTTTTT
>BFEA01000393.1:753448-770042 GCA_003427395.1 Chara braunii | reverse complement strand
AAAAAAAAACAGTCACATGCACTTCTTAGGGGGTCGGTGCAGGTTTGGTGTGTGGTGAAGCAAGATATGGATCCATCCATCTCTGTGTAACTCTATCTGTATCTCTCGATCTTTTCTTACTCCTCTTTGTCTCTCTATCTGTATCTCTCTATCTCTCTCTCCCTCCTTTCTCCCTCTCTCTCTCACTTTCTCCGTCTCTCCATCCATCTTTCAATTTATTTTTTATTTTTATTTTTTTTGAATCAGCCCGATCGGATGCTAGGTGTGCTGATAAGAGCACACACATCTAGCACCGTCAGGGAGGCTCCATCTATTTGTGGGGAGCAGCACCTGCTGGAAATCGGGTCCAGCGTCCCCTTGGATACATCTTTATAGCACAGTGTTTGTTGGGCATATGGCCATTAGAGTTGTTGTTCCCGAGCTTCCTTCTCTCCCTCGGGGCTGCCTATGTTACCCTTCCAATTTGCAAAGCTCTTAMTTCCCACYGACCTAGCCCCACCCAGGATAGTGTCCACCRTGCTTTAATGTCTACGCACGTCCTGGCGGTAATGGCTCAACTCCTACCCTTGGTGTCTGCAACCCCCCTTATTCTAACCCCCCATTTTGTAAAACCCTTTGTACCTTTTTAAACCTTGTACCGACATCAAAATCCAGTGTTCTCCACAACAATGAGCCTTGATATTCAGCACCCTCCATTGTTCATAAATACAAATTCTAATCCTGGAGGATCTTTCAGACCCCTGAAACCTCTGCCTTTTCATAAGTTTTGTGTACCGCAATCTAATCCTTGCACCTTTTGTTTGATTGAACAGACCTCCTGGTCCATTATTGTGTATATGGTGTCAGCTGGATCACGGCTCTCCCAGCCCCTACTCTGGAAGACCAATCTGACAGATTAGCAGTGTACAGTTATAGTGGTGCACAGTTGTAGTCTCAGGCTGGCTGGCCACTCACAGGGCTGATTGAGAGAACAGGGGAGGGGACAGAGCGAAGGGAAGGGAGGGAGGCGTGAACGGGACAGAAGGGGGCGGCTGGGACGGGATAGGGGGGGACTGTGAAGGGGGTGGAGCGGGTGGTATGGGAGTTGCGGGAGGCGTGGCTGAGGGCAAAGGTGGAAACGGCAGAGGGGGCGGGAGGAGGGGGATGGGACGAGGGAGGGGGGGATTGCATAGGCGGTGATGGAGAGGGACATTCCCGACAGTCCTGGGATAAGGCCTGGTCGTTATTGCTTCGTGGTACTTCGTCCAACGCTCAGTCCGGGTTTCCGGAAAGAGGTGTCAGGAAGCAGTTTGGCGATCTGTAAGTCCACCTGTGGTCCTCCACGGCCCAGTTCTTCCACACCTGACTGCCATCGGGCTGTACTTCTGCCATTTTACAATTGGGGTCTAACCATGTTTGTGTAAAGGCCCTGATCACTCGAAGTTTGCCCTCCCTGTCTTGAGTTGCCCCCACCTTTTTTTTTTAACTTTTGGCTAGCTCTCAGCAAATTTGCTCTGATCACTTCGAGCAATTCTTGTTTGGCTTGATGGAAGCTGAAGTTACCTTCTTTGCGTTCTGCTGAGCACCTCATTCTCCATATTACCAAAAGCAGGGCAAGCCTCATGTATTTAAAGAGGTTCGCCTGGAAGAGCGACCAAGCGGGCGGAAAGMTTTTCCTGTTGCCTAATAGAATGAGGGCCACATTCCATTGGAAGGGCGATGCAGTGAGTTCATGCCACATCGCGTCCCACCATTGCCACACYTGCAATGCCATTGGGCACGCCAACAGACAGTGTTCCAGATCTGCACGTCTGTGTTGCGCRCCTTCCCYRCAGAAAGAACAAATGGGGGACATRACTTCTGTCTGTTCCAGCTTAGTGCGTGCTATTATCCAGTCTGGCGTTGGGAGACAGCGGTGTGTTATCTGCCACTGCAGGGCCCTGTGAGATGTCGGCATTATGTGTGCATATGTGGCCCAAGGAATGTGGCACAAATCCTTATCTTGCAGTGGCGAATCCCTCCTCCATCTCTTTTGCACCATCGTGGAGTTGTGTTTTTTGTGCGCTTGTTTATAGCCTCCTCTCACCGTGTATTGCCAAATCTGTGTCGGTTTGCAGCCTTTCCACTCCCACTCTTCAGGGTCGAATGGGAGTGCACACACCGGGGTAGTCATTTCATAAGCAAAATAGCCTGAGTCCTCAGTCCCCACGACTCTTATCCTAGATAGTTCTTCTAGTGGGAGTATGCAGTCCAAATCATGGTTCCTTTTCAGCGAAGCTCAGCGCGCTCCTGGCATATCTGGTGCATAGGCCTACAGCTGCACTCCATGGTCGGTGTTGTGGCCAACTCTGAAGATGGTCATTGGGATCGGATTATCGGTAATCCTTATAACCCAGTCTTGGCAGCGCACTGTTGGTCCATCCTCCAGGGCCGCCACCCAAGTGGGCGGAACTGCGCAGTGTATGAGGCCCAACTTCTCCTGAATTTTCTTTATATGTTTTAGTTTTAGTCGCAACTGTTTTACCGTCTTCCAGGTGCCTCTTTGACTGTCCCAAAGATCCCCCACTACGAAAAGGCCATTTTTCACCCATGTAAGCCAGTGTGAGCCGGTCTGCAGAGAGAGGGGGGATCCGGTTTCATCGCAGATGTGCGGGTTTCCAAACAGAGGTTGCCGCCATATCTCTTGCCATCTCAACGGCGGCGCCTTCTTGGATGGCCCCATCTGCCTCCAGAGATTCAGCATTGTGATCCACATAGGGTTCTGTTTGAGGTCCCATCTCACTCTGTTTCTAGCCGTTCCGTCCCTTTTCTGGCGTGGGGGATTCGGGATGGACCATGCTGTGTTTGTGAACCACATAAGGGGGTGGACCGGAGTGTCATAGTGGGAGGGAGGGGCCAGATTCGCCAGTTGTATATATGCCAGTGGGAGCCATGGGATGTCGTTTGCAAGAAGTAGGCGGATGATGACTTTAAACAAGAGGGCTTTAATTTCATCACCCGGATCTAGAATGCCCAATCCACCCACTCTCTTTGGCTGAGATACATACTTCCAGCCCACCCTTTTTAAACATCTCGTCAATTTGTGATCATTTCTCCACAGGTAGGCTGACAGTGCTGCTCGCAGCTGTTTAAGCTGGTTTTTCGGGATTTCCCAGAAGGCCATTTTATACCAAATCGTGGCGAGGATGGCATTGTTTATCGCAAGCGCCCTTCCTACCAGTGAAGTGTGGAGGCCATCCCATATGGCCAATCTTTGGAGTGCTGTTTGGACCAGAGTCTGCCCATGATCTGAGGGAGGGCCCATGGCCATCAGACGAATCCCAAGTATTTGAATAGCTTCTTCCTTTGGGCGCCAATGGATTGGTGGTTGCTGCGGCGGGTGGGTGTCTTTCATTTCTTAAATTCGTTACTTGTACTCAAATTTGGCAGTTGGTTTGGTCCTAAGTTGTTTTTTTTTTTTTTTTTTTTTTTTTTGCAGGCATTGCCCGCACCACCCGCACCACGGGCGCTTAGCTAGTTACTATTAGGGCTGGCCCCCACTGGAAAAACCTTGGAAAAGTGCGTTATTTTGGAATTCGTGGAAAGGGCACTTGGAAGATTCCACGGATGAAATGACGGGACCCCACCAAAGAGGCTGGAAAAGGCCTAGAAAAGCGATTTCTTCCAGACTTTTCCAATCTCGTGCCGTTATTGTGGACCAGCGAAGTCCGTTGGGGTGGTATGGGCGCCCACGATGTCCGACTCGGGAAGTGTGGGTGGCGGCGTGTGGCCGCTGGAACGTAAGGTGCCACCTACTGGACACTCCATGGACCCGGGTCGTGCAAGGAAGTTTTCCAGACTTTTCCAGCCYYCCCCCCCTACCCAGTCCGTTTGCCACAAAATAGTGCCGTCAACTACGGAAAATGACACATTTCGGACCGAAACCACATGTGGAAACGTCAAAGTGCCATCTTCCAGGAACACTTTTCCAGACTGTGGGGTCCCGGGAAGCGGAAAACGCAACAAAAAAAAACACTTTCCAGGAACCCGATTTCTTCCAGTGGGGTCTGGGAAAAGCACTCGCGTCGCCCGTTTTCCAAGATTTTGGCCTGTGGGGTCCAGCCCTTACCGTATTAGCCTGTCTTTTTTTTGGATTTCAATTTGAAGTTTGAACTTTGAACCCATTATAATAAAGCCAGGAAAGGGCCTGGCGTCCCTTACAAAAAGTAGGTGATCCTGTTTCTGGGCGAGACATCATCGGTCAAGGCTTAGCTTGTCTTTTGGGACATCCGTTAAAATCGGAACGATACGGAGAAGGAAGATTAGCATGGCCCCTGAGCAAGCATGACACACATAAATCAAGAAATGGTAAAAAAAAAAAAACAAAAAAAAAAAAAAAAAAAAAAAAAATTAAAAAGAAGAGCGCAGCAAAATGGATATTCTTTACTCAATGTGAATTGCAGGAAAAAAAAAAACAAAAAAAAAAAAAAAAAAAACAGTTACTTACCAAGCCCCTATGGCTGAATGGTACACCCATCACCTGTCCACAAACAGACCTGAGTTCGAGTCCTGATGCCATGAGGTAAATACTAAATACTAAATAGCATACCTCTGAATTTACCTGGGGCTGGTTGTGTCATTGCGGCCCACCGCCATACATTCTTTTTGTGATAAATAAAAGATTGGGAATTACCTGAGGCTACTTGTGTTCCCTCTGGCTAAATGGTACACCCATCAGCTGTTGATAAGCAGGCCTGGGTTCAAATCCTGATGCCATCATGTAAATATAAAATATATCTGAATTTATCTGGGCGCGCTGGTTGTTTCTTTTTTTTTTTTTTTTTGACGGAAAATTCCATTCATTGCCGGAAACCGGGTCCGGCGTCCCTTACATATATAACGTGACAATGTCGGGCTGGGCGAGGCACTTCCGGCCAAACCCATCCCTGCCACGGTGAAAGAACTGTGTGGGCTGTTCCTCTTGAAATGGACGACCAGCTTCACGTCATTCCGATCTCTAACTAGGCAATGTAATGGAAGAAAACAAGAGCAAGTTGAGAAACCAGAAACTAAACTATATAGTCTATCTACCTGTCAGCACTAAGCCCTCCTTCAACTTTCCAATTAGCTATTCCTATCTTTCACTGTTACACCTACCACATTCAAAATTTGAACAAGAGTCGAAAACCTATAATCTAATCACACCAAATCAAAGAAAAAGGGCAAACTCTGAGCTAAACAATTAGAGAAACTTAACAAAAAGCCTTCTTGGACCAGCTGCCTATACAAAGATGTTAGAGAAACGAATGACAAGTGTTCCATCGGCGCCTGGAGTCATAGATTTTTCTTTTGTGATAAATAAACTACCTCTGAATTGCCTGAGGCTGCTTGCTTCATTGCGGGCCGCAGTCAGCAATTCCTTTTGTGATAATTTATAATTTTATATGCGTCACGGTTATCCAGATTCCGATGTTTTGCGGAAAGCCCCCGTCTAAGGTCACACACAGTAAACCCCTTTGCATTTTTCTGTAACGGTGAATCGAAAGGCCTACCGTAGTCCGCTCGATGAGTATACCTCGATGCTGTCGTCCTTTTAACAAGAAGGACGTTACTGTTAGGTTACTTACAAAAACATATTCGTGCTACCGCGCAACGTTTATGGATGGGATGAGTCATGAAAACCACTCACTGGTTGTTCGGATGATTCACGAGATGCGAACTGTGCGAGACTCAAGGCTTCGATAAGCCCTACTGGGCCCTGTTTTCAGTAAGAAAGGCCGCCCTAAGTGAAGGCGGGCCTGACAAGTGACGAGAGGCCTATTTTGGGCTTTCACGCAACTGGGAAATTCAGGCAGTTGCGCAGCGCCAGTTGGTTGAGCGAGCCCAGGCCCTGCCTGCCTTTTTCCCAAATGTATCTGAGGCAGGCCCTGGGCCAGACATGGGGCATGGACTGAACACAGGCCGCTGGCAGTTGGACACGGGTAACCACCCCAGGCCCTGTGTCTGATTCCGTGGGACAAGGGGATCAGCCACTCGGGACCTACTGGAAGCTTCTGGGCAGGGGCCCAGCGCAGCCAGGCAGCACACAGCAGGCAGGCCATTTCCATAAAGGAAAGTGCCTGCCTCCGCATTGGACATTTGGGCACTTGCTACATGCTGTGCAAGCACTGCTGCGCTATTGGCAGGCAAGCACCCCACGCGCTCACGGGCGAGCAGGGCACACACAGGCAGCCATAGCCGAGCTGGCCTGCGAGATGCTGGATGGGGCGCATGGTGGTCCTTGGGTGCACGTGGCATCTGTGTAGGGGATCGAGGTTGTGAGTGAAGAGTGAGACATACCTGGTGCTTGAGGCGAACGGCATTGGCCGAGATCTGCTTGTACTTCGGGAAGCTGTTGACGTAACAAGATCACAACCCATCCTCGTTTGTCAAGCTTTCATTAACTCTTCCCATAAAGACAAACAATCCCTGTGTGCTAACAAAATGACTCAATGCAGGCAACCTCCTAAAATGAACTCGTTCATGCAAGTAGATGATTGTCCCGAGGTGGAATGGCGGTGTAATGCTGATGTGCTATTGATGTTGATGAGAACTATCTGATGTGCTATTGATGCTGAGGTGGAACGGCGGTGTAATGCTGGTTGTCCCGAAGCAAGGATTGGTCATCACAATCGACGTCAGGTCATCTGGTGAGAATATCTGTGGTTGGGGGCAGCTATTTTGATGTACGTTGCTCTGAACCTTATCTACCCACCTCAACACTTCTTACCGTGAGGATGTGCGTTCTGTCTTGAGAGTCCTCTCATGTGAGGAGTCGAGTGAACTCAACCTTGAGAGTCGGCATTGTTCACGTGGAGCATCTGGAAGGAGAGGGTGTTGCCATCTGAAGGGCCCTGGATGAAGCACTCAGTCACGGTCACCATGCCAACCCACCAGGAGTAGAGCACGCATGCTTTGCTGCTTTGTCCTTTGTCTGCCTGCTGCGCTGTAGATGGGTCATGAGGGGCAGGCCAGCCCTATAGGGGAGACGAGCACCGGACATCTATAAATAAATACCGGCGGAGTACCTTCCATTGGCTGTGATCGTCGTCCTGTTTGCGACGTTAAATAAGGACCTCGGGGGGCGTCCCTAAACTGCCTCTTGACCAGCCAATAGGTCAGTGTAAGGCTCGCTGCACGCGAGGGTAAACATGGTGCAGGGCTGGCCAGCTCAACATTGACTTGGTGCACAGGGGTGGGCCGTGTGCACACCTTTAGACACGCACGCTATCTGGATTGCTTAGGAACGCTGACGTCAAGCGACATCAAGAAGAACTGAGGGAGGGGTAGATTTCAGGTGATAAATTCGGGAACAATTCCACTCTGCAAACAGCCAAACGATTCTATTTTTATTTTGATTAGTTAGATGTACAACCATTAACATCTGACAGACAACATAGGTAGAACTTTATGTATGTTTCTGCTCATTTGCTTTCTGTTTGCGGACTAGTCAAGTAAGATAGTTTCGTTTGTAGGAATTTGGACTTACCTGTTGGACCCAATTGTGTACTCTCTGAGTATGCCGCCGATTAATTAATTTTTTATATCGGTCTGAGCACTACGCTGCGGTAGGCAACCGAGTGAAACCTAGTGCAGACAATGCACAGTGCTGTAGCTTATGAGCAACAGGGAGGACCCTGTGTCGGACGATCGGATCGTGCGTTCGTCAAGACGCCCATTGGTCCACGTAGCATTAGGACCCGAGGGTGACCATTTCCTGTTCCACCAGCTTAGGGAGAGGCAGCAGCTGCAACGGAGGGCTAGGGACGTAGAGGCAAGCAGAGCCTCCGCAAGCGAGGCAGCTACTTCATCATGGCCACCGCTGCGCAGCAAAGTTCCGAGGCCAGTAGTTCAGGAACTGTCGGAGCGACGGTCACACAGGCCCTGAGTCAGTCCGCTGGTGTTATGGCAAACCAGTAGTTAAGAGTTAACTCCCGAGGAAGTCGCCATTCAGCGAGCAAGCGCTCGTGAGGCACAACTACAGAAGGCATTAGATGAGATACAGGCAGAGAAGGAGCGAATGATTAGACGAAGGTCTAGGATGCAGTGGAGGCAAGCGGACATTAGGAAGTTAGAGGAGATGGACCTGACCAACATGGATGACGATGTAAGGACCGTCAGGACAACCCTGCTAGATGTAGTGGAGATGCAGGACTACCATACGTCTCTCTTGCAAGACGTTCACAGAAGCGGCCATGCTGGTCGGGCGAGTTCAGGCCACACCATCACCATCAGTGCCAGGTGGCAGCCTGCCGTCTCGCAGCCAGCACAGTCGCACGGCACACAGCCCCAACAACAGCTAGTGCAACAGCCTGCACCCCAGGGCCCACAACCTGGGGTAGTGCAGGCACCGAGACAACGACAGTGGGTACCAAAGACTGCCATTGCATCACCAAAACCCTTCTCAGGAGATAAGAGAGGTGAGGACCTCGACACCTGGTTGAGGTCGGTGCCAATCTATGTGAAGTGCAAGTTAACCTTACCTCACGAGGAAGTGCTTGTGGCTGCCTCCTATCTGGAGGGGGTGCAGCAAGGTGGTTAAGTGGGTACGTGCAGCTACAGGGGTATGGTCATGACTTCCGCGCTTGGGCAGTCACCAAAAAATTGGATGATTTCCTAAAGCTGGTGGAAGAAAGGTGGCATGATCCGCAGGAGGTTCAAAAGGCCACCGACGCGATACTGACCCTGAGCTCAAGAAAGTTCAGGTCAGTAAGGGATGCCACAAACGTCGTTGAGCGTCTGATCTGTGTTCCTGGAGTGCGCTACGATCCTCATGTCTTACTTACCACTTACCTGAGGTGTCTCCCTATAGAACTCAGGAATCAGTTAGCAGGTGAGGCAATTATCACAGTACATAACTTTCCCTCGTTCAGCAAGAAGGCCCTAGATCTAGAGGCTAAGATCGGGCATGGGCACCAACCTACTACGGATGGTAGGAAGAAGACACTGCCTCCTAACTGGAAGGCTAAGGGGAGCATTATGTTCGTCGATAACGATGGTTCTGCCATAGAGTTAGACAACGACTTCCAAGAGGGAGTAAGGTCAGAGTCGGGTAGCGGAGAAGCTTCAGAGGGTGGAGCAGTCGCTGCCTCAGTCCAAAAAGGTAAGGCGACCGTTAGACGCCGTGGAAGTTCCCGGTCAAGGAGTCAAGTAGACCCCAATGCTCCTCCATGGGAGTAAGCGGGGCTTACTGAGGACGTGTGGAGAGATTGTTACTCCTGAGCGGCTTGCATTCGTTCTGGTCAATATGGCCATAACCAATTCAAGTGTCGGAACAAGAAGGTAACGACTAATTATGTACCAGAAAAAAAAGTTTCTGTTTTTCGTCTTGGGACATGGGATCCTCTATTCTTGCAAGTTTGACCGGCACTTTTTCATGACCCGGGGACCAATTCCTCGGAAGGCACGAAATCAAGTCTCTTGGGTTAGGCGCGAAGCACACGGAAAAGTATACCGAAGAAGGATACACCCGAGACTCATTCTCCGTCGAGCCCCTATCAAGGAGCTTGTGGAAAATCGCAATAGCGCAACATCTGAAATTTTCGTTTTCGTTTTTCTTCCGAAAATTCGAAATTTCGTTGTTAGAAAATCCAGAATATCTTTTTTGAAGTCTTTTTCGAAAATCTCGATTTCCTTTTGCAATTTCCCGTATTTGGAAGTTTGGAAATTTTTTTTCGAAACCCGTTTTTTTTTTTTTCAAAGCGGTACGGGAAATCCCTCTTGCAGTACCATTTTCCAAACTGTAAATACTCTCATCTACGTAAGTCCAAATACTGGTTATTTCTTTTCGGAATTTTTTTATTCGCAGTTCTATGATTTTCACTACCTGATAATCATTGGCAGTCCGAAAGTTCGAAAAAAAAAATCTCATTGATAATTTCGCACTTCAAGGGAGGTTGGGAGACCTCCTGAACTTGCAAGACTCGAGGATTTTATTTTTCTCGAAAAACTTTTTGCAAAGTTCAAACTTTTCCTTTTGATTAGTGGCTCCTTATCTGGGCGATTTATCCCCACCCACCCCGCCCCACCTATGTTGTTGCCCCCTCTCGCCTTACCTTCTCTATTTGTCTTCGGGTACCCCCTGCAGCAGCATTGGTAAGTTGCCACATCAGCAGACCACGTCAGCAGGACATGTCAGCAGACCACGTCAGTAGGCCACATCAGCAGGACGCGTCAGCAGACCACGTCAGCCGACAATAGTGCCAAGTCAGCTGCAGGGAGTACCACGTCAGCAGGCCCCCGGCCTGGTATATGCTTTTGCGCTCGCAAACAGCCGTCATGGACCAGAAGTCCAAGGAAACGGACGAGGCCTATCAGGCCCGGATGCTGCTTCTGATTACCGAAGCCAAGCAACGGTCGGATGCAGTAGCGGCCGCAACAAAGAAGAAGGCAGAGGACGCCGAGAAGGCACGTCTGTTGGCAATTGAACAACAACGCCAACAAGACGAGGCAGCAGCAAAGGCTGCCGATGAAGAATGACTTCAACGGCGCGAGAAAATACTCAGTGCAGAGCGAGCTTTGCTCACAATGACAGCGGTTTGGTGGACCGAGGTTGAGAATGGGAAGCTGGAAGAGAGTGGAAACAAGATCGCTCTACTCCTCTCCCATCTCACGGACCTCCTGGCCACATGCATTGCACAGCAAGAGGACATTCACAACCTCGACGACCCGGTTCAGACACACAATCAGGTGTTTGACCAACTCACCAGCCGCCTCCAGCAGCTGGAACAAACCGTCGCCGCCCCCGTTGCCAGCTCTTCCAACACCTCCGATCGCCTCGAGGCATTGGAGATTGACGTCGGATCCCTCAAGGATGGCGTGCAATTACAGCAAACCGCAACGCAACAGCTGGAGCAGCGGATCTGTACTGCCGCCAACCACTCGAGCTCGGAACCGAGCGAGACAACTCCGAAGTTCGATGGGCATTGGGCAAGAGATCTTCTGCGACTCGACGAACACGGACCCGATTCCATGGTTCCGCAAGTTCGAGCTCACGTTGCAGCTACACTACGTCAAAGAACACAAACACCGCGTGTACTTATACTCCCGGTCGGGGGGCGCGTGCCAAGCATGGTTGGACAATCTCTTGTCCAAGTACGGAGTGGTGGCTGTCGACTTGCATACCAAGATCAGTTGGGATGATCTAAAGGCGGCATGGCATTAGCGGTTCCAAGTAGAGCTGTCGGAGATTAAGGCAGTGGACAAGTTGATGGTCTTCGAAAAAGGCACGCTGCCGAGTGTTGATTGGATTGCCGAGTACCACTGCTTGGCATCCGTCCCAGACATCCAAATGGGCTTCAAAGCCATCAAACACTACTTCATCTCGAGGTCGTGTCCGGCGTTGGGCAATGCCTTGACTCACATCGAGGACACCTTGACGACACCGGCAAAACTCTTCGACAAGGCCACGCAGATTATTGTCACGAACAAGGAGGCCAAGAATCTCCAGCATTCATCTGCGCCAAGCCTGAGCAGAGATCAGCATCGGCCAAAAGTAGCCGTGGTCGCGGCGGCAACGCCAAACGACCAAACTAGCGAGGCCATGTCTGCCGATGAAGGGGACAGACTCGCAGTCGCCCCGGGAAGGTGGCCGCCCCGGCAAAGGCCGAGGACGCGGCAAGGCGAAGACAAACACCACATCTAGTCCCGGGCCCGGCGCAGCAGCTCCAGCCCCATGGTCCCATTATGGTCTCTCCGAGCAAGCATACAAGGCACGCACGAGATTCCGCTATTGTCTGTGGTGTAACAGCGATCTCCACGACACAATGGCCTGCCAGTCGAAAGGCAAGGGCAAATCGGGAAACTGAGCATCGCCGGGTGTGACTCGACGACACTCTCGACGCCTTTGGAACCGGTCACTTCGCGGGTGACCGCCCTTCGTTCCGAGGCACATGTGGAAGTCGATAGTCCTCCTCTTCTTTATTCTTTTGAGGACTATGTTGTCCGGCTCGTTCCTACGCTGGGTACTCGTGCTCAAGGACAAGACGTGTGTGCAACATCTTCTCCGTCCGGCAACGGCGACTTATCGTCTTCAAGTGGTTCTTCACGGGATTCGGCGCGCGAGTTCAACATAGAGGTATTCGACCCGCTCACGTCCGAGGATTTCGCATGGCTTCCTCTCCCGACCACGGGCCGCTTGTCGGGACCTCAATACGCAACGCTATGCGCTCATCTTCACACGTACTTATCCTTTTATGCACCACCAACTTCGTTGACGAATGACGAAGTCACGATGGGGGACATCCTTGCATATATTACCAAGGTGGCCCGTGAGTTTGGCAATCAGCGGTACGGCGACAACAACGCACCGCTCCTCTATGTTCGCATCCAAGTTGGGCAAGCATCCTGCAACGCTTTGCTGGATAGCGGCGCGTCTCGCAATTTAATGAGCTAGGCCTTTATGCAAAAGGCTGGCCTTGGCGCACAAGTTTGAAGGAAGGCAAACCCGACAGCGATCAAGTTGGCGGACGGACTGACGCAGCAGCTTATCGACCGCTACATTGAGGCCGTACCAGTGTGCATGCGAACCGGTGACATTCGACATTTTGGACACGGACTTCGACATTATTTTGGGAATGCCTTGGCTTGCAAGTGCGGATCAGACGGTCAACTTCCACCGGCGGACTCTTACCGTTCGTGACGCCTTCCGCGCCGAAGTGTCGTGTACTATTCCTCTTCCACACCCTTCGATTCGGTGCCAAGTGGTGACGGCCAAATCATTCCGGGCTACTTATGCTTACGAGCAGCCCTACGAAATCGGCCTATGCTTCCTACGGACCGTCGTGGTAGCCAACTCTTCATACCACGGACTTGTCTTCGGACCCCCGTGTGGTGCGGTTACTTAACGAGTTCGTCGACATCTTCAAGTCACCTTCCGGTGTGGTGCCGGATCAGCCAATCTCTCACGAGATCATTCTCGAGGTCGGTGTCGGACTGCCGAAAGGTTGCATTTATCGCATGAGCGAGGAGGAGCTTGAGGTCCTCCGCGCGCAACTCGATGATTTGTTGGACAAGGGTTGGATCCTCCCTAGTAGCTCTCCATACGGAGCGCCAGTTCTCTTCGTACGGAAGAAGAACAAAGATCTACGATTGTGCATCGACTACCGCAAGCTCAACACGCAAACCGTCAAGAATGTGGGGCCTCTTCCTCGCATCGACGATCTTCTTGAGTGATTGGGCGGCGCAAAGTATTTTTCTAAGTTGGATTTGAAGTCGGGATATCATCAAACCTCGATCCGACCGAACGATCGTTAAAAATCAGCGTTCAAGATACGGTATGGGCATTTTGAGTGGGTGGTCAAGCCTTCTGGGCTCACCAATGCCCCGGCGACCTTCCAAGCGGTAATGACCAACGAGTTTCACGCGATGTTGGACCGGTTCGTGCTGGTCTACTTAGACGACATTCTCATCTATAGCCGGTTATTGGAGGATCATCTTGAGCATCTTCGACGAGTGTTGGAGACGCTTCGCCGCGCCAAGTACAAAGCCAACCGCGACAAGTGCGAATTTGTCCGGCCAGAGCTGGAATACTTGGGCCATTTTGTCACACCGGAGGGCATTAGTCCGCTATCGGACAAGATTCAAGCCATGCAAGAGTGGCCGGAGCCGCGGAACGTCACGGATGTTCGTTCATTCCTTGGCCTTGCCGTCTACTACCAACATTTTATCAAGGGATACTCAAAGACCGCGGCCCACTTGACCAAGCTTCAATGCGAGGATCGGTCGTTTGACATCGGGGAGGATGCGCGGGAATCATTTTTGGCTCTCAAAGCCGCGCTATTATCTGCGGAGGTCTTGTGCATATACGACCCACTATTGCCAACGTGCATCACTACGGATGTGTTCGGCTATGGCATTGGTGCCGTCCTCGAGCAACACGATGGCGTGGACTGACACCCGATCGAGTACTTCAACAAGAAAGTGCCCGTCGTGCATTCCATTGATGATGCACGCAAGAAGGAGCTCCTCGCCTTCGTCCACGCGCTCAAGTGGTGGCGGCACTTCCTCCTGGGTCGAAGTCAATTCCGATGGGTAACAGACAACAATCCGTTGGTCATCTACAAGACCCAAGACACTGTAAATAGCACCACCGCTCGATGGATGGCTTTCATTGACCAATTTGACTTCTTTCCCGATCATGTTCCGGGGAAGTCAAACCGTTTTGCGGATGCTTTTTCATGGAGTCCAGATCATTGTACTGCAGTCCACTCGACCTTCGAGATCGGCGATGACCTGCGGTCCATCCGAGGCTACCAAGTCGACCCCGAGTTTCGAGACAAGTACGCGAATTGCTCCTCTCCTAATCCGGCGCCTTCTCACGAGCGGATCCAAGAGGGGTACTTGATTGTCCACACGCGGGGGAAGGACCTTCTTTGCGTACCAAGTGACTCTCAGTTGCGTACACGACTTCTTGGCGAGTTCCACGATGCTCCCGCCACCGGACACTTTGAAGTCAATCGCACGATTGGCCGACTTCGCGAGCAATTTTGGTGGCCCGACCTTCTCGACGACGTCACACGCTATTGCGAGTCATGCGAGGTTTGCCGACGCTGCAAACCCCGGAACCATTGTCCGTACGGCGAGTTGCGACCGCTACCGGTCCCCTTGCGCCGAAGGGAAGCGATTACCATGGACATTACCGGACCATTCCCCAAGCACAAGACCGGTGTGGATGGGATTCTGATGGTGGTCGACCGACTCACCAAGTTAGCCATATTTTTGCCTTGCACCGGAGTTGGCCGAGGTTCTTTACGCCGGTTGGATTCGAACCAAGGGTTACCCCAACGAAATCGTCTACGACAACGACACTCGGTTCATGTCCGATTTCTAGTTGGCGCTCATCAAACGATGGGGCTCATCTCTCAAGCCAAGCTCGGCTCACCACCCCCAAACCGATGGCCAAACGGAGAGGGCGCATCAGACCTCACAAGTTCTCCTTCGCACTCTCAGCCGTCCCGACCAAAAGGATTGGGTTGAGCGGCTGCCGGATGTCGAGTTGGCATACAACTCATCCATCCACCCGGCTATCGGGATGTCGCCCTTCAAGTTCGAGCACGGCTCGTCGGTCACTTCTCTGTTGGACACAATCATTCCACGAACGGCCGAGAGCGACAACCATCTTCTTTTCTTGTGTCGGATGCAAGAGCTACTTGTAAAGGCACGCGACCAGATGGCTAAGATGCAGCAACGCATGAGCCAACAGGCCAATCGCCAGCGTCTTCCTTGCCCATTCTGCGCCGGCGATCTCGTTTGGGTTTCCGTTGCGGAATTCAGCCTTGAACAAGATATCTCTCGCAAGCTCCTCCCGAAATGGATGGGGCCCTGGCGAATCGTGGCGCCCGCTTGGGATGAACCCGAAGGACCTTCTTCACCATTCAGGTGTCCGCCCACTTGCCCGTCTACCCAGTCTTTCATTGCTCCAAGTTGGCTTTTTACACGCCAGCGGAACATGACGATTTTCCTGGGCGACGATCGCAAGACCCTCCCTCAATGGACGATTTTCAGGCGATCGGCGACATCATCTCCCAACGACGCTACGGCAACAGGCCAACCGAGTACTTGGTACATTTTGCGTACTGCACTCACAAAGTTGACCGTTGGTTGACCCATGCGGAACTCCAAGCAACAGCTCCGGATGTTCTCGCACGCTACGAACACAAAATGCAAGGCAAGCCGGTATCTTCGGCTCCACGTCGCACCCGCGTCCAGGTTCCACCTTCAGATCGTCAGCTTTGCCCTCGACCGGCTTGACTTCATAAGGAGGGGGGGGTGTTACATGCTGCGCCTGCAACAGGCTGCACGGGCCATTTCCAGGCCCGTGACGTTTTCAGGCCAAAAGCCTGAAAACAAGGGCCTACAGACCCTGTTCGTTTCAGACTGAAAGCCTGAAAACAAGGGCCTACAGGCCTTGTGTCGTTTCAGGCTAAATCAGGGTCTTTCCGGCCCTGAGTGTTTTCAGCCTTAAACCGAGGACCATTTTTGGGCCCTCATCAGTTCGACCTGCCCTGAAACTCGGGCAACAAACCAGGGTTTTAGCACAGGCCATTTCGGGCCTGTTTTCAAGACAACCCCTGGTTGAGCTTCAACACCAGCGTCTGGCACGTTTCGACATTGGCAAGAGCAGCCTCCTGGACGGGCCAGCACTATATAGGACTGGCCCGCCCTGCAGGCAGGCAGGTAGTTCCTAGGTACTTCCCAGGCACTTCACGTGCAGTTCAGGAGGCAGGAGGTAGTCTTCAGGATTCGGCAGCAGCACTCTGGAGGAGCATTGCAGGAGTAGTAGTAACGTTAGCAGTAGTCTCCCGCGCTGGGCGCTAGTAGCATTAACTGTAGTCTTCAGCGCTGGGCGCCATAGCAGCTAGAGTAGTACCATAGAGAGAGAGACTGGGCGGAGGCCAGAGGGACTTACCCGCAGCGCCATCGCTCCAGCTTCGTCTCCGAGGTACCTGCAGCACAATGCCACTTTCACATGTTAGTACCTGGCGTACGAGAGAGAGAGAGTTCTTCCTCTTCCTCTTCTCAGTCCACCATCTCCCTCTCACCCTCTCGCTATCTGACTTCACTGCATCAGCAAACTATGAGAGAGAGAGAGAGAGAG
>BFEA01000393.1:740407-752593 GCA_003427395.1 Chara braunii | reverse complement strand
TGCGACTAACCTAGCATACTTACTAAACCTATCCACAATGACATAGACATATCGCATTCCACTCTTGCTGGTGACCAGCGTGTCCATGAAGTCCATGGACAGGCTTTCGCCAGGCCTTTCCGGAATCGGAAGGGGCTTGAGAAGCCCAAGAGGGGCCTGTGTACGTGGCTTGTCTCTCTGAGAGACCTGACAAGTCTCCACATACAGCTTGGCGTCTCTCATCATTGTGGGCCACCAGAACTGCTGCAGCAAGTTGGCTGCAGTCGTTTTGTAGCCAAAATGTCTTGTGGCATCATGACACTCCCCTAAAAATAAACTACGCAAAGACTCTCTATTAGGCACACACAATCATTTATTCCCGGCCTTCTCAAGGAACAGCAGGCCATTGACCAACTCAAACTCGACAGACGTCACTTTGTCCTTCGCCTCGAGTCTGCATATGATCTCAGCCATAAACGGATCCTCGCGATAGGCTTCCACTAGAGAACGAGTAACATCGTCCGCAAGCCCAAACTCAGTGATTAGTGCACCAAGGAAGTCTGGCCTACGCGACAGCGCATCAGCAACTTGTTGTACTCTCCTTTGATGTACTAAGGTTCGAAGTCATACTGCTCAATGACTTGGATCCATCTTTTCAACGCATCCGAGAGCATTGGCTGGGTTCTCATCCACTTCAGGGTCTGATGATCAGTCTCGACGTAGAAGAACCTCCTTAGGAGGTAGTGCCTCCAGTGGGTTAGCACTTTGTAGATCGCATAGAGCTCCTTCTCATAGGTGGACTTAGCCAACTTCTGAGAGGGCATCTTTTTGGACATGTACTCGACAGGCCTCAACTTTGGCCCCTCCTGTTGTGCGAGCATGACGCCTATGCCATATTCGCTGGCATCCGTTGTTACTATAAACGGGAAGTCAGGATATGGAAGTCAGGATCTGGAAGTTTTAAGACCTCACGGTGTGTCAAAGCATGCTTCTGATGTTTGAAGGCAGCCTCACACCTGTCTGTCCACTCCCACGGGGTGTCAAGGCGGGTGAGGTCCGTCAAAGGGGCGGCCACTATGCTGTAATTTTTCACGAAATTGCGGTATTCACCTGTCATCCCTAAGAAGGACCTCATCTCAGTCACAGACTGAGGACGCGGCTAGTCACGAATGCTGGCCACCTTCGCGTTCCGCGGAAATCTCATGACCCAAGTACAAGATCTGGGTGCGGCCAAACTCGCACTTCTCCCCGTTGATCTTGAACTTGTGCTGCCGAAGGAGACTAAGGACTTTATCTAAATGGCCAACATGCTCCTCGACAGTCCTACTGAAGATTAGTATGTCATCGAGGTACACGATGACAAACTTCTCCAAGTAGTCATGAAAGATCCTATTCATGGTGTGCTGAAAGGTGCCAGGAGCATTGCAAAGGCCGAAAGGCATCACCACAAACTCGTACAGACCGTACCTGGTCTGAAAAGCGGTTTTGTGTTGATCCTCGGGCCGTATTGCAATCTAATGGTACCCGGACTGCAGATCTATCTTACTGAAGTACCGACACCCTTGCACTCGGTCCAGAAAGTCATCGATGTGCGGTAGGGGCTCTGCATTCTTCACAGTGATGGCATTTAGTCCCCTATAGTCAATGCACATCCTCACGGTCCCCCCCTTCTTTGGCACGAACAATACAGGAGATCCGTAAGGGGAAACGCTCGATCGGATCCAACGCTTCTCTATGAGTTCCTTGAGCTGTCGGCGAAGCTCGTCAAGCTCAGCTGGAGACACCTAATAGATCCTACCATTCGAAATGCTAGACCCTGGGATAATCTCTATCGCGTGGACGACCTCCCTCTTAACAACCCCTTTCGACTCTTCAAATAGATCAAGGTACTTAGCGACTACTCCCTCTATCTGCGGCGGCATTTTCACCGGCTCGCCTGCTGCAGAGACATAAACTATGTACATACCCTCCTCCGGATTTTGCTTATAATAATTATAGAATGCGGTCGCACACATGCATCCATAGGACTCGATCAGACTACTAGCCTTAAACTTATGTAATCTGGCGGTCCCCCCTCTGAGCAAAGTGTGTTTGACCACTTTTCGATCCCAATCAAACTGGGGTTGTGCAACCGAAAGATAGTACATACCTAACAGGATGTCCATTGGGAGATTATCGTTGACTAGGAACGAGACGCGATCCCTCAGTTCCCCTCCCACGTATGGGAAACAACACTCAACGTCTTTAAGGTAGTCGTTGACTACCATGCGCTGTTTGTTGGCACAGGTCGACTCAGGCACTGCACTTGCCCCTGTAAGCGCAGCCTCTCAACGCACATGCGACTGATAAAGTTCCGCGTCGAGCAAGTGTCATAATAGGCCCTGACGTTGCAGTCCCCGATGACTACCTCACCGACGAACAACTCACCCTTAGGGGCTTTGGCCATAGCCGTCCAAGAAGCTAGCGGGTCTGATCTAGACCACTCCTCCTCTAGCTCCTCTAAGAACTCAAACACATTCAACGAACAGAGGATCCATGGGTCCGAATGTGTTTGTAGGACGGTACTGGAGTCAGTAGCTTGGGCCATCTTTCAAGATGGTGAGGGCGTGTCCAACACCTCGACCCTAGCAGGAACAACTACCATTCTTATTGGCCCGACGTGTTTCCCGGAGCAGTTCCAGAACTACTGGCAACATTGCTACCTATGGAAGTGGAGGATCCCGACGCCTTCCCCATTGTAGGCGGGATCTTTTCGGTCACCTTTTTGTTAAGGCACTTGAACTGATTATGGCCGTATTGGCCACAACGAATACAAGCCTGCCGGGTGTACCGGTCTCTCCACACGTCCTCACTAAGACCCGCTTTCTCCCATGGAGGAGCATTAGGGTCAACTTGACTCCTAGACCGGGAGCCGCCAAGGTGTCTACCGGTCGCCTTACCTTTTTGCACTGAGGCAGCGACTGCTCCACCACTTGAAGCCTCTACGCTGCCTGCCTCTGAACCTACTCCCTCATGGAAATTGTCGTCCAACTCAATGGTAAAACCATCGATGTCGACGAACATTATGCGACCCTTCGCCTTCCAGTTGGGAGGTAGTGCTTTCTTCCTACCATCCGTCGTGGGTTGATGACCATGCCCCATCTTTGCTTCCAGGTCTAGGGCCTTCTTGCTAAACGAGGGAAAATTGTGCACATTGATGCTAGCCTCACCCGCTAACTGATTCCTGAGTGGCATGGGAAGACACCTCAGGTAAGTGGTCAGTAAGACTTGGGGGTCGTAACGCACTCCAGGTACACAGATCAGACGCTCCACCACGTACGTGGCATCCCTTATTGACTTGAACGGTCTATTGCTCAAGGTCAGGATAGCATCAGTGACCTTTCAGGCCTCCTGAGGATCACGCCACCTTTCCTCCACCACCTTAAGGAAGTCCTCAAGTTTCTGGTTGACTGCCCAAGCGTGGAAGTCATGTTCGTACCCCTGTAGTTGTACTAGCCCACTTAACCATCTTGTTGCACTCCCCTCCAAATAAGAGGCAGCCACAAGCACTTCCTCGTGCGGCAAGGTTAACTTACACTTCATGTAGACTGGCACTGACCTCAACCATGTGCTAATCATGTAGACTGGCACTGACCTCAACCATGTGCTAAGGTCTTCGCCCCTCTTATCCCCTGAGAAGGGTTTAGGGGAGGCGATGGATGTCTTTGGAACCCACTGGCCTTGTCCCGGTACCTCCGCACCAGGTTGTGGACCCTGGGGCGTAAGCTGCTGCACTAGCTGCTGTTGGGGTTGTGTGCCCTGCGGCTGTGCTGGCTGCGAGACAGCAGGCTGCCCAGTTACGGCAGTCTGCAGCGGAGGTTGGGAATACACTGTCTGTACGGTAATCTGTACACTAGGACCTGCTGAGAGCCCGCCTGTCAAAGGCATACCTAGGGAAACGGTTTGGACCAATGCTGGAGAAACTATGTATGGGAATACTCCAGTCACCGGTGGGACAAAAGGAGGAGGTTGTACCACAGGCCAGGCACCAGGCCCTGATGGTGATGGTGCTACTTGAACTCACCCGGACAACACGGCCAGGCTCTGCTGGATGTCCTGCAAGAGTGTAGTGTGATAGTCCTGCATTTCCACTACATCTAACAGGGCTGTTCTCACTACTCTCACATCATCATCTATGTGAGTCAAGTCCATCTCCTCTAACTCTCTACGGTCTGCTTGTCTCTGCTGCATCCTTGTCCTACTTTCTGCCTCTATCTCTCCTAACGCCTTTTGTAGTTGTGCCTCTTGAGCATCTGCTCTCTGTATGGCGATCTCCTCGGGAGTCAAAACTAATGGCTGGCTTGCCATATCGCTAGTGGACTGACTCAGGGTCTCCGCAGTGGTCACCCCTACAGTTCCTGAACTATTGGTTTGGCAGCTCTGCTGCGCAGCAGTGGCCATGGCTGCTGAAGTAGCTGCCTCGCTTGCCTCTGCGGCCCTAGCCCTCCGCTGCTGCTGCCGTCTCTCTCTCTGTTGGCGGAACAGGAACCTGTCACCCTCTGGTCCTAATGCCAAGTGGGCTATCGGGCGCCTTGCGGATCGCAGGATCCTATCGTCCTCTCTAGTGTCCTCCCTGTCGCTCATAAGCTACAAAACTGCACACAATCTGCACTAGGTCACACTCGATGCCTACCGCAGTGTAGTGCACAAACCAATTTAAAATAAATAAATAAATAATTGGTGGTTGTGTCAGAGTCTATACATTTGGGGTCCAACAGGTAAGTCCAGATTCCTACAAACGAAACTATTTTACTTGGACTAGTCCGCAAACAGAAAAGTAAATGAGCAAAAAATGTTTCTACCTATGCTGTCTGACAGATGTTAATGGTCGTCCATCTAACTAATCAAATTAAAAATAGAATCATTTGTTGGGCCTGTTGGCAGAATGGAATTTTCTCGAACTTATCAGTTGGAATCCACCCCTCCCTCAATTCTTCCTAATTGTCTCTTGACGTCAGCGTCTCTGAGCGATCCAGATAGCGTGTGTGTCTAAAGGTGTGCACACAGCCCACCCCTGTGCCCCGAGTGTATGCTGAGCTGGCCAGCCCTGCACGATGTTTACCCTCGCGTGCAGCGAGCCTTACACCGACCGATTGGCTGATCAAGAGGCGTTTGAGGACGGCCCCCGGAGTCCTCAGGAACTATTTAACGTCGCAGACAGGACGATGATCACAACCAAAGGAAGGTACCCCACGGGAACTTATTTATAGACGCCCGGTACTCCTCTCCCTGGTAGGGCTGGCCTGCCCCTCATCACCCATCTATCAGCGCAGCGAGCAGACAAAGGACAAAATAGCAAAGCATGCGTGCTCTACTCCGGTGGGTTGGCATGGTGACCGTGACCCAGTGCTTCGTCCAGGGCCCTTCAGATAGCTCCTCCCTCTCCTTCCACATGCTCCATGCGAACAGTGCCGACTCTCAAGGTTGAGCGCACTCGACTCCTCACACAAGAGGACTCTCAAGACAGAACACACATCCTCACGGTAAGAAGTGTTGACGAGGGTGGATAAGGTTAAGAGCAACGTACCTCAAAATAGCTGTCCCCAACCACAAATATTCTCACCACATGACCTGATGCCGATTGTGATGACCAATCGCTGCTTCGGCACAACCAGCATTACACCCCCGTTCCACCTCAGCATCAATCTCACATCAGATAGTTCTCATAACACTGCGAACACCCATTAATCACCACATAGCCTTTCTGGCGATACCCCTCTCCTCCTGGGTCGCCTGATTGCCTTCGCCCTCCTCACTACACACTCCCTACGGCTGCTCACCCAGCAGACCGCATGTATGTACCGCATAGGCAGAAGACAAGCGCCAGATTAACGCACCGTACCACAGCTCCGATACCAAATTGCAAGGAAAATTAGTGATAGCAAACTTCAGAAACCAAGCAGCATCATACACATGAGACCAGATAGTCGTGACCTCGAACCAAAAGCAGAATTGCAACACGAGTTCCACCAAATAAGAGCACAGCAAAAGCTCATAAGTGACAATGCTGGAATAGTCGCATCATCATCAACAAAGAACCAATGTCGACATCCTATCTGGTGCTCCGCACCCAAACTACAAATGGCAGATCCTATCTAGCCTATCTACAATGCCGCTGGTGACGTCAACAGCTCCCCGAAGTACGAGCAGATCTCGGCCAACGCCGTTCGCCTCAAGCACCAGGTATGTCTCTCATATCACTCACAACCCACTCACAGATGCCACATGCACCCAAGGACCACCATGCGCCCCATCCAGCATAGTGCAACGCAGCTCGGCTATGGCTGCCTGCTCATCCAGCTCGCCCGTGAGCGCGTGAGCGCTGGCCAGCGTTAAGTGCAGCAGCGCTTGTGCAGCATGCAGCCGTCCCCGAATCTGGAGGCAGGCCCTTTCCTAAATAGAAGTGGCCTGCCTGCTGCGGGCGGCAACGCTGTACTGGGCCCCGGCCCAGACGCTTCCGGTAGGCCCCGAGAGGCTGAGCCTCGGACCAAACGAATAAGGCCCAGGGCCTGTGGTGGTTACCCGTGCCCAACTGCCCGCAGCCTGTGTTTGGTCCATGTTGCGTATCTGGCCCAGGGCCTGCCTCAGTTACATACGATAGAGGCAGCCTGGGCCTTGGCGCTGCGCAACTGCCTGAATTTTCCCCAGTTGCGTGGTCCAAAATAGGCCTAGGTCGGGCCTGCCTTCACTTAGGGCGGCCGACCTTGCTGATAACAGGGCCCAGTAGGGCTTACGGAGGCCTTGTGCCTCGCAGAAGGATGGGGGAAAGGGTAGATAGACAGGCAGTAGGATGGTATGGATGGATGGATGAATATACAGATGGGTTGTTTGCCTTGCGTTTGATGGAGGGGTCATATGGTTCTTTGAATGGTAGATGTCGGATAGACAAAAAGGACATGGGTGATGATGGGTCATATGGATCTTTGTCTTGCCCTTGCCTGAATTATCGACAGTGAGTTGGCATCGGCAAGGTGCACAATGTGGATGCTTGCCCCTTCTGCCTCCCTGCCCTTCTTAGTTGACTCTCCCACTTCAATCAGCTGCCTGATTGCAGCATTCTCCCTAAGAACAGGCACAAATGAACATTTGACATCAAGAACGACAACGTGCACAGCCACACACACAGACACAACACACAGACACAACACACAACAACACACAACAACACACACATCCGCCACGCACCTACAATTAATTGCCACAATACTCCTGTGAGGCCGGGAAGGACCTCCTCCTCACGAGTCCTCAGAAAGCATTCTCCATGGGAAATGATACATGAAGAAAGCGAGGCGTACAGGAACTAGATAACCCTGGCGGCATTGATACGCCAGGCGCGTATCAAGTGCGTACCTTACCCCCTTCTTCTGCAGACAGTGCCAGCATACAACCGCACCCATGTCGGACACAAATCTCTCCACCTCCTGTGACCACATACACCCACCTTCCTTCCTATTCAAGCAGCGCACAAAACAAAACACATCTTTCCTTTCCCAGCCATCGATCTATCATCTTACCCTTTTTTTTTTTTTCTTTACAGTTTTTTCATCGTCTCCTCCGCGCTTCAGGCCAATCCACCACAGAGCTCACTTTTTTGCCCGTGAACACACGATGGAAAGACGCAATGAACCAGACACAAACCGTACACAAACCAGACACAGACCAGACTACAAACCAGACAAAAACCAGACACAAGAACACACGACCGAAAGACACAAACCAGACACAAACCAGACACAACAAGACCACATGCTGGAAAGACGCAACAAACCAGACGCACACTGTCGTCGCCAGAGCCTTGCCGTGCCATCGGCAGATAGCACAACCTGCAGCAGGCGACACCAGTGTTTTCTTGGCACGCTGTCCAACACCCCAGACACACAAAAGTTAAGTCTGGCAGCCAGTGGCAGGTCAAAAGAGAATAATTAAATTAAAATTTAAAAACCAAATCAAGAGGCTTATCCTAACTTAATCCTAAGATCGTAGTACTATAGTAGTCAATACGTTAGCCATATATATATTATATAATATATAATATATATCCACACGAAACAAATTGATTCACTTTCACAAGTTCTGACTGTTTTATTACAAAGCATGGGGCTCACCAGGAAGGTTCATAGTAATTTCATACTAAGAGTTACTACCTTCTTCCCCCTAACATAATGCATATGCATTGTATTTGAGTTTTAAAAATTTGGGAATTCAAATAGAACGCATAAGCGTTGTATTTGAAAATAAGGGCTGTTAATACCTTTCTCGGCCTTTTGGCTAAGTCAGATCGAGTGCACTGTATCTGTTCTGATCAGTTTAATTATCATCTGATCTGTGGTCCATCGGACCACACAATATTAAATTATTGGCCACGGAGGGGTCATATGGGTAAGCTTGCTTACTCGACCTCTCCAGGAAAAAAAAAAAAAAGGGCTGTTCGAATCGAACGCATGTGCATTGTATTCGAATAGAAAGCAACCTATGCGTTATATAACTTGTATTCGTTTACAACACATATGCGTTATGTTCGGGAGAAGACGGTAGTAGTCAATACGTTAGCCATATATAATATATATAATATAATCCATGTGACACAAATTGATTCACCTTCACTGTTTTACAAAGCATGGGGCTCACCAGGAATGTGGTCTAGATTTCAGGTATGTTTCATACGCCCTCGGATCCTCCAAGCGAAGTGGTTCCTCTGTTGCATGGGTGGAAGGAGAATCTTCACTTGATATTGTTTGCGGGAGCTCAGCATGAACAAGCAGAGGTCGTTTGTGCTTTGCCAAAACTGGCAATGCTGCCTGCGACCAAACACATCCACAGAATTAAAAATTTTAAATCAGGAGTTCAAAGCTCAGAAAACTTAAGACAAATACGAGATACGACCCCAACGGGGGCCCTTCCAGATGCAGCGCCCACCAAGGTGAAGAAGATGGCATCCGTCATAGCCAGGTAAGTACCCCTGGCGCTGCCCTCTCCTAGTCCCTTCTTCCTCCTCCTCCTACCCGAGCTCCTCCACCATAACCGAGGTGGAGAGCGGGGCGCCCTTCTTCCCCACACAGCGCTGCACACTAGCGCTGCTCCTCCAGCGCTCCAGCAGTGTGACGTCCAAACTTGCACACAGCAAAACGAGGAGGAACTCTTTGCTCTTCCTGGAGATATAGCGGCCAACTTGCCTCTTGGGCGGCGACTTCCAGGACGCACGGCCTCCGAGCAACCGGTACCTCCTACTTTTCAGAGGGAAACATCATTGCAGACTCTGATATCGCCTGTATCGCCCGTACAGACCCTAGACGCAGACTACTTGGACTGGTACCCGCCTAGACCTAGCCTACAACTACTGGGCCTGTAAGAATGCCACCTTTTTGTCTTCGTCTGCTCGGCCTCCAGTCCCCGACACATCTACTGCTATGTGAGTGGTACCGGCCTACCTGCTACTTGAGTGTTTTTCCCCGCTGCTCTGAGTGCCGTGGGCCTACTCCCCCTACTTGAGTGCTTTCCCCGCTGCAACCCTCAATGTCACGGCCACAGGTAAGTACAGGCCCCACGGGGCCTTCCAAGCAAGCAAGTACCCTTGCGGGTCCCACACACACTCAAGCCGCCAAGCACTCAGACAGGCATGCAGACCAGCAAGCACGCACACACACAGACTTAGAAAACTCAGCAGAAAGCGGGAAGGGAATCTCAGCAAGGGATTCATTCTAGCGGCAAAACTCGAAAACGGCAAAACTCAGAAATCAGCTGTGTGTCTCAGTCCGTGTTTTGGGCAGGTCCTTGGACTTGCCAGTTTTGTTTTTTGCATTTATTTATTTTTATTTCAGTACAGAAAAAGGAAAGGTTGACGTGAGCCTGCATATTCTCCAAATATTCCTGCGAAACGGGGGGTAGAGTCCGTAGACTGGAAATATAGGAAAGGATAATCTGGCTGGACATACATAACATTAATCGAGTTGTCTTCCAGGGAAGTTGTCTTCCAGTCTCCTAGATCATATAGAGTGTATTTTGCTAGAAGCTGAAAGTTATTACCTAGACACCAATTTCCAAGACATTATATAATACTCTATGCATTGAAATTTGCTCGCATGCATTACTGTGCATGTGTTATCACTACCTAATGTTTAAGGCAGAGAGAGAGAGAGAGAGAGAGAGAGAGAGAGAGAGAGAGAGAGAGAGAGNAGAGAGAGAGAGAGAGAGAGAGAGAGAGAGAGAGAGAGAGAGAGAGAGAGAGAGAGAGAGAGAGAGAGAGAGAGAGAGAGAGAGAGTTTTGGAGGGGTTTGGACAGACCTTGATATGCTGTGAATTGAGTTTTGGAGGGGTTTGGACAGACCTTGATATGCTGTGAATTCGTTTGAGGAAAGTCGTTAATCCCTGAAGGACACATAAACGACTGCAGAAAACAAAGAATCTCAGTCAGAAAGCAGGCAAGCGACCCAATCCAAGCGAGATGAATAAATAGTAAATAGTCTGATAAGGTCACCCAGTTTGCACACCACCAAGTTGCCACTGATATTTCCAAGGCTGTTCAAGTTCAATGCAATGAACCCAGACAGATGAGAAGCTCACGAATGTTGTGATACAAGTCCAACTCAGCATAGCAAGAATGTCTCCAAAAATCGTTCATGTATCCATGCCCAAAGTACATGCGATCTCCCAATGTCTCGAACCTCGGAGAAGAGGGTGAGAGACAGGGGAGAAGAGACAGAGAGGAGGAGGAGGAGGAGGCGAGTTCCCACAAGAGCAATAGTCCCTCCCCTTGCCCGCTTCCTCCTCGGGCATTTCCCTCTCTCACCACGTCAGCAATACAGTTCTCCTCTGACGATCTCTGGCATACACAATGAACGGGTCACAACAGAGCGCCCATCTTCCATCCATGTCAGCAGCAATCAAGGAGGATGGCAGAGATCTTTTTCTTGGAGACGACCACCAAAGCGCACACGACGACGTCACAGGTAAGTCCAGGTAAGCATTCCTCAACACACACATCAATCTCAACCAGTCCAGATCCTCCTCCTCCTCCTCCTCGCCCACACTTCTATCACTGTGGAAATCAATGTGACCAAGACCACGGCGGCATAATCTCCCTCAAGGGTGGGGACCACACTCAGAATCTGGCGCTACCGTCTTCACCCGAATAGAACGCCTGGTCATTATAGCTGTATCTGGCACAACTTTCAGCCCAGATGCGACGATAATTACCGGGCGTTCTATTCGGGTGAAGACGGTAGCATAAAGCTCCAGCAACCTTGTGTCGTCACACCAGCAACAAACCAAGCGCAAGGCTGAATACTTTCCAAGCAGGGGCTGGGTCAACTTACAGTGTTCGACTTAGATTGACCAGCCTCTGGTCTCCTGGGGTCGACGGCCCAGATCAATCAGAAGCCAATGGCCTGGATGATGCACAGTTGCAGATTTCCCACGTGTCCCCACGTGGACCGGATTCTTCTGGATACCTGCAGACAGCCAATGATGTGCATCTGATTTACGGCCGTGGCTGTGACCAGCGGGTTGACTTTGACCTCTGGGCCTGGATTCCCGTGCTGGGGTTGACCGTTGACTTTCTCAAAGTCAACTGTTCCTTGTTGGGCCTCTGAATGCTGGTTTTGCCCCCCCCCCTGGGTATACCCCTTGGCCTTAGGCTTTTGCCCAAGGCTTTTCTTAGACTGAGGGCGTGACTTTTGAGTCTTCACCCCCGTGTGTGTCAGGCCTTTGACCAAACGTGACGACCTAGGGCCCACACACAGCTTTTGCAGATTTGAGCCAAGCGGGTTATTGCATTCAACAAGTTCCTATTGTTAACAAGCTCATCCAGCTTTTTATTTAACCTGCTCGATACTAGTTTTCTTCGACACTAAGACTCACTCATAGGACATCGCCCTCTTCAGGTGCAAGCACATTCAGGACTATTCAACAAGTTGCTACGGCTACCACAGTCCGGGCTATTCAGCAAGTTGAGACTGCTATTCAGGGCTATTTTCAACAAGTTGCTTCAGGTGCAAGATCATTTAGGGCTATATTTTTTCAACAAGTTGCTGCTGCCATTCAGGCCTATTCAGCAAGTCGATTTGGGGCTTATTCTACAACTTGCTACTGCTATTCAGGGTTATTCGACATATTGCTACTGCTTTTTATTTCGAAAAAGGAAGGGTCAGCGGCCTTGACGCATCAGCGGGG
>BFEA01000393.1:725013-738514 GCA_003427395.1 Chara braunii | reverse complement strand
TGTGTGTGTGTGTGTGTGTGTGTGTGTGTGTGTGTGTGTGTGTGTGTGTGTGTGTGTGTGCGTGGATCTACCCTGAATGTGATGTGGCACCTTGAACCTCTGCGGCTATGGCCGCCTTCTGCCTCGTCCCTAAACCTAGCTATGGTTAGTACTCCCTCGTCGGCGCCTGCTTCTTCTCCCTGGCCTGACCCTTCGTCAAACCCGCACTATCACACAAGCAACCAGCAGTGCTTGCGAATAAACTTGTCCGCCTCGGCACTGTAGCAGCTATATATAGTAACAGTTGACCTGCTTTGCCTGCTTCAGACCGGTATCGGTCACCCGTGGCCTCTGCTGCATGTTGTCCTGTTCCGGAAGCCTCCAGATTTTCTTGAGACGCTGCTGCAAAATTGGACTTTGGGACTTGACTTCCTCTATCGGTACCGGCAGACACTTACTGACCTGCAGCGCTCTTGCAATGACTTGCTGTTTCTGGTCGCCTGTAGCCTCTCTCTGTCGAGGCTGTACCATAGGTAGGACAGACTCATAATTTTGTCTGGCTTAGGCCTAACCGAGAGACCTACCTGTAGGGGAAATTCGTAAGGGACATATCTGCAAATCTGGGAAATTATAGGCCCAGTACTAACTGAATTTCCTACTGCTACCCTAACTGCGAATAGCAGGCCCGGGCTACCCCTAGGACAGACAGGCCCTGAAGGCCTATGCTGATAGACGGTCCTATAGCCTATAGCCGGGTAAGATAGAGGCCGAAACAGAATCGGTACCGGTCGGTCAGTCAGTCCGGTCTAGGTCGAGTCTAGGCTAGAGTAGCTATAGATAGGATGGGCACATCGGTTCAGGGTTTTTGGCAGTTGGTACCGAGTACATCGCTGCTGCGCTACACGTGAACCGGAAGTGGTGACAGCTCAGCGTTGTGGGAGACAGGCATAGCAAGACCTTCGGAGCGCCGGCCATAGCTGGGACCTGCACTGTACTCTGTCAGCACGTAGGGGCTGTCAGAGGTCTGGGTTATCGAGGTCTACTGGAGGCGAGAGAAGTTGGTACCCTGCTGGACCCTCCTCCGGAGTGGGATTCCAGGGTTTGGCGCTGCAGCCATCGCTGCAGCTTCTTCCTCAGAGGTCATCTTGTCAGGATTTGGGTGGCGCTGCTGCAGACTTCCTTCCGGGAAGTCTTCCACACTTCGTCATCATCAGATACTGTGATGCTGGTCTTCTTCTTCATCCTCTGAGTGGCGCTTGGCCTCAGAGGCCTGTTTCAGGGTGGCACTTCCCTTTGGAGGCTGTATCTGGGTGGCGCTTGATGTTTCAGGGGCTCAGGGGTGTCACGTGTGGTTACTTGGGGTTGGGGAGTGAAGCGCTGCTCATCTCTGAGCAGAGCACTGTAGTTCTGAAGTTATTCTGACAATTCGAGACTCTGAGTTTAATAACCAGTGTGATACTGGGTTTGGACTATCATCGTTTCATTGTTCTCTGGATGTGATCTACTCGGCTTTCCTTTATGACTGGTTGTGAGGATTGAGTGGAGTGAATTGCACTTCAGTGTACCCTGTCATATCACATGGTCAAGTCTTCCGCTGTGTTTATCTCTCTCTGTGCGGTGTGATACTCCTATCCTCTCCCCTTCCTTCTGTGTATGTATGGGCATACCTGGAGGTCTATGTGAGTGAGTGTTGGTCTTCAGACAACAACAACCAGAATCATAACACTCTGGTACCCGACTTCTACCAACCTACGACACTTTACGGACCCTAGGACTCCACCTACTGGGACTTCCTGGGACCAGGACTAACTGGGACTCTGGGACCAGGACTCAGGACTGACAAAGTGAAATCCTTCATCTTGTATAAATGGCCCTAACATTCCGAACTGTTGCTTGGGGGGGGAAGAGGGGGGGAGGGGGGGGGAGGGTGGGCCAAGGACTGTTGGGCATCGCCAGCAATTTTGGTCCGCTAGGCCAAGCCTTTCCGCAGGCCCATGTTCCCAATGCGCTTTTTGGCCCTCGCATTCCCAATTGTTGCCGCAGGGGGCCGCCAGGCCTACCGGGTGTCGCCAGCCATTTCATCTGGTAGGATGAGCCTTTCTGCATCCCCGTGTTAAGCCACCACTACATCGGGGCCTGTTTTGACAAACTAAGAGCTCCATTTCCCTCAGTCTAAAATCTACAGTGCCCTTCCCCATTGAACCTCTACTACTGCACTTGGGCACTGTAGATTTTGACCCGGTACCTCTAGACGTACTGGTGGGTTAAACCATGACCCAGTACCTCTAGCGGTGCACTATTTTTCTTTTTTGGAAACTTTTACCCAGTACCTCCAGACAAGCATAATGGGGTCACGGCTTAACCCACCAGTACGTCTAGAGGTACCGGGTCAAAATCGGTACTGGGTCACAGTTTCCAAAAAAGAAAAATAGTGCACCGTTGTCGGTTTCAAAAAGCTACTGGGTCATGGTTTAACCCACCAGTACATCTAGAGGTACCGGGTCAAAATCTACAGTGCACGCAGGGGGTCGTTGGAGTCATGGTTCAACCAGTGATTGTGTGCACGCCGTGCAGGATAGGTGCATACTGGTGGCTTAAACCGCCAGTACACCTGGGCCTGGAGGCACCTTACTGCGTGCCAAGCCTTTTGAAACCGACAGTGGTGCACTATTTTTCTTTTTTGGAAAACAATTTGGCTGGCCCCGCCAGCCATTGTGGTCAGGTAGGCCGAGCCATTGCTACACTGCGGCGGCGACGAGTTGCTTTTTCTACGAGGCTGGGGCCATGTACTGGCGGTTGGAAGCATCGGCAGGCAGGAAACGCTACACATGGCTGAGTGTTTAGCCTTCAGGCAAGGCGGCACAGGTCGCTCACTGCCTGTGTCTGTCAGGGGAGTTACCACATCCCTGCAGTGACTGCTGATATGGTCAAGGTTTCAACCTGCAGTCATTTCATTTTTACTGACCTATATCAATGCTCAGCTTCCCTTTCGTTGCTTCTACCTGTTAAGCACAACAAAAAACACAACAGACAAAGAAGAGGCAGTGAATGAGGCCACAGTCCACAGAAAAAAAAAATAGTACAAAAAGTAAGAGAAATCAGGAAGGATAGAATTCAGAAGAAATGTGGGGTGGGAGGGGAAGAGGGGGAAGGAAAAAACTCTGCCTTGCTTTTTGGCCAGTTGTTGGATGGTTTCGAATCTTCAATCTGTACATGTTACATACTGATGCCACACGGGTCCCTTTCGGACCCGACCACTAGGCTAAGGGGTATTTAGGCCGGCCCAGCTAAAGGCCGGACCTTTCTCCCGGTAGGGCGTTTTGAGGCACCAGTTGGCCTTTCCTGCAGCAGACCAGGTACAGCCCCAAACGACATTATTGTTTGGGCCAGGCGGCGCCCTTGAGGCTGCCGCCCGCCAGTCTGATGTGAATCGTCAAGTTCGACGATTCAGATCAAGGTGCGTCAAGGCAGCATTGAGGCCGACCGGCCGCCGGCCGGTACTTAGGCCGGTCCAGCGGCCATTCCAGCAGGTTGGAGAGGAGTACGGCAGCAGTCGAGGGACAACGCTGCGCTAATCTTGGTTTAGCGCAGCTCCGAGCACAGCAGTGCTGGTTAGCGCTGAGTGATGGTTCGAGGTGGCAGACAGACACTTACCGGCTTACCTGCGCAGAGCCATAGCTCCAAGTTGAAGCCGCGGGTCTTCAACAGTTCCAAGGCGCCAGCTTGCATCCGCAGGTAGGAGCCTGGGTGCTGACTCACCAGCTCCACCTCTCCTCTGCCCCTCCTGGATCTTTCTCTTCTTCTTCTCCTTCTTCTTCTTCTTCAGACTTCTTCTCCTTCTTCTTCTTCAGACTAGAGACTATTGATACGAGTTGGACAGAGATCAGTGATTGGACTTCGGTGGTTGGAGGATGTGATACTTAACGGATTCGAGACATTGGAGATAGTTGAGATTGAGACCTGGCGGCATCACAGATCGGACATCGGTTACATTAGGATTCTGTACCTCCGACATTGGTGACTTATGTCCCCAACATTCTGTTTTTGGTTCGATGACATTTTGGGCTACCATATCGGTGACCTTCTGGATTCTATCTCGGTGACATCTGGCGCTGTCCATATCTTCCACCTCCATCGTCTCTCCTCCCACCATTCATCTGTGTATGGTTGTACTGGGCCTGAAGCATCGTCTATGTATGGCTTCAGACCCCACCATCTCACCATTGCTTGTGTGTTGAGTGATGTTGGGGTAAGTTCAGTCCATGTGAGTCAGTCCATTTCTCAGACTTCCGCTGCATACATGTTCATCCTATAATGGTTGATCTTTGGTTCTGCCCCTACTTGGTGAAGTATTCACTAGTATGCAACAGTTTGGTAACGGAGCAGACCAATTAAGTGGATCTGCTCACAGGGTAATTCTGATTAGGGAATCGATTGCTTAATTAGCATTGGCTGTTTCCGAATTAGTTCTGCATTGCCATCGAAGATTCAAGTTGCAAAATTCTATTTTTAATTCGGTATTCTATTTTAATTCAGTATTGAATTAGGTTTGCGATAATTTCGGTTTTCCACGTTGGGGGAAGATTCTCGTTTTCTGGAACCATAAACCAGAAATTCCGCGAAATCGCGGAAAATTAGGGTTGAGGTCTGAAATTTTCGTGAAATTTTTTCTTTTCCCTAATTGTTGAATTTCCGAATGCGAACTTCGGCCTTCTGAAAATCGGACTAGTTTAGGTTGAAATCCCCGAAGTTTCACGTTTCCTTCAAAATTCGAGTGTTTTTCCTTTTCCTAATTGTCTGGAAAAAAAAAATTCGTCTGGCAGACTGTTCGGAATCGTTTACCTCAGAACTGCAACTTCCGGGAAGTTCACTAACGACGGTGAACTCCCGGACCATAGGTGATCTCAACGGACACCTAATCTACCGACAATTTAAAATTCGTTATTGATAATTATTAACTTTTATTGATTGATGATTAATTATTATTCATTATTCCTTATTAAGTTATCAGTTATTTATCATTTTCGTAATTAAATTGTTTGGGGGAAAAAGATCATTTTTTTTTTCTCTCTTTTGATTAGGAGTCCAGTCCACATTGGGACAGGGGACTGTATGTTGGTTGATTGATCTGTTCTACCCCTGTTCCCACCCTCCCTCCCCTCCCCGTACTCTGTGACCACCAAGGGTTCCAAGTACCACATCAGCCCGTGCCGATGTCGACGGAACAGGACACCGGGACACTGCCACGACGCAGTGCCAGGCTCGCAGTTCGTGGCCACGCTGTGCTACCTCCTCGGCCGAAGTATCAGCAACAACGACTCAACAGGAGAGCAACTCCAGTGGCATCCAGTACCAATGCCGTACCGGTCACCGCAGGGATCCTTCCTGCCCCAAGGGGACCACGAGACTTTGGCAGCTTACCTTCAGCGGGTGCAGGCATTCACGGATGCCGTAGCCACAGCAAAGGCACAGCAAGAGGCACCAGAAGCAGAACGTCGGCGGCTTGCCCATGAGGCAACAGCCCAAGCCCAGCGGACTGCTGAGGCTGACGCAACGGCCCGAGACAAGCAGAACGCTGCCAGCACTGAGTCCTTGATTCAGAATGAGAGTCAGTGGACAGCGCTACTCCAAGGCATGATCTTAATGCCTACGGACGAGCAGGCGGATCCGACACCGGCGGAGGCAGAAAGGAGTAACCTGGCTAACTTAATGCTGTGTATGATGAGGGCAGTAATGTGGAACAACACGATGCAGATTGTGAACACGCACATGGAACGGCAGCTGAGGCAGACTCAACAGAAAGAGTCTTCAACCTTGACAGCCGCCATCCGCGCAGCAACACAACATCAGCAACAACAGCAACAGCTGTTGGCGTCCACTATCACACGCGTCAACAGCATCGAGGCTAAGCCCTCAGCAGCGCCAGGCTGCACGACGGACATAGCGAAGCAGCTCGGGGAGCGCATCGACCATGTCGTCAACATCATCGGCGATTTGGGTGACTTTACCAGTCCGGCATCGATCAGCAGCACGGTGGCCGCCATCAAGACGGACATCACCAAACTGCAGGCACGACCGGAAGCCGCCTCGAAAACGTACAAGATGCCACGCTTCAACATCGGGAAGTTTGATGATTACAACAAAACAGATGCTTTGGCATGGTGGCACTCCTTCATCACCGAAGCATCCTGCCACCACGTACCAGATTACCTGATGATGACAGCACTCTACCTCCAACTTATTGGAGGAGCACAGGCATTCATGAACCATCTGGCGACCAATCTGGGAACCACCATTGCCGACCTGCACACGCACATCACGTGGGAGCAGCTCGAGCAAATGTGGCACACTCGTTTCATGGTCCGGAATGTAGTTAAAGCGGCCATGAACAAGGTCCACTCCAGCTCGCAAGGGAACATGTCAACACGAGACTGGACGATCAAGTGGCAGAAGATAGTAACAACTCCAGGTTTCGACTTAAGTTTCCCAAACCTGCGACCCGAATTTTTTTCGCGATCGTGCGCAGGACTGCGGTCGGCACTCGGTAGCGAGTACGACTATGCCTCATTCCAGGGCATCCTTCACCGTGCTAACCTGGTCATCCAAACGGATGAGAAGGCCGCCAACGAAAGGCAGTCCCAGCCGCAACATGTGGCTAAGCAAGGCTACCAACGGGTGGCGCATAACAATGGGGTGATCGTTGACGGATCACCTGATCTCCAGCCTGCAGCAGCATCCTCGAGTGATGGAGGAGTTGTCGCAGCGCTCCCGCCGAAACATCCAAAAAGGGTTCGAAAGAACAAGGCGACATAAGGGACGACAAGGACGGAGACTGGGCAGCAACCATGGACGGCGTACAACATCACCAAGGAAGTATTCGAACTTCGACAACGGTATGGGTATTGTTTTTGGTGCAACAATGTCAAGCACACTACTGCACAATGCCCGGACAAGGGCAAGGCAAAGGTACCCCGTCCAGCTAACTCGGGAAACTGAGTTGCGCACGGAGAGGGGCGACGCCTCTCCACACTCCGCCGGAACCGGTTGCCTTGCTAGCAAATGATATCACTGTCGGGGAGCATGCGTTAGTCGCTGATTCTCGTAACACATACGAGGATTATGCCGCCCAGCTGGTGCCACCATTGGAACAGCCTGGCCATGTGCACCTAGATACCGTATGTGTAGCTTGTACACCGTCGGCAAGAGAACCGGTTAGTTCGCCACTTATTTTCGAGGACTCAACGGCGTGGTCAAGGCTTGAGGACCTTGACCCGCTCACGAGAGAGGACTTCGCCTGGATGCCTCTACCCTTGACCAGATCCTTGCCAAAGTCGCACTGTAAAGCCTTGATGGCAAATCTACGCTCCAACTTGCACGCTGTAGTACCAGCTCCGTTGACGGACGACAGAGTAGCGGTTGTCGATCTCCGCTACTATCTTGCGAAGATTGACCGCGAGTACGCCACCCAAAGGTACGTTGAGACTGACGCTCCTCTGCTCTATATCCGCATTCAAATCGGAAAGGCCACTTGCAGTGCCTTGATTGATTGCGGAGCATCTCGCAACTTTCTGAGCCAAGCCTTTATGGCACGCGCAGGCTTCGTCCCCCGTGTTCGAAGGAAGATGCAACCTATGCAAGTCACACTTGCAGACAGCCGCACGCAAAAGTCAATTGACCGATGCGTTGACGGCGTTCCGGTGTACTTTGCACCCGTTGCGGGCGAGCCGGTGTCTTTCGACATCCTCGACACCAAGCTCGACATGATTCTAGGCATGTCTTGGTTGGTTATCACCGATCATCCGGTAAACTTTCATGACCGAACCGTTCACGTTCGTGATTGGAACGGAGTGTTAATCTCGTGTACGATCGTGACTCCTCACACTTCGATTGCTTGTCACGTGGTTTCCGTCGCAAGGATTCGCGGCACCATAGCTCCGAATGACGTAGAGGAGATGGGAGTTGTTTTCCTACATGCCCTCCCCTCGACGGACGGACCAGCCACGTTGTCGCCGGACCCACGCATTACTCACCTCTTAGATGGATATGGAGGTGTCTTCGAGGCTCCCACCGGAACGGTTCCGGATCGGCCCATACATCACGGGATTACCCTCGAGGTTGGCGCCGTCCATCCGCATGGATGCATCTACCGCATGAGCGAAGAGGAACTCGAGGTGCTTCGCGCACAACTCGACAACCTTCTCGACAAAGGTTGGATTCACCCTAGTTGTTCACCATATGGTGCACATGTTCTCTTCGTCCAGAAGAAGAACAAGGACCTACGGTTGTGCATCGATTATAGAAAACTTAACGCACAAACCGTAAAGAACGCTGACCCTCTCCCTCGGATTGATGATCTCCTTGAGCGGTTGGGCAGCGCGACGTACTTCTCAAAGTTGGACTTGAAGTCGGGTTACCACTAGATCGAAATCCAGCCTCAAAACCGGTACAAGACCACCTTCAAAACACGGTATGGGCATTTTGAGTGGGTCGTGATGCCATTTGGACTCACCAATCCCCCGACAGCCTTCCAAGCAGCCATGACAACAGAGTTCCGAGACTTGCTCGATCGTACCGTCCTCATCTACCTCGATGATATCTTGGTCTATAGTCGGACGCTGGACGAGCACCTCGTACACCTTCGTGCGGTTTTGGATCGTTTGCGAGCAGCCAAGTACAAAGCAAACCGCGACAAGTGCGAATTCGCCAAACAAGAGCTTGAGTACTTAGGCCATTATGTAACGCCAAAAGGCATTCATCCCTTAGTGGACAAGATCCAAGCCATCGTGGATTGGTGGGAACCCTGTTGCACGACGGACGTACGCTCTTTCATGGGTTTGGCTGGATACTATCAGCGCTTCGTCGAGTCTTACTCCAAAGTGGCAGCCCCTTTGTCGAGACTACAGTCCCCGAAGGTACCATTTGAGTTCGACGACACAACTCGTGGCGCGTTCAATACGTTGAAGGCGACGATGCAAGACGCACCGACCCTCCGTATTTATAACCCCACCCTACCCACCCAAGTGACTACGAACACTTCCGGATACGGTATTGGTGCGGTATTAGAACAATGTCACCCAGACGGTTGGCACCCGGTTGAGTACTTCTCCCAAAAGGTGCCTCTCGTCAACACTCTCGACGACGCTAGGAAGAAAGAGTTACTCGCGTTCGTCACCGTTCTCAAACGGTGGCGCCACCTTCTTCTCGGTCGTCGGCGTTTTAAATGGAACACGGATAACAATCCGTTGACCTACTACAAAACGCAGGACACAGTCACTAGCACGATCGGTCGATGGATGTATTACATCGACCAGTTCGACTTTAACCCATGCCACATTCCCGGTCCCGCCAACCGAGCAGCAGACGCCCTCTCACGACGGCCCGATTTTTGTGCCCTAGTGACTACAACGTTCCAGCTCGACGACGATCTGTAGCATCACTTCGTCAACAGCTACAAGTCCGACCCGATGTACTCCACGCTACGCGGAGCTTTCATCGAATCACCTGCCGGCTGGTCACTATCGTATCTCCGACGGGTTCTTACTCCTCCACACGAGAGGAAAAGACTTGTTAGTGGTGCCCCAAGATCGCATCTTACGGACTCGCCTCCTCAGCCAATTCCACGATGCACGACTTTCGGCACACCTCGGCGTGACCCGCACATTGGCCCGCCTCCGCTAGCGTTTTCACTTGCCGGACGTTCTTCATGACGTCACTAGGTACATTGAGTCATGTGCAGTTTGCCATCGTAACAAAGGTAGATCTCAGGTCCCTTATGGCGAACTGGAACCGATACCAATCCCTCGGGCACTGCGCCTCTCCATTGCTATGGATGTTACAGGCCCGTTTACCCGCGATCGCCTCGGTCATGACGGAATCCTCACGGTCGTTGACCGTTTAAGCAAGTACGCTCGTTTTCTTCCATGCATGTACCGTGCTACAGCCCCCGAGCTCGCACGACTCTTGCACACCGGCTGGATTACCTGCCACGGTGTTCCGGAAGACATTGTGAGCGACAGAGACACTCGCTTCATGTCAACCTTTTGGACTTCCCTCATGACGGAGTCCGGTTCGACTATGAAGCCGAGTTCCGCACGGCACCCGCAGACGGACGGGCAGTCGGAACGAGCGCATGAGACGGCTCAAATGATGTTACGTAAACTCATCCGTCCCAACTAGAAAGATTGGGTTGACCGGCTTCCCGACATCGAGTTTGCCTATAACACTTCGGTGCACCAGGCAATTTGCATCACTCCATTCGAGTTGCATCACAGTGGGGAGAAAGCCCGAGTCTTTGCCGATCTTCTTTTACCACGGGCTGCCGACATCGACGTCGCTTGCTCTCCCGCTTCCGTTCGGAAGTACTGGGACCTGCTGATCAAAGCCCGAGCGAACATGCAAAAGGCTCAAATGCGCATGCAGCAGCAAGCCAACCGACGTCGACTCCCATGTCCTTTCCGCGAGGGAGACCTTGTTTGGGTCCTCGCTGAGGAATTCGCGTTGGAGCAAGACGTCGCGCGCAAACTCCTCCCAAAATGGTTTGGACATGGAAGGTAATTTCTGCAGCAGGCGACGACCCTGCTGGCCCTTCCTTTGTGATTGTCGTCCCACCGCACGTCCTCGTGCACCCGGTTTTTCATGCGTCAAAGCTGGTCGTGCATATACCACCTTCCGAGGATGAGTTTCCGGGCCGACGATCACAGGATCCGCCCTCTCTGGACGGACATCGCGAAGTTGACCGTGTCATCACGCATCGCAAGTATGGCAACAAGCCAATGCAATACCAAGTCACATTCAAGCAATGTGCCCCTGATGACACGCGTTGGATCTCCCGTGCAGACTTACAGGCATCTGCACCACTCATCTTCTCTGACTACGAGAACCGGCGACTCGCCAAGGACAAAGCTGGTCCCGCCCGACCCACCAAGGTATCGGACAGGCAACTTCATCCTCACAGGTCGCTCGGTCTTTTAAGGGGGGGAGTGTGTTACATACTGATGCCACACCGGTCCCTTTGGGATCCGACCACTAGGCAAAGGGGTATTTAGGCCGGCCCAGCTAAAGGCCGGACCTTTCTCCCGGTAGGCCGTTTTGAGGCACCGGTAGGCCGTTTTGAGGCATCGGTAGGCCGTTTTGAAGCACCAATTGGCCTTTCCTGCAGCAGACCAGGTACAGGCCCAAGCGACATTATCGTTTGGGCCTGGCGGCGCCCTTGAGGCTGCCGCCCGCCGGTCTGATCTGAATCGTCAAGTTCGACAATTCAGACCAAGGCGCGTCAAGGCAGCATTGAGGCCGACCGGCCGCCGGCCGGTACTTAGGCCGGTCCAGCGGCCATTCCAGCAGGTTGGAGAGGAGTACGGCAGCAGCCGAGGAACAACGCTGCGCTAATCTTGGTTTAGCGCAGCTCCGAGCATAACAGCGCTGGTTAGCGCTGAGTGACGGTTCGAGGTTGGCAGACAGAGACTTACCGGCTTACCTTCACAGCGCCATAGCTACAGGTTGAAGTCGCGGGTCTTCAACAGTTCCAAGGCGCCAACTTGCATCCGCAGGTAGGAGCCTGGGCGCTGACTCACCTGCTCCACCTCTCCTCTGCCCCTCCCGGATCTTTCTCTTCTTCTTCTCCTTCTTCTTCTTCTTCAGACTTCTTCTCCTTCTTCTTCTTCAGACTTCTTCTCCTTCTTCTTCTCTAGACTAGAGACTATCGATACGAGTTGGACAGAGATCATCGATTGGACTTCGGTGGTTGGAGGATGTGATACGTACCGGATCCGAGACATTGGAGATAGTTGGGACTGAGACCTGGTGGCATCACAGATCGGACATCGGTTACATTAGGATTTTGTACCTCAGACATTGGTGACTTATGTCCCCAACATTCTGTGTTTGGTTCGATGACATTTTGGGCTACCATATCGGTGACCTTCTTGATTCTATCTCGGTGACATCTGGCGCTGTCCATATCTCCCACCTCCATCGTCTCTCCTCCCACCATTCATCTGTGTATGGTTGTACGGGGCCTGAAGCATCGTCTATGTATGGCTTCAGACCTCACCATCTCACAATTGCTTGTGTGTTGAGTGATGTTGGGGTAAGTTCAATCTATGTGAGTCAGTCCATTTCTCAGACTTCCGCTGCATACATGTTCATCCTATATTGGTTGATCTTTGGTTCTGCCCCTACTTGGTGAAGTATTCAATAGTATGCAACAATACAATATATCTCTGTTACGTTGGAATGGGTGGGAAATACCAGAGATCTTTCACAATTGGAATTGGATAGAGTAGCAAATTTTTACTTTCCTTCGGACAACAACATACTAGAAATCTTTCAACTACGTCACGAAGTGTACTGTTAAGTTTTAACCTGCTTTTGCTTGCTGACTTGTTCTCATTTTGTCAATTTGATTGCATTCGCCGTCGTATTGGTTAATTGATTGCACCTTGTCAAAAAACTACTACAGTTCTTGGAGGGGAATTAATCCCTGCGCTTTTCTGAACAATTCTTTTTGGGGAGAAGAAGGACCACCTACCATAACGCCCGGTCGGTCGTAATCACTGTCTCCAGACTGAAAGCTGGCTCAAATACAAATACAGCTATACTGGCCGGGGTTTCTATTGAGGTTAAGAAGGTAGGAGAGTTTATTAATCAATACATGGATGGATATAGTCACACTTGAAAGGGACACTTCTCTATAAGAAAGGGAAGCTTACAAATATCAAGAATTATAGAGCCATAAATATTAAATATCCCATAATATTACTAACACTGTCTAACAGTAGTTTGAGAAATCTTAGCAAAGATCCAACGGCCTAGCTCAGTTGGTAAGGCACGCAAGTGGCATGTAGGAGGTCTCGGGTTCAATCCCCATTGGCCTCATGTACCTTCCTGGGCAAGCTTGGCGCCTGCCACCTCGAGGTATGTCGTTGGGCCCCCCGAGTGGCATTGAGCAGAGACTGCTGATGTTCATAGGGGGAGGGGACCGGAGGGGAGGCACAGTGACTGGCCCATCGAAGAAGCTCGGTCCTGATGCTACCGGCTGACCCCTGGCCGGTATCGCCCACCTGCTGTAGCAGGTGTCACACCTGCTGGTGGGTGCAGCTCCCGCATGTTCCCTCATTGGAGGCTTGAGCATGGATGTGGCTGCTATGGGATTCCCCGTAATACTATAATGACAATAGAAAAGGCCTGAAAGGCTGTCCTGTCCAGATTTGACAAGTAATTGAATTGGTTGGGCTTAAAGAATTAGCCTTTAAAAAAAAAATCTTAGCAAAGCTTTTAGCAAATAGAATCATGACAATGACCCAAAGATGTTTCCAGTCGCTGCCCCTGGAAACCTACACAAATCGGACCTAACTGCTTCTCTCCAGGTAGGTTCATTTCAATTTAGATAATGTCATGACAATGATGACATTGACCAGAACAAGACCTAGCAATTATCATCGATCGATCGTCGTGCCTCCGTGTAGTTAAACAAAACCATGCCGGATGGAATGGATGACTCCAAGTGAAATGAAATGTAAATGGA
>BFEA01000393.1:714819-724896 GCA_003427395.1 Chara braunii | reverse complement strand
ATGTGGTGATCGATCGATCGTCGTGCCTCTGTGTTGTTAAACAGAACCATGCCGGACGGAATGGATGACTCCAAGTGAAATGAAATGTAAATGGACGTGCGCAGCGTTGACTGTTACCGTCACGAAGCGGCGGCCTATTTAATTTCATTTGGTGATCACGGAAGGGGGTAATGCCCCCTTGGAATAGGGTCGAGTGAACTGCAATCTTAAATGCCCTCTTATCAAAAGAATCTCCCGCATCTCTTGCTTGAAACTCCTCCTCAATAAACTTCCATTGTCCTCAAACCCAAGGTTTCCTCAAAGGGAATGAGCCACAACCATGTTTTAGATATATGCACTTTCCTCAAAGTGAAACTAACTTTAGGATTAATGCTATTCTAAAAGGATTGAATGAGTGGTTCCGACACGCACAGAACAGACGCCGTATCATATGGTATTTTTCCATTATTTTACGTCACTCTCTGGCCAAAATGTACGCAGCAAAATTCAAACTTATTAAGTGTGGAATTACTGAGAATATTTAACTGGATTATGGGTATGGAAAGGGAATTAGCAATTAAGTACGTAACCAATCACAAGGTATACACTCCATCTATGAATCACATAGATGAGCATCTGAATACTATCGCAAAATTCATTAACGAAGAGGTCATACCGGGACCCGGTCGGATGGATGTAAATGAGATATAACTGCCTCCATCAAGTGACCGGTGATAGAGCATGCCATTCTGGAACCCGACAAGGAATCCCCACACACGTGGAGTCACCAGACGCTTCACATCTCAAGTTGTCGTTATCGAGGGGGACCTTGTGCATAAAAAGTCGGCGAGGAGTTATTGAGAACGAACATTACGTTATTCGATCTATTGTCCTACGACACATTACATATGTAAAGTGAGAGTCAGGACTACGAAGCTCTTTCTTAAAAGTGAATGGGCCTGGAAGCTACCCCCGTCTTCACCCAAAATACAAGGCCCAATCACTATCACCGTATCTGGACTACGAAAGTTGCCCCTAATACAGGTAGAATAATCGGCCACTCTAGTTGGGCGAAGACACTAGCCACAGGGGGGGCACGGGGGCACATGGGACGCCACGTCATGCTGTGTACTAAATCTATTATTACCATTTTATTATAGATTACGTACAACCAGACTCCTTGGCTGCAAAGTCAGACTGAAATCCTCGCCAATACATTCAAAGTTTCAAACCCCATGATATCAAATCAGAAATGACATAAGTTAGATTAGATGGGGGCATCAACTTTCGCAGGGCTATTGCAAAAGATCCCCTTGAGAGCCATGCTTTTTTTCTTGTTTTCGAAACAATTTTCCTATTTCATTAGAAAAAGAATAAAGAAGGCAGAATTGTCCTGATTTCAAAGAAACAATAACGAAAACTGGAACAAGACAACTCTGGATCGTGAAACTGCGAGGCTAGAGCCCCGATGGACCCCCTTTTCGGCCCTGCTGTACAGACCGTCGGCCGCCCTAAGTGAAGGCAGGCTCGACGAGGCCCTCAGGGCCCTTTTTCGGCCACTGCGCAACCAAGGAAATTCAGGCAGTTGCGCAGCGCCAGTTGGTTGAAGAAATCCAGGCCCTGGGCCGCCTGTGTGAATGAATGGAAAGCAGGCCCTGGGCTGGATACGGGTACTGGTCCATGTCGTCACAATTCACCCTGTCCGCTTACAACAGCCATGCCATCATGCCAGTTCCAATCTCAAAATCAGTCCCACCTGGTCCCAGATGGTCTCAATGCAGTCCCATGCCATTGCCGCAATACTAGATAGTTAAGAACTGAAAACCACTCGCACTGCGCACCGCAAAAAAAAAAAAAAAAAGGTGACCCTGACTAAAAACTGCATGTGTCGCGAGCCCCAAAAAAAGATAAAGATGTTCAGCCGGCGCAAACCGCAAGTGAGGCGCAGGGTGGTCCTTGGGTGCTAGTGGCATCTGTGAGTTGGGGAACGAGGTTGTGAGTGTAGCGCGAGACATACCTGGTGCTGGAAGCGTGCGACATTGGTCGCCATATGCTCGCACCTCGGGAATGTTGTTGACGTCATCTTTCGGCTTCGTAGTATAGGCTAGATAGGATCTGCCACATGTAGTCTGGGCGCCGAGCGCCAGATAGGATATCAACTCTGGTTCTTCGTTGATGATGATGGGACTATTTCAGGATTGTCAATTATGAACTCTTGGTGTGTTCTTATTTGGTGAATCTCGTGATGCAATTCTGCTGTTGGTTCGAGGTCACGACTATCTGGACTCATATGTATGATGCTGTTTGATTGCTGAAGTTCGCTATTGCTCATCTTCCTTGCAATTTGGTATCGGAGCTGTGGTTCGATTGCGCTCATCTGGCGCTTGTCTTCTGCCTGGTACGGTACATACATGCAATCTGCTTGGCAAGTTTGGCCGTAATTGGTGTGTAGTGAGGAGGGCGGAGACAAGTGATTGGCGACCTAGGAGGTGAGGGGTATCGCTTGGAAGGCTACGTGGTGTGTATATTGGGTGTTTACAGTGTGATGAGAACTATCTGGTGGATGATTGATGCTGAGGTGGAACGGCGAGATAATGCTGGTTGTGCTGATGCAGTGACTGGTCATCGCAATCATCATCAGGTCATCTGGTGAGAATATCTGTGGTTGGGGGCAGCAATATTGAGGTACGTTGATCTTAACCTTATCTACCCTCTTCGACACTTCTTACCGTGAGGTTGTGTGTCCTATCTTGAGAGTCCTCTCATGTGAGGTGTCGTGTGCGCTAAACCTTGAGAGTCAGCATACTTCCCGTGGAGCATCTGGAAGGAGAGGGCGTTGCTTTCTGAAGGGCCCTGGACGAAGCACTGGGTCACGGTCACCATGCCAACCCACCGGGAGTAGAGCACGCGTGCTTTGCTGCTTTGTCCTTATCTGCTTGCTGCGCTCATTAGATGGGTATTGTTGGGCAGGCCAGCCCTACGGGAAAGACGAGAACCCGGCGTCTATAAACAAACACGGGTAGGGGATATCACTGGCTATGATCGTCGTCCTGCTGCGACGTAAAATAATTCCTGATGTCACTTGGGGGCAGACGTTAAAATGCCTCTTGATCAGCCAGTGATGTAAGGCTCGCGGCACGCCAAGGGTAAATATACGTGCAAGGCTGGCCAGCTCAACACTTACTCGGGGCACAGGGGTGGGCCGTGTGCACACCTTTAGTCACGCATGCTACCGGATTGCTCAGGAACGCTGACGTCAAGTGACAATCAAGTGGGGATTGGGGAACAGGGTAGATTCCAGGTGATCAGTTCGTGTTAGATCCCATGCTGTAAACAGACCCAGTCAAATGATATTATTTTTATTTTGATTAGTTAGATGGACTGCCATTGACATCTGACAGACAGCATTAGTTAGAACAGTTTCTTGTTCATGGTGCATCTGTTTGCGGACTAGTCAAACTAAAAATAGTGTCGTTTGTAGGAATTTGTGCTTACCTGTTGTACCCAAATGTATCTACTCCGAAATAGCAACCAATTATGTATTTATTTATTTTTAATTGGTCTGTGTACTGTGTTGCGGTAGGCATCTTGAGTGACCTAGTGTAGACGGTGCACAGTGTTGTAGCATATGAGCGACACGGAGGACACACTACAGGACGACCGGGTCTTGCGATCAGCTAGACGCCCGATAGCCCACGTGTCCTTAGGACTGGAGGGTGATAGGATTCTGTTCCGCCAGCTTAGGGAGAGGCAGCAGCAGTTGAGGAGAGCTAGAGCAGCCGAGGCCACCAGGGCTTTCGTTACCGAGGCCGCTGCTACAGCAGCCATGGCCACTTCCGCTATGGTCACTTCTGCACAACAGACTTCCCAAGCCAACAGTTCAGGTATCGCCGGGTCAACGGTCTCGCAAACCATAGGTCAGTCCACTGGCATTATGGCAAGCCAGGCAGCAATGTTGACCCCAGAGGATGTCGCCATCCAGCAGGCAGCCCTGCAGGAGGCACAACTACAGCAGGCTTTAGGAGAGATAAAGGCGGAAAAGAGAGAATGATTAGAAGAAGAGCCAGGATGCAGCGAAGAGAAGCGGACATAGAAGAGTTAGAGACGATGAACCTGACACACATGGATGACGATGTGAAGGTAGTTAGAAGGGCCCTGCTAGGAGTCATAGAGACGCAGGACCAGCAGACTGCCATCCTTCAGGACATTCAGCGGAGCCTAACCATGCTGGTAGGGCGTGTTCAGGCAGCACCATCACCGCCAGGGCCTGGTGCCTGGCCCGTGGCATATCCTCCTCTTTCTGTCCCACCGGTGACAGGGGTATCCCCATATGTAGCCCCGTCGATGGTCGCAATCGTTTCCCTGGGCATGTCGCTTTCAGGAGGGTTATCAGCAGGTCCTAGTGTACAGGTTCCAGTATAGTCAGTGGTCACCCAGACTCTGTCGCAGGTTGCCATTAGTGGGCAGCCTGTGCAGTCACAGGGTTCTCAGCCCCAGCAGCAACAGGTACAGCAAGTTGTTCCCCAGAGTCCACAGCCTGGACAGCTGCAGGGACAACCGCAATGGGTTCCAAAGACCGCCATAGTCGCGCCTAAGCCTTTTACAGGGGACAAGCGAGGTGAAGACCTTGACACGTGGTTGAGGTCTGTCCCGGTCTATGTCAGGTGTAAGCCTACCTTGCCGCATGAGGAAGTGCTTGTGGCTGCGTCCTACCTGGAGGGTAGTGCAGCAAGATGGTTAAGCGGTCTGGTGCAGTTACAGGGATATGGTCATGACTTCCACGCTTGGGCAGCCAGCCAAAAGTTGGGTGACTTTCTCAAGTTAGTGGAGGAGAGGTGGCATGATCCTCAGGAGGCGCAAAAGGCCACTGGCGCGATCCTGACTCTGAGCGCTCGATCGTTCAAGTCAGTTAGGGAGGCCACAAACGCAGTAGAGCGTCCGATCTGTGTCCCTGGGGTTCGCTATGACCCCCAAGTCTTACTGACAACTTACCTGAGGTGTTTGCCGATGCCAATCAGGAATCAGTTGGCAGTTGAGGCTAACATCAACATGCACAACTTTCCCTCGTTTAGCAAGAAGGCCCTAGACCTTGAAGCTAAGATAGGGTATGGACATAACCCAGCGACGGACGGGAGAAAGAAGACCCTGCCTCCTAACTGGAAAGCCAAGGGTCGCATTATGTTCGTTGACAACGATGGTTCAACCATCGAGTTAGGCGACGACCCCCACTCAGGAGTAGGTGCAGAGGCAAGTGGCGAGGCTTCAGAGGGTGGAGTAGTCGCCGTTGTTACCCAACAAAAAGGTAAGGGGACCAGTAGACGCCGAGGGGGCTCCCGGTCTAGGAGTCAAGTCGACCCCAACGCTCCTCCTCGGAAGAAAGCGGGTCTTTCAGAGGACGTTTGGAGAGATCGGTGGAACCGACAGGCCTGCATTCGTTGTGGTCAACACGACCATAACCAATTCAAATGTAGGAACAAGAAGGTCACCGAGAAGATCCCGCCTACTATGGGGCAGGCGGTAGGATCCTCCGCTCCAATAGGTAGCAATGTTGCCAGTTCGTCAGGCACTGCTCCGGGAAACACATCAGGCCAGTAGGAATAGTAGTTGTTCCTACTAGGGTCGAGGTGGTGGAGACACCCTCACCATCATGCGATATGGCCCAAGCTACTGACTCCACCGTCGTCCCGCAAACACATTCAGACTCATTGACCCTCTGTTCGATGAATGTGTTTGAATCCTTAGAGGAGCTAGAGGAGGAGTGGTCTAGATCAGACCCGCTAGCTTCTTGGAAGGCCTTGGCTAAAGCTCCTAAGGGTGAGATGTTCGTCAGCGAGATAGTCACAGACGGTCGTAAGACCGGGGCCTATTATGACACTTGCTCGACAAGGACCTTTATTAGTCGTGCGTGCGTTGAGAGGCTGCGCTTCAGGGGCGAGTGCAGCGCCTGAGCCGACCTGTGGAGTCGACCTGTGCCAACAAACAGCGCATGGTAGTCAATGACTACCTTCAAGACTTTGAGTGCCTGTTCCCTTACCCGGGAGGGGAATTGAGGCATCATGTCTCATTCCTGGTAAGCGATGATTTCCCCATGGATATCTTGTTAGGTATGTACTACCTCTCGGTTGCACAGCCCCAGTTTGACTGGGACCGAAAAGTGGTCAAACACACTTTGTCAGGTGGAGGGACCGCCAGATTGCACAAGTTCAAAGCTAGTAGTCTAGTCGAGTCCTATGGATGCATGTGTGCGGCCACATTCTATAATTATTATAAGCAAAATCAGGAGGAGGGTATGTACTTAGTTTATGTCTCTGCTGCAGGCGAGCCGGTGAAAATGCCGCCGGAGATAGAGGGAGTAGTTGCCAAGTACCCTGATCTACAATGCTTCTGGCACCTTTCAGCACGCTATGAATCGGATATTCCATGACTACTTGGGTAAGTTTGTCATCGTGTACCTCGATGACATACTTATTTTTAGTAAGACTGTAGAGGAGCACGTTGCACATTTGGACAAAGTCCTTAGTCTCCTGCGACAACACAAGTTCAAGATCAATGGTGAGAAGTGCAAGTTTGGCCGCACCCGTGTCTTGTACTTGGGTCATGAGATATCCACGGAAGGGTTAAAGCCCGATGTCGCGAAGGTGGCCAGCATTCGTGATTGGCCACATCCTCGGCCAGTGACTGAGATGAGATCTTTCTTAGGAATGACAGGCTACTATAGGACCTTCGTTAAGAACTATAGCATAGTGGCCGCTCCTTTGACTGATCTGACCCGCCTTGACACCCCATGGGAGTGGACAGATGAGTGCGAGGCTACTTTCAGACATCTGAAGCATGCATTGACGCACTACGAGGTCTTGAAACTTCCTGATCCTGACAAGCTGTTCGTAGTCACCACGGATGCCAGCCAATATGGCATTGGCGCCGTGCTCGCGCAACAGGAGGGGCCAAAGTTGAGGCCAGTCGAGTACATGTCTAAGAAAATGTCATCTAAGTAGTTGGCAAAGTCAACCTATGAGAAGGAACTCTATGCGGTGGACAAGGCACTGACCCATTGGAGACACTATCTCCTTGGGAGGTTCTTCATCCTCAGAACTGATCAGCAGACACTGAGATAGATGAGAACTCAGCCGGTACTTTATGATGCTTTGAAGCGTTGGATCGAAGTCATTGAGCAGTATGACTTCGACCCTCAGTATCTGAAAGGGGAGTACAACAAGGTTGCTGATGCCTTGTCGCGTAGACCTGACTTCTCAGGTGCACTAATTACTGAGTTCGATCTAAAGGACGATGTTACTCGCTCTTTGGTGGAAGCCTATCAAAAGGACCAGTTTATGTCTGAGATCATACGCAGACTTCAGGCGAAGGACAAGAAGACTTCAGCCGAGTTTGAGTTGGTCAATGGCTTGCTGTTTCTTGAGAAGGCAGGGAATAAACGACTGTGTGTTCCTAATAGCGAGTCTTTGCGTAGTTTGTTTTTAGGGGAGTGCCATGATGCCACCGGACATTTTGGGTATAGGAAGACCACAACCAATTTGCTGCAGCGGTTCTGGTGGCCCACGATGATGCGAGACGCCCAACTGTACGTGGAGACTTGTCAGGTATGTCAAAGAAACAAGCCACGTACTCAGGCTCCTCTTGGGCTTCTGAAGCCCCTTCCGATTCCGGAAAGGCCTGGTGAGAGCCTGTCCATGGACTCCATGGACACGCTCGTCACCAGCAAGAGCGGCATGAGACATATCTTCGTCATCGTGGATAGGTTTAACAAGTATGCTAGGCTAATAGCCATGCCGGAATCAGCAAAGACTAAGTACGTCATCAAATTGTTTAAAGAGAACTGGGTTAGGGATTTTGGTCTGCCCAAGTCCATAGTCAGTGACAGGGATGTCCGTTTCACCAGTGAGCCGTGGAAGGCCGCAGCTGCTGAACAGGGGACACAGTTGCAAATGACTTCTGGGAATCACCCAGAGGCCAATGGTCAAGCCGAGCAACTGAGCCGCGCTGTACATCACCTGTTGAGGCATTACACTAAGCCCAACCAGGTGGACTGGGATGAGAAGCTCGCTCTCATCGCCAGCCTGTATAACAACGCCACACAGCGCCACGGGGTGAGCCCAAACAGTCTATTACTGACCTTCAAGCCTAGATTGCCCTTAGACTTTCTCCTGCCTGAGAATCAGTCAACTGCTGCACCGGGCACCTTAGAATTTGCCTACAACTATGAACAGAAAATGCAGCAGGCAGTAGAACAGATGCAGAAGGCACAGGCGGCAATGATCGAGTCTGAGAACAGACACCGCCGTCCTTCTACTTTTCAGGTTGGGGATAGGGTCTGGGTTAAGTCCTCAGAACTGGGACAACAACACGGGATTTCCCGCAAACTCATGCCCCAGTACTTTGGGCCTTGGAAAGTGTTGGATGTTGATGGGTCTGATCCGGATGGGCCATCCTATGTTATCCGGATCCCTGGTCACCTCCGTACCTACCCAGTCTTTCACGCTTCTAAGCTTGCACCATCCAAGGAAACTGATCAGTTTCCCTCGCGACACTCAATGCTGCCCCCAACCATGGATGGAGAGGTGGACATCGATGACATCGTGGATCACAGGGAGCTGACAGTGCAGAAGCCCACAGGCACGGGACGTCCTCCGAAGCCAAAACTGTTGTACCGAGTCCGATTCAGACATCACACAGATCCAAAGGAGGACCGCTGGTTTACTCGGGAGGAACTCATGCAGATCGCTCCTCAGGTCGTAGCCCAGTATGAGAAGTCTCTACAGAAGGGAAAGCGCCAGATCATTGAAGACTGATCTTCTCAGAGGACTATCGAAGATGTGGAGGAGGGAATGCGAGGCTAGAGCCCCGATGGACCACCTTTTCGGCCCTGCTGTACAGACCATCGGCTGCCCTAAGTGAAGGCAGACTCGACGAGGCCCTCAGGGCCCTTTTTCGGCCACTGCGCAACCAAGGAAATTCAGGCAGTTGCGCAGCGCTAGTTGGTTGAAGAAATCCAGGCCCTGGGCCGACTGTGTGAATGAATGGAAAGCAGGCCCGGGGCTGGATACGGGTACTGGGCCAAACACATGACAAAGGCAGTTGGGCACATGCAACTACCGCAGGCCCCAGGCCTGTTCTCGATCGTGCTGGGCCTCAGGCTACCGGGGCCTACTGGAAGCTTCCTGGGACTGGACGCAGGCAGGCCACTTCGATATAGCAAAGGGCCTGCCTCCTCATTTGGCATTCGGGTGCTGGCTGCATGCTGCGCAAGCGCTGYTGCGCTATTTGCTGGCTGGCGCCTACGCTCTCACGGGCGAGMAGGGAAGGRGCACRCAGCCATAGCCGAGCTGCGCTGCTGTAAGATGGGTGAGGCGCAGGGTGGTCCTTGGGTGCTAGTGGCATCTGTGAGCTGGGGAACGAGGTTGTGAGTGTAGCGCGAGACATACCTGGTGCTGGAAGCGTGCGACATTGGTCGCCATATGCTCGTACCTCGGGAATGTTGTTGACGTCATCTTTCGGCTTCGTAGTATAGGCTAGATAGGATCTGCCACATGTAGTCTGGGTGCCGAGCGCCAGATAGGATATCAACTCTGGTTCTTCGTTGATGATGATGGGACTATTTCAGCATTGTCAATTATGAACTCTTGGTGTGTTCTTATTTGGTGAATCTCGTGATGCAATTCTACTGTTGGTTCGAGGTCACGACTATCTGGACTCGTATGTATGATGCTGTTTGATTGCTGAAGTTCGCTATTGCTCATCTTCCTTGCAAAACAATCGCCAAATTGATTAAAAAAAGATAATTTGTAGCATTATCTAGGCTGTTTTTCCGGGTGCCCAGGCACCCAACTTATGCCCCCCAGGTGCCCGGTCGGGCATGATCCCTGGGCAGGGTTCCGGGCAGCCCCAGCGCAGAAAACAAAAATAAAAAAATTCCGTAAAAAAAGCACATGTTGTGTAGAATCGTAATACAAACGACTTTTGGCTGAGGGTCACATTAAAATTCGCAACTAAATCGAAGATAAAAAAAGAAAATAACAGAATCACACAAAGGCACCCCCCTTTAAGCCCCGTTAGCCCCTTTAAAACCAGTTTATACCCCCC
>BFEA01000393.1:652300-670753 GCA_003427395.1 Chara braunii | reverse complement strand
CTCTCTCTCTCTCTATATATATATATATATATATATATATATATATAGATATATGTATATATATATATATCAGCCTCCTGATGAGTCGGTGAAACTCCGATGAAACAGTTTGTCACAGCCCCTTTCTCTCTCTCTGCCTAAGCTTTACCGGGCAGTTCTGTTTGTGACGATATATATATATATATATATATATATTCGGTCTGTCGGTCATTTCAGGAGTGTCGGCTCCGTAAACACAAAAGTGTTGACGATCTTGGCATTTTCCACAGAATGGTAACAAATGCGTATGACATAAAGATTTGTCAGCCATATTGAAATTATATTGCACAGAGCTGAAATTGTTGGAATACCTGTGGAAGACAACACGTTCGGCAATTCTGGCCTTCATCAAGAACTGTACAGACAACACTGTGAAATATCCTCTTAGAATTTCTGAACAAAGAAGACAGAAAGAATTGGTAAAGTAAAGAAAAAGAGATTACACAAAAACAATCATGGAGCAAACATAAAAAGATAAAACAAGAATAGGAACTACTCTTCCTACCAGACGGGATACAAATGAAATACGCTCGAAGTACCTAGGATAAAACACGAATACAATGGCAAGAGCCTCTCTTCAAGATATCAAAGAGTCGCACAAAAACATGTCGAAAGATAAGAACCTTGTCGAACTTCAAACTGAGAAGGTCGGGCACGAATTTCCGAAGTGTGGATATAAAACCATACGAATAAAATAAACAAACGACAAAGGAAATTCGAAACAAAACTCTCCATAAAACATACCGACCTGAAAAATACAATCGATCTCCGAAGTCGGAAGTTGAACCGATGCAACACTTTGATTTTCGTTGCGAGCAAGGACAAAAATGTAAAGTTCAAATTCTAAAAAAACTAAATAAAGAAATAAAGAAATAAAGAAATAAAGAAATAAAAGAAATAAGTTCACACACGAAGACAAAGGAAGAAATTAAAGGACACCAAAAATGTTACCGGATTACCTCATGTGGATATAAAAACGCAATACGACTTCGAAAATTAATTTTTCAGTGCATCGCGACCAGAACAGCATCAAGATATCCGGTATCAACACCAACGTCGGGGATACTACAAAAGATGTGGAGACACAATTTTTTTGGGGGAATTAATGTTTCGACATATCGCGACAACAAAAACACCTGGACGGTGGGAATTCAGTAACACGACGGCGACACGATGGTAAGATACGAAAAAATCTGGACGGAGGAAATTCTTGAACAAACGCGACGATGACATGACGATGAGAGGAGACTGCAGGGACTAGGGTTCAGTTGGACTATTGGAGATTATTTTGATTAATCTATTGGTTGGATATTGACCGGACCATTTCTTGCGTTGGAGACTCGTCACATATTCTGCTGCATATTCGTTTTCGTTTGGAAATTATACTTTTTTTTTCTTTTCCTACTTTCATGTTGAATGTCTATGCTCACTACTTTTATCTCAGCATGCTAGTTATCTAATCCGTTTTTCAGTTGACTTTTTGTGGAGGGACCACACCCAAGGTACCAAATAGTTTGGCGAAGATGGCGTGTTCGCGCTCATCATCAGCAAAACGGAGGCGCATACACTCCTCGTCACCGTCATCATCTGCGTTACAAGGAAGAAAGCGAATGAAGCGGGGGAGATCCAGGACACCGCGAGACCGCCGTTGCAGATCACGATCACCATCATTAAGAAGAAAGAAAGTTGAATCGGACTCTCCAAAAGGATTCGGTCGACAACAACGGGAACAGAGGCGAAATGACTTTCCTCGCCTAGTAACACAGCATGGTTTACTGCCGACCTCAAGGAGGAGATATTTGCATTACGGAGGGAAGTGGAAAAGATGAAGAAGATGATTGAATTATTGTCAACAAAGCTAGCAGAGAACAAGAAGTGCGCACAAGCAGAAAAGGGAGATAAGGTCGATAATTCGGGCGAGAAGAAAGCAAGGCCAGCGGAGGGGAAGGCAACAAAACCGCTGACGGCAACGAAACTCAAGGTAATGATCGATAGAGCTCTGGAGACAGCATTACCAAGGAAGCAGATTAGCGAAACAAGTAAGGCTGGTGCACAGAGAGGAACCGGAGTAGAAGTAGCTGGCGCAGACAAAGTCGAGCAGATGGTATCTGAAGTACGAAGGGATGTCAATGAAATCAAGTTGATGAAATACGACCTTGCCGCCGATAAAGGTGCCTTGAAGAAGATAAATGAACCAACCAGAACCTGCACACCACACGTATCATCCACAGTGAATCCAAGTCACTTTCAAGGGTCTATGATGACTGGCGGACCGGCATCGGTACATGTCAGCAGGAGTGCACCAAGCCGACCGCCCGTACCACATCCGAAGCGCGGGAGGACTAAGATCAGTCGATCAAACAGAGCAGCTATGGCGATAAAACACATCAACTTTGAATTCGAACCAATAACGGATACACAGCTTCTGAGACTTCACTACACAAAACTGAAGTAGTTGTGCAAGACTCACAACATCAAGTACAACGACAAACCACAGGCCATGGCTGCCCTATTCAAAGTTCCAAGACTCGTAACATACCAAGGTAGGGACTTCAACCATGATTTCGACCTTGAAACGCGGGTCCACCTGGAAGACATCAGACATAATGCCTCAAGCTATGAAGAGAGCGAAGAAGAAGACCCAGACTCCAGCGATGAAGGTGACGACTCTTTACCCTCATCATCGAGTGACCAAGACATTTCGGGAAGGTAGAACGGCCAGAACCAACGTGTGGTCTCACTAACGGACTGAAGTGGAAACATATACATCGTGTGGCATCATAAGTAGAGTTACTTGTAAATACTGCCCATATGAAAGATTGCTTTGAGCTTAATAGACTGTACAGATTGCTCTTTATATCGCTAGCCATTGATGGTAGTATTCCATGGGCACGCTCATTTGTGGACTTATGGGCAGCCCAGTATACACGAGTAGACACTCTGCTGGATGCAAATCACTGTGTATATGTACTCACTTCACCATGGTGTAGTTACTTCTACATAGGAAAGACAGGACGACAACCAGATAATAAGTGGTATAAACATGTCAACCTGGCTCAAAAAAATGGAAAGGGGGTACAACGTAAACTATACAGCTTGCAATGGAAGTTTGACTGGCATAAGTACGTACTCATACCAGTATGGACGGGGGTGAAATCAGAAGTTACCTCGATGTAAGAGGCACTCATTAGTAGACTTAATCCATACCTAAACACACGTCGGGGAAAGAAAAAGAATCAACGTAAGAAGAATCAAAGAAGAGGAAAGAGATTCGGGAGAAGTACAATTAATCAAAATATGTCTATGATATTTAAATCCACGAGATTCATACACACAATGAAGCTAACCCAGATTCTGCAACCTAAAGCAATACAAAAGGGAAATTATGGTATGAAAAATGAAAGGTAATAAAACGAACATTCGGGTCTACCATAATTGAAGTAGAAGATATACAGTATATGCTCAAGGACTGCAGAATTCGACTGAAAAGTGGTTGTCGTTCTGCGTAATCAAGTTAGTATACACAGGACCAGCTACAAATAAACACAGAAACACATTGATTAACTGTCTAAGAGCCCCATGGAAAGGGACAAAATTATATAAGTTGCCGTTAGATTATCTGTTTGTGCTACATGCGAAAGTCGGTTTGATCACAGACAAAAAACAGCATGGAACAATAAAATTATAAAAGAGATATTTGCGAGGATATCAAAAAGAAAATTTGCATTCAATATAAAACGAAGATTGATATTTAAAATTTCATATGTCACACAAATTAACCTGAAACAAATTCGAAACACGACAGCAAATTCTATATTTGGAAGCATAATGAATCCCAACCTGGCAAAAAAATTGATATCACGCATGCCACTAATGTTTAAAAAATCAAAGACGATTGGTGAAATCTTACATAATAACATGCAGGTAATGAAGACACTACCTTTGTGTGAATGTGAAACAAGTCAGCTTCCAAAGATAGAATCGCATGTTTCGTGTGGTTTGAGTCACGTTGAACAAAATGAACTCATATGGAATGCAAAACACGTACCTTATGTAAATGCAAAAACAGGAAAATAGATGGTGCAACAGGTCATAATGCAAATCATATCCAACATACCACCGAGGATGAGAGTTCCAAAAGAAATACATGTTGACTTGTCTGATTGCCTTATCTCGAACATCAATAAGAAACAACACATGGAAATCTCTGAAGTATGGCAGATAAAGAACAAATTGAAGGCATATATATTATCTCCAATGGACAAAAATCTCGGGGAAACATATATTGAATGCCCAAGGATATGGTTCGAGGAAAATTACGAGAAAAATATATAAATTTCGAAAAAGCAAACAACACATATGGGTGGAAGACTATAAAAATTGCGATATTATGTGACCTATTGTATTTTGATATTCAGCGTGCATACTTCAATACGGCCGACAAACTTTTATGTCATACATATTTGTTACCATTCTGTGAAAAGTGCCAATGATCGTTAATACTTTTGTGTTTACGGAGCTGACACTCCTGAAATGACAGACAGACCGAATAGAGAGGGAGCTTAACAATCCCTCCCGGAGTGTAGCTTCATTCTTTAGTTTATGCGTACATTTTCGGAGGGGTTTGTTATCGATCTTCGCGATCTTTGTTTCTAAGTAGTTTCATTCTGTACTTTGCGTGTTGGATATGGATTCTAATTTTAGTGAAGAATGATAACAGTTTTTGAAGGAGTTTAGACATGTTGTTTCAATTTCCACGTGGTTCCGATTAGCGATGATTATGACCATTACATCATCTACAAACCTCATCCCATGGAGGAGTTTCTGATCCATACTTATTTGAGAGCGCCATTTTTGTTCGTCATATGCGCAATCATGTTTGCAATAGGCGGATTAGATCCTTTCCGCATGGGTAGTCCTTTAATTTGTCGTCTCAATGTGTGTCCGAGAGCCTCTAGAGAAGCTCCAGGAAGTTGTAGGGGGTCAGAAGTGGTCCCGACAGCCTTTGAAGAGGCTCCAGAAAGTCCGGTAGGCTTGGAGACACGCAAAAAGAGGTGCCTTGGGACTCTACAAGTCAAAGCAGGCCCTACTGTCTTCACCTGAGTAGAGCACCCAGTCGTATGACCGCACCTAGAGTCCTAGACTGAAAAACTCCCCAGTACAGCTACGAGGACTGGGCATTCTATCCCGTGAAGACCGCAAGGAAGTCAACAGTCAGGCCAATGTCCAGGTACAGAAAGTGTCAAATTCCTCCTCTCCCTTCCCCCCCACACACAGGAGTTAACCACATCTCACACACAATCCGAATGCTCAGCAACAGTTTCAGGAAGCTTCCCGGGATCGCTGGGTCAAGCCACACAATGGCCATGGCAAATTCTTGCCCGTGCAGATAGAGAAATCTGAAAAAAAAAAAAAAAAAAAAAAAAAAAAAAAAAAAAAAAAAAGAGAAATCCCAGCCGTCCAAGGAGGCAACCTCACACAGGCAAGCCAGGCCTACCTTCTTCCCCCGAACATAACGCATATGCGTTGTAAACGAACACAACACATAGGGTGCGTTCTATTTGACTACAACACATGTGCGTTCTATTCGAATAGCCCTCAATTTCGGATACAATGCATACGCGTTATGTTCGGGGGAAGAACGTAGTTAACACTACAAAATCTGGTCCTTCCCCAGCTGGTGCAGCCACTCTTCTACGTTGCCCTTTCGTGAGGCTGGAGAGTTGTTGCCCTAAGGGCATGCACTGGAAGAAAGCAGACACAGGAGAGATGGAGAGTGAGAGTGGGAGTAGCCATAGATAGCATAGAAGGTGCAGATGCACCATAGCTTAGCATGAGAGATATTGATGTTTGAGGAATCAATCATTCCTGTGGAGAGAGAGAGAGAGAGAGAGAGAGAGAGAGAGAGAGAGAGAGAGAGAGAGAGAGAGAGAGAGAGAGAAAGACACTTGCAATATTGGACAACACGTGCGAGGCTTTACTTCCACAGAATACACGTCCTGTCCATGGCGTGAGACAAAAAATATCGCGATTACCCTTCTACCTCTCTGCTCAGGCAATCCTTTCAGCCCTTATCATCAATATATATACCCTTTGGTCCAAATACTTCCCCGTCCAACCGAACCCTAGTCCGTGCAGTCTCCTCTCATCGTCATGTCATCGTCGCGTTTGTTGAAGAATTTCCACCGTCCAGATGTTTTCGTATCTTACCATCGTGTCGTCGTCGTGTTACTGAATTCCCACCGTCCAGATGTTTTTGTTGTCGCGATATGTCGAAACATTAATTCGCCAAAGATTTTTGCATCTCCACATCTTTTGTAGTATCCCCGACGTTGCTGTTGATATCGGATATCTTGATGCTGTTCTGGTCGCGATGCGCCGAAAAACTAATTTCCGAAGTCGTATTGCGTTTTTATATCCACATGAGGTAATTCGGTAACGTTTTTGGTGTCCTTTAAAGAAATAAAGAAATAAGTTCACACACGTCTTTGTCTTCGTGTGTGAACTTATTTCTTTATTTATTTATTCTTATTTTTTTATTTTTTTATTTGTTTATTTCTTTATTTTTTATTTAGTTTTTTTAGGATTTGAACTTTGCATTTTTGTCCCTGTTCGCAACGAAAATTCCGAGTTTGGAGATCGATTGCATTTTTCCGGTCGGTACATTTTTCAAAGACTTTGGCGTTTGTTTATTTCATTCGTATGGTTTTATATCCCCACTTTGGAAATTCGTGCCCGGCCTTCTCAGTTTGAAGTTCGGGAAGGGTTTTATCTTTCGACATGCTTTTGTGTGACTCTTTGATATCTTGAAGAGAGGCTCTTGTCACTGTCTTTGTGTTTTATCCTAGGTACTTCAGGCATATTTCATTTGTATCTTGTCTCGTAGGAAGAGTAGTTCATGTTTTATCTTTTTATGTTCGCTCAGTGATTGTTTTTGTGTTATCTCCTTTTCTTTACTTTACCAATTCCTTTTGTCTTCTTTGTTCAGAAATTCTAAGAAGATATTTTGCACTGTGTTGTCTGTACAATTCCTGATGAAGGCCAGAATTGCCGAACGTGTTGTCTTCCACGGGTATACCAACAATTTCAGCTCCGTGCAATATAGCTGTACTGGAGCGTTTTTCAGTCTAGGTATGGCCATAACGACCGGGAGAGCCTACTTTGACTTGTAGAGTCCCAAGGCACCTCTTTTTTGCTGCATGTCTCCAAGCCTACGGGACTTCCTGGAGCCCCTCTAGAGGCTGCCGGGCCCACTTTTGACCCCCTAGAACTTCCTGGAGCCCCTCTAGAGGCTGCCGGGCCCACTTTTGACCNGAGGCTGCCGGGCCCACTTTTGACCCCCTAGAACTTCCTGGAGCCCCTCTAGAGGCTGCCAGGCCCACTTTTGACCCCCTAGAACTTCCTGGAGCTTCTCTAGAGGCTCTCAGACACACTTTTGACCATAGAAATTTGGCGTGGTCAAAAGCCACGACCCTTTCAGTCGCCCAAATAATGACCTGGTGTTCTTTTCTTTTTCTTTTTCTTTTTCTTTTTTTGTTTTTTTTTTGTTTTGGTGTTCTGTTCAGTGAATGATCCTAAAGTGGAAGCTCAATTGGTTGGGAAAACGAATGGGATGGAAATGGTGCCAGCTCCAAAAAAAAAAAAAAGGGTAATAAATTAATAATGCTAAAGACTTGGAAAGAGTATAATGTATGGTCGTGGAGACTGGAAAAAGGGCTTGTTCTTGTTCCTGCCCAGGGCTAAGTCCCATTTGGCCAGATTCTTCATTCATTTCTGGCCATTGATCTTCATGATCCATGGTCAGAAATCGAGATTTCGAGGTAAATGGGACTTGGTCCCGGCTCTCTCATAGCAGAGACAGTTGCAAAATTCTCACCCTAGGACTTTTTTTAACTCATCTTCGCACGTCATTGCTGTCCGATGCATGCATAGAAGCCATAACTTCGGTCCGATGCATGCATAGAAGCCGTAATTGTGAGTGTGAGTATGCTATTACTCCCTTCAATCAATTAAGAGGGCAATCAATGCTGCCCGCACGCACATATCTATACATAGGGACACGGACCCGGTTTCCAGCACGTGCAGCTACCCCACCACTACCATAGACTGGAACCATCTTCTTCTTTTTTTTTTTTTTTTTTTTTTTTGAAACCATCTCAAACCACCAGTCCCTTTCCCAGCCTTTTTTTTTTTTTTTCAGAGCCGAGGTGGGGTGCATGCAGCTGGGTTTTTCAGAGACGGCGTGAGGCGCATGCAGCCGGGTTTTTCAGAGACGACGTGAGGCGCATGCAGGCTGATGCAGCCGCGACTCTTGGTCTGGGGGAGATACCACGGCGGGCTCTTTGGAAGTGCCGGGGCGCAGTTTTGCTGGATATCCATCCATGCAGAGAAAAAGGGTTGCATAGATATCCATGAAGGGAAAGAGGGGGTTATTAAAAAAAAAAAAAAAAAAAAAGGGCACGCCCTAAGAATCATAAAACTCCACTTCGTCATCAGTGTAAGCGCCTCGCTCCACTACTACCCACATGCTCAAAAGACAAAAGATATGGCAGAGCATGTTTCCCACTACTCACCACATCCACAGAAGACAAAAGATAAGGCAAAGCATGTTTCCATGTTCTGGCCGAAGATTCGTTAACAGTCGTTGTCATCATTTTGCCTATTGGGAGGGGTAGGTAGTGGAGCGAGGCCCTAAAAGGGCCTAAATTGTAACCTTTTTTTTTTTTTTTTTTTAAATTCTCATACAATAACTGGCCCAGTAACTAGGCTTTTTTTTTTTTTTTTTTTCGGAACAAGGCTCCAATCTATTCGTGGGGAGCAGCACGTGCTGGGAACCGGGCCCATGCCGCATGATTAGCGAGTTTTTTTGTTCTTCTTCCTTCCCTCTAGCAAAGAGGATTGGGTTGAACGCCTGAATATGGACGTGTCTGTGGAGAGGTGCAGAAGATCGGGTTTGATGAATATGGACGTGCATGTGGAGAGGTGCAGAAAATCGGGTTTGATCTACTTTTTTAACATTCCTGTTCAAAGTATGCAAATAAGAAAAACGATGTTGATGCTGCTTTGCAAATTTTAAGATGCTAAATGTCAACAACACCGGATCTCTGAGATGAAAAAAAAAAAAAAATTGAATCATAAATTTTCGGAACAGATTGACTCGACATTGCAATCGAAACAAAACCCTCTCCTTCGTTTAAGAGTACACGTGGCATGCCCACATGCATAAAAATAATACTTTAATATGCAAGCATGCCTGACGCTTTTATTTCTGTTTTTACGTCGTGATAATTGCCCACCATAGTATCCGTTAAAACTGAGACCATACAACAAAAGAGAGAGAGAGAGAGAGAGAGAGAGAGAGAGAGAGAGAGAGAGAGAGAGAGAGAGGTTCTGAAAAACCGAAGGGAAAAGAAAAAGCAGAGAACAACTCTGTTTTTGATGCGCCTTTCACAGTCATTACATGGTTTCGAGCGGAGGTCGAACTCGTCACCTACCCCACTTAAGCAATTCACAAGGGTGTCTGCCACGAGGATCGGACCAAGGGGACAAGTGTCCGAGGGTTGTGGGGTATTAAAAGGAATGGTGCAGGAGGGGGAGGGGGAGGGGGAGGAGGAGGAAGGGGAGGGAGAGGGGGGAAGGAGGGGAGGGGGCGGGTGGGTTTAACTCACTAACCTCCTCCGGATGGGGGGAAATGTCACGAGGGACGCCCGTCACGTTCATGCCAGTGCTCATGTACAGACACGCTGCTGTAATCGCAGCCGTAGATCCGATGACGAAGGCGATGACAGACGGTCGAAGCCAGAGAGTCCGAGAGGGTTCATCGAGCGCCATGGCGACAACCAGCATCCGTCGTCTGGTTCGCGCACGTGTCAAGTCGTGGTGGTGTGCTATAGCAGTGGGGGAGGAGAGACGGAGGGGAGCCACGGAGAGGAGACGGAGGGGCGAGACGCTTTCCTCTCTGTCAGGAAAGCAGGGAGGTCTGTCTGTTCTTTGTTCCGCATTCTTCGTCTTCTTATACCTCGATGCGGACACGCACGTAGGCACGGACGCACACACACGCACGCACGCACGTGAGCGCGTGCACGTACACGAGCGCATGCACGTACACAGACAGAAACCCGGCGGAAAAAAAACGTTGCCGAACAACGACAGGCCCGTTATGTGTCCTTAGGGCCAGATCCCACTCAGTCTGGCAAAGAGGATTGGAATAAGTGTCTGAATCTGGACGTGTTCCACACACACACATGCAGAAAAGCAGATCAATCACAATCTTTTGCACCTCTCCACAAATACGTCCAGATTCAGACACTTATTCAAATGGGATCTCGCCCTTAGCACTTGGTGTCCATCGATGACACGTACAAATCGATAAAAGGTCTAAATGATTGGGTCGGGGCCGAGATAGACGAAGAGGCATGCAAAACAGGGGGACATTGTGTCTTATGTTTTTTTTTATGAACCGGGACGGCAAAGCAGAGCGGGGATCTCTCCGTTCCTTCGGCAACCCACCCCCCTCTTTCCTCCTGCCCCCCCATGACGTGCAACGCCTAAAATCAAATGAACGATTCATGGACTTACAGCTTTGAAGACTCGTAAAAAGAATTCCAACTTCAAATTCATGACGCGAACTGGGACAACGTAGTCCAATTCAAGGCAGGCATCTCTAGTTCCCGGCTTCAGGCCGAAGTTTGGCCGGATCCCAGGGTCTATGTGAAGTTGAGCCCACCGTCTCTCTCTCTCTCTCTCTCTCTCTCTCTCTCTCTCTCTCTCTCTCTCTCTCTCTCTCTCTCTCTGTGTCTCTCTCTCTCTGTGTCTCTGTGTGTGTGTGTTGTCATATTCGCTATACACTCAAGAAAAGCATGACTGTACCAGACTGTTTCGTCGGACTTTCACCGACTCATCAGGAGGCTGAACCCCGACAGTCTGCCCAGGATGCATGTGTGTGTGTGTGTGTGTGTGTGTGTGTGTGTGTGTGTGTGTGTGTGTGTGTGTGTTTGTTTGTTTTGTCATGTTTGTTATACACAACTCCACAAAAAGAGCATGACTGTGCCAGACTGTTTGGTCAGATTTTCACCTACTCATAAGGAGGTTGAACCATGTGTGTGTGTGCATGTGTACTTGTGTCTGCACAGAGAAGAGGGAGCATGTGTGTGCATGCACAGAGAGATGGAGGGTGTATGTGTGTGTCTGTGGGGGGCTGTTGTGTTATTAGTTCCTATTTTCATTTCTTCACATGAGATGTTGTGGACCTCAGTGGGTAGCGCACTGGTTGGAAATGCGCATTATGGTCGGAGGATGCGGTTCAAAACTCTGCAGCCTTGCGCATGGACACCTGTGGGTGTTGACCAACACATGGTTGTTGGCACACCCCCTTGGGTTGGCACATGGTAAGGACTACAGACCCTGCCTGTACCACCCAAGGGGTTCAGTGTCCATGTTTGTTGCATGTTGGGGCTACAGACACTGCCTGTACCACCCAAGGGGTTCAGTGTCCATGTTTGTTGTATGTTGGGGTTAGGCTATGGGAGATTTGCCTGATGTTCGTGGAGATTTGCCTGATGTTCATGGTGCATGGGTTGTTCAGATGATTGCGGATTTGTCCCGTGGTCTAGCACAGCGCATGAGGGGACTACGGTCTTCACACGAACAGAACGCCCGGTCATTATATCCCTATTTGGTGCGCTTTTCAGTGCAGATACAGCTATAATAATCGGGGGTTCTATTCGAGTGAAGACCGTAGTTGTCAACGTAGCTCCGCGGGTTTGAGCTAGGGACTGTATGGATGAGGTTGAGGGTTCGAATCTGATCAGGCGGGGAAGATCAAATTTGCACAGAGCGAGCTGGGATGCGGACAAGGATATTGTGGAGGGATATATCATGCGAGTGGGTTACCTTAGGGCTCTGCTTCGGGGGAGCAGGGCCACAGGTGGGATGATTAGAGGGTCCTGTTATTAGGGGGATTAGGTAGCAGAGTCCCGAGGTAGGGCCTCCCTGGGGAATAAACTGGAATAAGCCCAGTCGAGGATAGAGGTAAGAGGAATGGTTGGGGGGCCTACGTAGTGCGTACGAATGACTGAGACTGATGCTGTTTGGGATGAGGACTCGAGTAGGGGGGATCTTGCAGTAGGGGCACTCGTTGGGATAGATAATGGCGAGATAGCCTGCTTCCCGCATTGACAAATAGCACACAACCAACAACGATCAGAATAACAATGGTTCAACCACAACAATTCGACTAGAGAGGGGTCTGGGGGTGTGTCTATAGGTAGAAAGGCGGATAGGGGGCTCAACATCGCATAGACCCTGGGATCCGGCAATGGATATCGGCTATGCACCATTCAGCAGCAACAAACATTATGATCAACGGCCATCTCTACCCCCCCATTCCCCTCCAGCGTTCAGTCAAGCCCCCCTCCTATTGGTGCGTGTCGTGGAAACACTAGCTTCCCTAATAAGCGCAAACCCAGCAATACCATCTCATCCTGGTGACCTCGCTGTATGCTGATGACCTGACGATACTAATGAAAGCCTTCCCTTCCAGCCTGGCAGCGTTGGCAGAGACGGTTCACCTCTTCTCAGTCGCTGCAGACATGAACGTAAATTGGGGTTCCAAGACGAGGGATGATGACTGCACCCCCAAGGAGACCACCAACCCATCATAGTAGCTTGGGAGGGAAACCAACCCTTGCAGGCAGCGAAGAGGCTCAGTCAGACTCCTCAGATTAACTTTTTGGGGAAACTACGCTGGAGTCACAGAAATGAGTTATAAGTGCTTTTTTCTTTTTTTCTTTTTTTTTTTAAACCCTTGTGCAAGGCCTCTAACCTGGTGGCGGTAAGAGAACCAGGGGGATTGAGGCTTTGCCTGGCGGGCCGCTCCATCCATTGGTGGGGAGCAACACCTACTGGAAACCGGGTCCATCGTCCCATAAATACATCTTTGCAAAACAGTACATCTTGAAGGTGACGCCATTGTACCGGAATCCGGGTCCAGTGTCCCATATCCTATCAACACATTCCATGCCTATCCTGCAGCAGGGTCGGGTATTGGGGGGAGAAACACTGGGGGGCACCAGTRGCGTCTCCCTCCCTCCCCTAGCCGCCGCCATCCACCTACTATCCACATGGCGCCTATTGTGTCTTTGTGTCTTTGCACTCTGCAGCGGCCTGTATTGAAAAAAGCGGCAGCAGCAGAAAGGCTGAAATGAGCTGCACAGCAATCCGCTGGAAACAACAGGCATTTGACTGTTATTGACTGAATTATACAGACCTGCCTTCGACTGTTATTGACTGAAATATACTGTCCTGCTGGAAAACGGGTCCAGCGTCCCATAAATTCTACTTCTTAAGCCGTCATCCAGCATTTGACTGTTACTGACTGAAATATACAGACCTGCCTTCAACTGTTATTGACTGAAATATACTGTCCTGCTGGAAACCAGGTCCAGCGTCCCAATCATCCTTTCATGCAACCGGTAGTACTTCTGCCAAGGACAGCGGGTGGGGTGGGAAAGGGTCTGTGAAGTCCTGAGCATCGTAGCGGGGTGCCGGGGTCAATCGTGGTCCAGTCGTGAAAGATCAGCTGGTAGTCTCTGACTATCTCCGTCCGGGGTTCTCCCTGCGATTCCCTTTCAGGTTGGCGGCCGGTCCATTTCACCTCAGCCACCCATCCCTCCCTCTCTCCACCCAGCCAGTGCTTGCTGAATGTAGAGATGATCCTGTTCATGTTCCCCCAGGAATACAGCAGGTGGAGCTTGTCTTTAGCTGTCTTCCATTGGGCCGCTATCTCATGTTGGACCAATGTTCGAATTTGCCCCATGGCCTCGCCGTCTTCCACCCTCGCCCCCTCTATCTCACGATAGCACCTTATCCACCATATACTCCATAGGACACTCCGTCTACCTAGGCTGAACATGTTTTCCTCAAATGTCTTCCCCCAGATTGGAGGGTAATACCCCAAGAGAAGGGCCCTCCAGTCCCATGGCCAGACCGCATCCGGGACTATGTGACGCCAGATCCTGTCCCAGCTTCTCCATAGTAATACTGATGCGGGACATTGGAGGAATATATGTTCGATGGTCTCAGCCCGCCTCCTCCCCAGGTAACTCAGGAGACATTTATGGCACCATGGTAGTGCCTTCCCCTGTTGTTCCAAGCGAGTATGATCTATCAGCCAATCCTTGGTGGGTAGGCACCTGTGCTCTATTTGCCACTGGAGTGCGGAGATTTTGGCGGGTCTTTTGCTGTGGTGTGCAAACCACCGGATGGGTTTCAGTAGTCTGCGGTCTATATTGAGGTGGCGATACCATCTATCTTCTACACGGTCGCATAGTCTACATTTGGGCCTGAGTATTCGATACACAGATTTAGATTTTTAGTTGCATATTGTTAGTGCTTTTGCCTCTCCCTTCCTAGTTGGGGTATTCAGGGTCCATTGCCACTCATCAGGGTCCAGGGGGAGGTCCTCGATTGGAGTCATTGGGCTATACGCCCTCTGCTGGCCTCCCTCATCAATGACCCTAGTAATGCGATAGACATCCCTCTGCTCCTTCCATATGAAGGGTTGATGGTTACAACGCAGTCTATCGCTCTTTAGAATAGAGAAGACTTCAACTAGCACATGTGTCCGGTCCGCGAGGTGCACGTGCCCCACCTCCCGCTCGTGGTCAGGCAGCCCTACCCAATCGCCTTCCTTTATGCAGGGGCCTTTTCTAAGAGTGGCGTACCAGTGAAGGGGGAAGTTGTCCATAAACTCAAACAGTGCCTTTTCGGTGAGGTGACAATAACGTAGTATTGTTCGTAACCTCTCCGCGCTCTTCCAATTTCTTACCTCTGCGTCCCAAAGGTTCCCAACCCTTCGTACACCGTGTTTCACCCAACCCTTCCATGGTGACTCCGACGCGCACCGCACACACCCTTCAAAATCCGATATTAGGCGGTTTTCGAATAGGGGCTGCCGGAATATTTCTTCCCACCTCTTTGGAACCTGCCGGTTGGGGGAGGGGAGCCTCCTCCATGTACATATGAGACGCACCCAGTATTTGTCGGTAGGATCCCCGTTTCTGTACTTCCTAGGTAACCTCCAGTACCTGTCTTCCAGCCATACGCGGGGATCAATTTCAGGTGGAGATTCTGGGGCGAGGTCAGAGATTTGTGCCAGGGCAAGAGGGACCCATGGGGAGGACGGTGAGAAGATGATAAGTTGAATCCAGCGAATCGAGAGAGCTTGGAATTGTATGGCCGGATCCATGATTCCTAGACCGCCTTTGTTCTTGGGATGGATCACCGAGTCCCACGCAACGCGGCTTATGGCGTGGGAGATGTTACTATCGCCTCTCCGCAGGAAGACTGCCAGCTGTTATCTTAGTACTTTGAGGCCCCGGTTACTCAAAGGTCATAGGATGGCCTTATACCAGAGTGTGGCCAGGATCACATTGTTAATGACAAGTGTCCGCCCAAAGATGGATGTGCGTTTAATATTCCATTTGTCCAATTTGATTTGTGCTGGTCCGGTCAGCCACTCGTCGTTCGATGCTGGCCTTCCTCTGGTAGTGATCAGTGCCCCTAGAATTCTTGGGGGGTCGTCAGGGGGGAGCCATGTGATTCTCGAGTTTTCTGCAGGTCTGCCCCCTTGGTGATGCATCCACCATCCTGTAGTCTTTTGTCCCCAATTTACCGTCATGTCCGATAGGCGGCATAATTTGTTCATGAGGTGCTGAATTTCTTCCATATTGGCCTCAGTTGCCTCTGCTATTATGGTAAGCTTATCAGCAAACAGGGAGCAAATAGGTATTGCCTCTTTTGGGATGTTCGATATCTTAATACATGTGAGGTCCTTGTTTTGTCGCAGATTGACTGACAGGGCTTCTATAATTACCAGGAAGAGATAGGGGGCAATGGGATCCCCTTGTCTCACTGACCGTTGGAGTTCAAATGGAGGTGTCACTGACCCATTGACCTGAACACAGGTTGTGGCATTATTGTGGAGGATCTTGACCAAGCGCCGGAAGGTGGGTCCGAAGTTCGTTCTTTCCAAACACATGTCTATAAATTCCCAGTCCACGTGGTCATAGGCTTTTTCGAAATCTATGAAGATAATGGCTGCGTTTGCCTGTTTTCGGACATGAACCCTGTTTTCTTGGATGTTTTCTTGGATATTCCTGCCGGACATGAACCCTGTTTGGGCTGGGTGAATGACCTCCTCCAATACTGCCGCCATGTGGTTGGCCAATGCTTTGGAAAGCATTTTATATACCACGGCGAGTAGCGTACTAGGTCTGTAGTTTCTAATGTTCATTTTGTCGCCTTTTTTGTATAGGAGAGATGACACTCCTTTCCCTACAGTGTCCCCCATTTCCCCGACCTCCCATACCTTTAGGTAATATTCCCACAGGTCGGTACTGAGATCCGTCCACATGGTTTCCCAAAATTCTTTGGGGAAGCTGTCAATACCAAGGGTCTTTTCCTCCTTCACTTGGAGGAGTGCTGTCCATATTTCTTCTTTTGTGAGTTCTCTCTCTAATTTGAATCGTTGTTGAAAAGAGATATGTCGGTCAATTGGGAGTAGGAAGTCTTGTATTTCCCGAATCCTTTCTTCCCCATACGGGGATAGGACTTGGGAGGTATATAGCTGTTTGAAGAACTTCCTGGTGATTAGTGTGCAGTGAGTTGTGTCAGTGGCAATGATGTTGTTATCGTCTGGGTAAAAAAAAACTCAATGATCGTCCGTCATGCCCGTGTGGTGGCCATGGAGAAAAAACGACTGTCCATGGAAGCCTCGTGGGTGAGTTTAGCCATCTTCCCTCTGATTCTGATTCCTTGCCATCTATGCAGAGCATATTGTAGGAGTCGGTCTTTAGTACTTTAGATAGAGTTTATGAGATGCAGTGATTCTTGCTCGGAGGTAAGATGTTGTGACTCTGTTTGCCTCTCCAGGAGTATTAGTTCATTGTGTCTGGTCATTTCAAGTTGTTGTCGCAAGGCTGCTTTAACTTTGGATAATTCCTTGCATTTCCTGGCCAGAAACACAAGGCCGTTGTTGAACTATACGAGGTAAGACTCAATAAGGTGCTTTTGCTGGCACCATAATTCCCATTTGCGTCGTATCATTTGTGAGAATGATAAATCTTTAAGCAGGACCCTTGGTCAGACCTTTTTCTTATTGTTAGTACTATCCCACAAGTTTTGCGGCCAAGACCCGGGTGCGGGCTGCGTGGGAGGACCATTGACCATCGCAGGGCTCCCTCCAGGTCATTGGACAGTAGGATGAAATCGATTCGAGATTTGGATAGGCGGGTCGGATTGCCGTCCCTAATGCACGTGAATGCCCGACTTGGGGATGCAAAATGAGTTATAATTGCACTACGGGCCAAGATACAGTTTTGAATTGCAGTTTGGACAATGTATACCACCCAACTTTCTGGCCAGGTAGGGTCCCCGAAGTGCAATTGCAAACTGTATCTTGTCTCATAGTGCAATTATAACTCATTTTTGTGACTCTACTGAAGTTACCCCTAACTTTTTTAAAGAGGGTTTTCCTGCTTATATGCTTTCAGTGGTTCTCCGATACCAACGTTCCCTGAGGTCAACTGGAAACCAGGAGAGGAGGCTATAAGAATTCTCAGCCTAAGGATCACAGCACTCAGGCCCCTTGTAAAGATCACGACAATCTGTTGGTAAAAGTTGTGATCCGAAGTGTGACAGAATGGTCTGGACTACACACATGGTTTGATGGGGAGGGCTCTGGCAGTAAACACTACCGTCAACAATTTGGTGGAAAGTGGTATTTTGGCCAACGAGAAATAACTCTAATGGTTCTTTGGATACTGGGCCCGATTCCTAGCATGTTCAGGACCCCACTAATAGATCGGGACAATCAGCAACTGGCCTACTAGGGGGGGAATGCTCATATCACCCCCGCTTCTACCGTCTTCCCCCGGACATAACGCATATGCGTTGTATTCGAGTGTTCCAAAAAAAACGGCTTTTGCTGTATAGGGAAGCTGTCTCTATGGGAGCAGTGGCGAAGACTCTTCCAGCCATAATGGGAAGAGGCATGTGTCTGTGTTGTATTCCATATGATAATATGAGCCTTGGGCACTGGGCCCCTGTTTTGCAAAAGAAAAAAAAAAAAAAAAAAAGACCCTTTTCTTCGAATACGAGGGCACTCCGAATATAGCACATATGCTTTCTATTCGAAATACTACGCATATGCCTTATATTTGACTTTCATGAAGATAAAATTATTGTATTCGAATATAACCTTTTTTTCCCCCGAAGGTCAACGCCTGCTCCGTTCTTGCCCTGGTGAACGGGACAGGCCCGTGCAGGCCCGTAATCACAGATCACTGCCCATGATCTCTCTCTCTCTCTCTCTCTCTCTCTCTCTCTCTCTCTCTCTCTCTCTCTCTCTCTCTC
>BFEA01000393.1:592714-604838 GCA_003427395.1 Chara braunii | reverse complement strand
CCCCCCCCCCTACCCCACCCTGTTCCGAACCTCCCTCCCCCTTTCAAAGTTCCGAACCTCGCTCCCTTTTCTTGACCTTCCCCGCGCTTCTTCTGAACCTACCCCATTCGTCATCAAAACCGACCTCCTCGACAGTCCGAATAATCTGAACATCCAAACATAAAGAAGTACATAATGTGCTCGAAAGTTCGCAAATGAACGAAAACGAACCACAATTCTGAAAGCAAAGGAATGCACATAAAATGAAGTTTAATGAACCAAGAATCCGAAAGTGAACGAATGAACATATCCAAAGTTCCGAAGAAGTCGAAGTTCCAAAGGTGAACAACTAGGTACTCTTGTCCCAAATTTTGCAAACGAATGAAAAGTTCCAAAAACAAACCATGATTCTTTGGGGTCTCCGCTCATACAATCGAAGACGAAATAAGAACATTGAAAAGAATAACCACAAAGCAAGTTGATGAAAGGGGGAGGTTCGAGATTAGGGGGAGGGAGGTTCGGAACATGTGAAAGAATCCGATAGAAGTTCATGAACATGGATCGGATCCCCTCCCCTGTTTCGAACCTCCCTCTCCGTTCTTTCGAACCTCCCTCCTTCCGAACCTCCCTCCCCTTCTTCTTCCGACCCTCCTTACCCCTTCTTCCGAACCTCCCTCCCGTCGTTACGAACCTCCCTCCCATGCTCCAAAGATTTCAAAGTTCCAAATGTGCAAATAAATCGTAATGATCGATAATGAACCATTCAATCTCCATTCACAAAGAATAAAAAAGATTCGAAGTTTGAAACGTAAGCCTCCTTCCTGTTCCAAACCTCCCTCCCCTTGTTCCGGGGCTTCCCCCTCTCGTTGTTCTGAACCTCCCCCACCTCTCCTGGCTTGGAACCTCCCCCCTCTCATTGTTCCGAGCCTCCCCCTTATCGTTGTTTGAACCACCACTCTCCGCCCAGTTAATTGAAATGGAATGACAAATGGAGGATATGCCGATGCGTCTTTCCATTTTCTACTAGCAGATGATTCAGTCTCAAGCAGGGGAGCGGAAACACCGAATGGAACAGTCACGTCAAAACGAACGATACAACTAAACAAAGAAAGAGAGAGAGAGAGAGAGAGAGAGAGAGAGAGAGAGTTGCCAGCAGATCATCACAGCGTGCACGTGCGTGCGCGTGCAAGAGAGAGAGAGAGAGAGAGAGAGAGAGAGAGAGAGAGTTGCCAGCAGGTCGTCACAGCGCGCACGTGCAAGAGAGAGAGAGAGAGAGAGGGGACTGATCTGACGGAGGAGCTCGCTGACAACCAGCACGCTGATGAGCCAACTCGAAGACGACCGCCTTGGAGCAGCACAATGGAGGACCCTGCAGCCTCCCTCTCTCTCTCTCTCTATCTCTCTCTCCTCTCTCTCTCTCTCTCTCTCTCTCTCTCTCCCCTCCCCCCCCCCCCCCCCCCCCCCCCCCCCCCCCCGCCGCGTCTAGCCGATGTCGATGGTCTGACCCTCAATGACGAGGGATCTCTCCGTCTCCGCTTGTGCGCATGTGTGTGTGTGTGTCGGCAGCCGACTGAATCCAAAAAGGGGCGGGCGGCAAATGTCGAGGCGCTGTGGGCGGGAGAGATACAAAACCCGTAGACCCGCCAACGGTCTTCGGGAATGCCTGGGATGTGATGTCAGGGAATTGAAAAAGGGGCCGGTCCGGCCGCCCTGTGTGGTCGATACCGGCCCCAAAAATCCACCAAACATTTTTAGGGGGGCGCCCTGGACCCAAGGAACAGGTCCAGGGTGCCCACCCTTTTTTTTCAATTTTGGGGTTTCGGCCCCTACCGGACAGGCCTCCTACCGCCCGGTATCCAGACACCGGACCCCAGACTGACTGGACGCCCGTCCGGATGTCCGCATGGTAGCCATGGTTAGAGGTAACGCACTTATTGCGCTCATGTTTCAAGACGTCAGAAACTGACACGGCCCGGCCAAACAAAATGCACCTATGTGTCTGGAAATTGTGTACAGTCTGACAGGCTTACTGTCTGCCTATCCCAACAAACTACCATTGCATAGTAGTACATTCTCACACATAGTACGTTACATAGTACATTGTCAGACACAGTACGTTATATAGTACATTATCACACATTCTCACACATAGTATGTCACATTGTACAATGCCAGACAGTACATTACATAGTATATAATCACACATTCTCACACATAGTATAATCACACATCCTCACACGTAGAACGTCACATAGTACAATGTCAGACAGTGCATTACATAGTATATAATCACACATTCTCACATAGTATATAATTGCAATGACTTGCCGTTTTTCCCTGCCGGTGACCCGTCAACCCGAGGCTGTAACATAGGTAGGCTAGATTTATAATTTTGTTTGGCTAAGGGCTAACCAAGAGACCTGCCTGTAAGGGAAATTCGTGAGGGACATATCTCCAAATTCGGGAAAATATAGGCCCGCACTAACTAGAATTTCCTACAGCTACCCTAACTGCGAATAGCAGACCCGGGGTACCCCTAGGACGGACAGGCCCTAATGGCCTATGCCAATAGACGGTCCTATAGCCTATAGCCGGGTAGGGAGAGGCCCTAGAGGCCGAAACTGAAACGGTACCGGTCCATCCAGTCAGTCCGGTCTAGGTCTAGGATAGGGTAGTGTAGTTCTATTAATAGATTTCTGGAATCGGTTCAGGGCTTTTGGCAGTTGGTACCATGTACGTAGCTGTTGTGCAACGCATGAACTGGAGTGGTGACAGCTTCAGCGTTGGCGAAGACAGACATAGCCCGACCTGCGAAGTGTCGGCCATAGCTGGGACCTGCGCTGTTCTCTGACAGCACGCGGGGCTGTTCAGAGTCCGGGCTATCTGAAGTCTGCTGGAGGAAAGAGAAGTTGGTGCCCTGCTGAACGCTCCTCAGGAGTAGGGTATCAGGGTGTGTGGCGCTGCAGCCATAGCTGCAGCTATCTTCCTCGGAGCTCATCTTTGTCAGGAGAGGTGGCGCTGCTACAGACTTCCACCCGGGAAGTCCTCTGGCACTTCATCATCATCAGAGACTGTGGTGCTGGTCTTTTTCTTCATCCTTTGAGAGGCACTTGGCCTCAGAGGCCTGTTTCAGGGTGGCGCTTCCCTCTAGGGGCAGTATATGGGTGGCGCTTGATGTTTCAGGGACTCAGGGGTAGTATAGCGGTCACTCAGGGTTGGGGAGTGAAGCGCTGCTCATCTGAGCAGCGCACTATGGTACTGGGGTTATTATGACATTTCGAGACTTCGAGTTTGATAAACCGTGTGAATACTGCGTGCAGACTATCATTACTTCTTTGTTTCCTGGATGTGATCTACTCGGCTTTCTTTTGTGACTGGTTGTGAGGATTATGTGGAGTTTTGTACTTTCAGTGTTTCCTGTCATATCGAATGGCCAAGTCTTCTATTGTGTTTCTCTCTCCCTGTGCGGTGTGATACTCCCATCCTGTGAGAGAGTGTTGGTCTTCTGACAACAAACAACCAGGTTCATAACAGTTGGTATCGGAGCAATTGGATCCAGACAGTGGAGTAGTTGATGAGTTGGAGCAACCATCATCATCTGGCGAGATACTAGAGTTGAACTTCATGGCGATTTGTCATCTTCAGGGTTGACGTCAGTCACTGACGTCAAGTATTGGACAGAGGGTGACACACTCCTGCTTAGGGTTATGCAGGAGTGAGTGGCGATTGATGCTCAGAGGCCTGGGAGGCTCTGAGGAGGCTATTTATAGCCTGGCGGCTCATCTGGGAACTGGCGATTGGCAAGGAAGTGACCCCAGGGTGTTGCGATTTTGGAATTGGGTCAGGATCCCCAATTTCCAAGCAATGCAGTGCATTTTGCAGCAGCGCTGCACTGAGTATCTCAGTTGTTGGCATTTGGGAGTCCCGATACATTGAATCTGTCAATTGGGGGTGAAGCGCCTCAGGAAGATCTACAGGATCACCAAGTTTCAGAGATTTTAGTACGTGGGAGCACTGGGAACTATCAGGAGAAAAAATTGGCGAGATGGGTCTCAGGAGACAACCATAGCCAAAAGTTTCATTCATCCTCTTCAGAGATAACCCTGAAGTAAGTGTGTCCCTTACTCTACTTTGTGTGGCAATTCTGGGGCTATTTTAGAATAGCGAAATTTGGCCTGACAGTTAGTAGACAGTTGAAAATTGAAATTCAGACTGTGGGACAGCCATAGCCAACTTCCCCTACCTATCTTCTTTGACTTCTACTAACCATGTTTGACCCTCCTTCTGCCTCAACTCTCATTTGGGACTGCTTTGCAGTATTGCGATTCATATAGTACTGTGAATTGGATTATTCAGGGTCCTGTTGTCAGTAATAATGGAAATTTGAATTCTACGCCGCCATAGTTGGAGCTCGGTCAAGCTAGGGTTAGTCATAACTTTAGTTCTATTTGTCAGAATTCAATTATGTCAGTACCTGGTAAATCGCAGTTCAGTATTCAATCTGTGTCTGAAATCGCACTGTCAGATTTGATGATTTGAGTCAGCTTCAGTGAAATCTGTACTTCGCCATACCCTGGTATGGCATACAAGGTCATCCAGTGGTGAGGTCAGTAGGGTAGAGTCTAAAAATAGTATACGCAGTAAATGGCTGCATCTTGGTCATCAGTAGATACCTGTCAGTTACTAATAGTCACTCTGTCTAATTACTATCCACTACTAATCAGTCTAGGACTGCATCCTGAAAGTTATTAATACAGGATTTTCAATGATTTCACTCAATTGTTGTGTGGGCAGTGAATGGAAAATCGTGAAATTGGTTTTTGTTGAGTGATCTCTAAACTGACCCTGACCCTCAAGTGGTCTGCAAAGACTAAGCACTTGCCAGCTCATACTAACCAACTTCCTTCCTCAGTCAGGTGACAGCAATTGGGCAAGTACTGCAAAGAAAACCCAATTCCTGTTACTTCCATCTCTGTTTTCTGTTGATTTGTTAATTTTATTTATCTGTATTGTAGGGAATTCAAGATATTTCGTTCAGAGAAGGGAGAAACTTTTGAGGAGAAGCCTCAACTTTCTCTCTCCCCTTTAGAGGCTGAACTGTTGGCTGAGGAGGAGAAACTCTGAAAACAGGCACAGGCAGTTGAGGCTCTGAAGGCATAGATGAAGCGTAGGGAGGAGGCCGATCAGAAAGAGGCTAGAAGGATTCTCATTGCAGATGGTGGGAAGATCAAGGCGAGTGGTTCTGCCAATCAGTACAATAAGGACATGGTTGAGTTCGTCCTTCTTCACGATGACATCAACCAGACTTATTTCACTAACTGGGATGTGAGGATTACCCACTTGGAAGAGCAGTTGTCGGGTCACTCCAAGAAACTGGATGACATCTCTTCCAAGTTGGACCTCCTCTTCACCCATTTGCAGATCCCATCTACCCTGACTATTCCTCCATCTCTTGGGGCCTCCAAAGCGGGACCTCAGCAACCCCCACAATCTAGACCCACATCCCCTCCTCCTACACCCAAGTCAACAGCCGCCTCACAGTCCTCAGCTCCATTTGACCAGCAGCGGCCGAAGCTGACTCCTCCACCCATGTTCTCTGGCGAGGACCCGAAGGTGGATGTTGCAGATTGGGTCACTGCACAAACAACCTACCTGAGTGGGTTCAAATGTGATGAGGATGTGAAGGTGAATGCCATCCTTGCTCGCCTGGAGAGGACTGCACTGAAATCGTGCACCTCTACCTCCAGCAAGCAAGGGATGGAATGTCTGATTGGGCGCAGAGGTTGGGGGTGGCTGGTTTCCTGCAGGCACTGCAAAACCGGTTTGCAGACAAGGAGCAGGCCAGAAAAGCAACTGATAAAATTATGCGCCTGGGCCAAAAAAAGTTTGATGGCTCCTTGTCCAAACTGTACTCCACCTTTGAGAGTCTTACATCGACTCCTGGGTTGGAAATGAGTGAGCAAGATCTGCTCATTTATTTCCTAAGGGCAGTGCCTCATCAATACCAGTTGGCCCTATTCTCGCAGGGTCATAAGGACTGGCGGTCCTTTGGCAGAGCAACCCTAGATCTGGAGTCCAAACTCCATGTCCAGGAAGCACCTTCTGAAGGAAGGCAGGGACCCTCCTCAAAGGGACGTAGAAGGAGGAAGGGTGCTCTGTTTGCTTCTAGTTCAGATGATGACATAGCATCCCAAAGTGGGACCCCTTCGTCTGGGACTGCCTCGTCATCTGTTGCAGATCCTGATGTTTTAGCCCTGGCTGATGCTTTGATGGGACTGGCTAAGGGCAAGGCCCCAACCCAGAAATCATCAACCAGCGGTAAGGGGAAAGGAAAGGGACGTGCCTCTTCCCCTTCAACCCAAAGAGTTTCATTGCCACGAGACGTACGTTGGCCACCTGACCCTCTTGATCCTTCCACCTTCCCCTGGCAGGCACTCAGAATCCAGGAGGGAGTTTGGAGGAAGAGGAAGGACAAAGGAGTCTGCCAGAGGTGTGAGGGGGACCACTTCCTCAAGGACTGTCCCAATATGAACTAGAGTGGCGAGAGGTGCAAGCAGCAACTCCTTCCACCAATGAAGATTTTGCTTCTGATGAGGCTGAATCTACATCATCTCGCGATGATTCTTTTTGTGGAGTTGCACCATCAGGGTCCTTCACTTATCAGGACACTGATCTAGATGAGACGTGGGAGGAGGATGAATCTCAGAGCCTTGCTGATCTCTTCCTGTCCTTGCAGGAAAGAAAGAAGCATCGGTCAGATCTCATCCTGCTTCGACCCTCCATCCTGGGAGCAAAGTTCAAAGGGCTCTTGGACTGTGGGGCTACTCGTAACTTTATGTCTCCCAAGAAAGTCAGCAGGTTGCACTTGGATAAAAAACTGGTAAAGTTGTGACAACCTATTGAGGTTCGCATTGGTGACTCATCCACAGTCAGGATCACTACTGCTGTCAACGGCCTACCTGTGGTCTTTGATAAGCAGTGAGAAATCAGGCAGCGCGCCTGAATTTTTGTGTTCCCTAATGTTCCCTTTGACCTTGTGTTCTCTTTGCAGTGGCTTATTCCCACCAACCCTAGGATTGACTGGCGGATTCCTAGGGTTGATCTACCTGACCGGCATGGGGTCCCTCGTATGCTCGCGGATGAGTACCATCCGACCAATAGCTGCTACTGTATGCATGCTCGCAGCTTTATGAAGTTGTCACGCCATACCACACACGTTTGTTTGTAGCTTATGTTAAACAGACAGATGTGGAGACTACTCCCTGTCCCTCTCAAATTCAGCAAGTGGTTGACCGGTTCTCAGATCTTATGTAGGAGTCGGTTGGACTCGTCCATAGGCAGACCAAGCATAAGATTCAGCTCCTGCCTGGCTCGGTCTCTCCCAAGGGCCGGGTCTACAAGATGTCCCCTGCTGAACTTCACGAGCTCAGGAAACAGTTGGAGACTCTGACCAGCAAAGGCCGGATTCGTCCCAGCACATCTGAATTTGGGGCACTAGTTCTTTTTGTTCCAAATGGAAATGGTGAGTTGAAAATGTGTGTGGATTACAGGGGTCTCAACAAGGTCACGAGGAAGTCCACAGAGTCTCTTCCTCGGATCGATGATCTGTTGGATGTGGTGCAGGGCTGCACTATCTTCAGCAAGATTGACCTCAGATCTGGTTACCACCAGATTGAGATGGTTGAAGGTGATGTCCACAAGACAACCTTCAAGACCAGATATGGTACTTACGAGTATTTGGTCATGCCATTCAGTCTTTGCAATGCCCCTGGCACCTTCCAAACAGAGATGCATTGCATACTCAGGCCTTACCTGGACAAGTTTGTAGTTGTCTATCTGGATGACATTATGATATTCAGCCATTCTGTCCAGGAGCATGCCACGCATCTGGCTCTAGTCCTCCAGGCCTTGCATGACAATCAGTACAAGATCACCAGAGAGAAGTCCTCTTTTGGAGTTAGCTCTGTTGTCTATCTTGGTCATGTCATATCTAGAGAGGGGTTGGCTCCAGACGCAACGAAAGTTGCTGCAGTTCGGGATTGGTTGAAGCCTGTGAACGTCCGTGATGTCCGGTCTTTCTTGGGTCTTGCATCTTATTATAGGAATTTCATCAAGAATTTTTCTATTGCAGCACCCCTAACTGACCTCACAAAGAAAGACACTTCCTTTCTTTGGACATCAGAATGTCAAGAGGCTTTTACGCGTCTCAAGGAGGCCTTGATTCGTGCACCTGTTTTGAAGTTGCCTAATAGTACCTTGCCTTTCGTGCTAACCATTGATGCTAGTCAGTATGGTGTAGGGGCGGCACTTTAGCAGGATGATGGGAATGGTCTGCAGCATGTTGAGTACATGAACCAGAAGATCAAAGCTAAGAAGTTGCAGGACTCTACCTATGAGAAGGAGCTTAATGCTCTTGTGTCAGCGCTCAAGCATTGGAAGCAATTTCTCCTAAAGTGACATTTCAAGATCTATTCAGATCACTCCACCCTCTAGTGGATGAAGTCCCAAGGAGAGTTGAATGACAAACTTGCTCGCTACATCCAGTTCATTGATCTATTTGACTTTGAACTGAAACACAAGAAGGGCTGGTATAACAAAGTGGCAGATGCCTTTTCTCGTAGGCCTGGCGCTCTCTTCCTGAACTCCTTTACTCACTCTTTTGGGGAAAAGACTCGTCAGACCATTGCCCGGTTGCTGCCCAGGACCCGATTTTTGGGCCCATAGTGAGGAACCTACAGGATGATTCTGCCTCTGAACCAGGTTACACTCTGGTTTCAGATCTGTTGTACACTTGCAGCAGAGGTGAGGAACGTCTGTGTATTCCTCAGGACCGCAAGTTGAGAACATTGCTGATGTCAGAGTGTCATGATGCTCGTGGTCATTTTGGTGCCCTCAAATCATATGCGGCTCTGTCGCAGAGGTTCTTTTGGAAAGAGATGAGTGACATCCTGCAGTATGTAGATACCTGTGAGTTTTGTCAAAGGAATAAGGTCGTACATAAACCTCCTCTTGGACTACTCAAACCACTTCCCATCCCTGAGGCACCTGCACAATCAGTGTCTATTGACTTTACTGATTTGGTTAGGACCACCCCTCATGGTATGCATCAGGTTATGGTGTGTGTGGACAAGTTCTCCATGTATGCAGAGTTCATCCCTCTGCCACGAGAAGCCAGAGTTTCTGTCGTGCAGGCAGCATTTGCTGATAGGTGGATCACTCATCATGGACCACCCACCTCTATCGTCAGTGATCGAGATCCGCATTTTTGCAGCCATGAGTGGCAATCTTACTACAAGGACTACCTCCATTCTCACTTGGACATGACATTTGGTCGTCATCCTGAAGCCAATGGTCAGGCTGAAGTGATGAACCAGATTCTCTTCCAGCTGCTGCATCCTGTGATCAGTCCAGATCAGCAGGATTGGGATCTCCATCTGGCCGTGCACAGCTTGTGTATAACACTTGTGTACACTCCTCCACTGGTGTCACACCCTATCGGTTACACTGGGGTCGTGAACCACGTCAGCCTCTCGATGATATCATCGATACGGCTACTCCTACACTGACACCTGGAACTACAGAGTTCACCAGATGATATCGTGTGGACATTGAGCGCGCCCGTGCCAACCTGCTCAAAGCACAAAAGGCTATGATCCAGCAGGCTATAACTGGGTCTGGGTTCTCAGTTCGGAGTCATACCAAGAGGAGGGCATATCACCTAAGTTGTTGCCACGATACATGGGTCCATGGCATGTTTTAGATACAGTGGGCGTTGATCCTTTGGACCATCCTATGTTATTGATGTTTCCCTGCATCTACAAACCTACCCTGTCTTCCATGCATCTAAGATGTTGCCTTTTACCTCAGCTGATGCATTCCCGGACACACCCCCTCAATTTGGTCCACCGATTCCTGGGAAGGGATATGAAGTGGAGAAGATTGAGGATGAGATGGGTACTGGCTTTGATGTGCAGTATCTTGTGAAGTTCATGTACCAGCCTCATACTGAAGATCGTTGGGTTACACGTGAAGAACTTCTCAAAACAGCAAAGTCAATTGTCCTCAAATACGAGGCATTTAAGAAGGGATTATACCCTCGGAGGTTTGCACGACTGCAATCTTAGCTCGGAGGTCCTCGCTTCGGGGGAGGGTAGGTTTGCAATGACTTGCTGTTTTCTGCCGCCAGTGACCCGTCAACCCGAGGTTGTAACATAGGTCGGCTAGATTTATAATTTTGTTTGGCTGAGGGCTAACCGAAAGACCTGCCTATAAGGAAAATTTGTGAGGGACATATCTGCAAATTTGGGAAAATATAGGCCTGCACCAACTAGAATTTCCTACAGCTACCCTAACTGCGAATAGCAGACCCGGGCTACCCCTAGGATGGACAGGCCCTAATGGCCTATGCCAATAGACGGTCCTATAGCCTATAGTCGGGTAGGGAGAGGCCCTAGAGGCCGAAACTGAAACGGTAACGGTCCGTCCAGTCAGTCGGGTCTAGGTCTAGGATAGGGTAGTGTAGTTCTATTAATAGATTTGAGGAATCGGTTCAGGGCTTTTGGCAGTTGGTACCATGTACATAGCTGTTGTGCAACGCATGAACTAGAGTGGTGACAACTTCAGCAATGGCGAAGGCAGATATAGCCGGACCTACGAAGTGTCTAGCTATAGCTGGGACCTGCACTGTTCTCTGACAGCACATGGGGTTGTTCATAGGTCCGGGCTATCTGAAGTTTGTTGGAGGCAAGAGAAGTTGGTGCCCTGCTGAACCCTCCTCCGGAGTAGGGTATCAGGGTGTGCCCTCATAGCTCATCTTTGTCAAGAGAGGTGGCGCTGCTACAGACTTCCACCCGCGAAGTCCTCTCGCATTTCATCATCATCAGAGACTGTGGCGCTGGTCTTCTTCTTCATCCTCTGAGAGGCACTTGGCCTCAGAGGCCTGTTTCAGGGTGGCGCTTCCCTCTAGGGGCAGTACATGGGTGGCCCTTGATGTTTAAGGGACTTAGGGGTAGTATAGTGGTTACTCAGGGTTGGGGAGTGAAGCGTTGCTCATCTCTGAGCAGTGCACCATGGTACTGGGGTTATTCTAGCATTTCTCGACTCTGAGTTCAATAAACAGTGTGAATACTGCGTGCAAACTATCATTACTTCATTGTTTCCTGGATGTGATCTACTCGGCTTTCCTTTGTGACTGGCTGTGAGGATTTTCTGGAGTGAATTGCACTTTCAGTGTTTCCTGTCATATCGCATGGCCAAGTCTTCCGCTGTGTTTATCTCTCCCTATGTTGTGTGATACTCCCATCCTCTCCCCTTGCTTCTGTGTATGTATGGGCATACCCGAAAGTCTATGTGAGCAAGTGTTGGTCTTCTGACAACAAACAACCAGGTTCATAATAACATAATCCCACATTCTCACACGTAGTACGTTACAATAGCACATTATCACACATGCTCACACATAGTATGTTACATAGTACATTGTTAGACACAGTACGTTACATAGTACATTATCCCACAGAGTACGTTACACAGACTACATAGTACATGACATACATGACAGGCTCACTTGCACTCTGACAGGCTTCCTATCTACCTATTGTCAAACACAATACGTTCCATAGTACATTATCACACAGAGTACGTTACACAGCATACATAGTACATAACATACATGACACGCTTACTTCCTCCATATCCCAACAAACTACTAGTGCATAGTACATTGTCACACATAGTACGTTGCATAGTACATAGTACATTATCGCACAGAGCATGTTACACAGTTACATAACGTACAGAGTACATCACGTAGCACCTATCACAAATCGTACACTACCATCATCGCACTTAGTATCACTTTCATACATAGTACCTTACATAGTACATAGGACAGATCTCACACCGCACATTCCATAGGACATACCATACATTGCACATTCCAATCATACCACTTAGTACCTTATCACACATAGTACATTACCTAGCACATGGGCACATATCTTTAAAAGAAAAGAAAAAAAAAATATATATATATATATCGTCAAATAGAACTGCCCGGTAAACCGTAGGCAGAGAGGGAGAAGAGGACAACAAACGAGGGGCTGTAACAAACTGTTTCGTCGGAGTTTCACCGACTCATCAGGAG
>BFEA01000393.1:513980-527826 GCA_003427395.1 Chara braunii | reverse complement strand
TCGGACTCTCAAAAAAAGAACAAAAAAAAAAAAAAGCCTTTGGCCGTGATTGCAGTTGGATACACTTTTTGGAGTACTCGTGCGAGTTTGCCCTCGGTGAGGGCACTTCAGCAGAACGTAGAACATGGGGAGCAGGACTGTCGGACTCGCAAAATAGAACAAACAAAAAAAAAAGCCAACAACGCATCGGCCGTGAAAGTGGTTGGATGCATTTTAGTGTGAGTATGCCCTCAGCGAGGGCGTTTTGAGCAAGAGGAATATGCACGGCATTGCTGGCAGGGTCAGGAAGGAAAAAAACAACACGAGAAAAAAAGGAAAAACAGCAACGATTCCCTCTCCCCGTGATAGTGGCCAGATGCATTCAGGAAAGTGATCATTTGCGTATGGCCTCCATGACGTCCTTTCACGACACCATTGCGTCTCTGGCATGTGCGTTCCTTTCTTTTCTTTTCTTTTTTGGACTTTTTTACCTTCAGGCAGACCGCCGGCACCAGTAACACTTTCGAAATTCCCACTGCAGGTACTCTCATGCAGAAGGATCGGAAAATAGTGGCGCGCAGTGGGCACAGGTAGGTTCGGGACTTGAGGTGTGGGTGTACTGGTGGGATAACTTGATTCAAATGTTTTTAGGATGGGAAGGAGTAGGTCTGGCAACATATTTGTTAATTAACTTTTGGTTTACACGACTTCAAGCAAATAAAGCAGCTAAAAAAAACCACCAGTACCTTTGTCGGTTCGAAAATACTCGGCCTCCGACCTTTCAGGAGGCCGAAATGAAACGATGGCCGCCGATGAGATTGATCAACGTCGGGCTCGGCCTCCTGAAACTTCGGGTACTGGCCAGGACTTGTCGAAACCGGACGCCAAAGGTACTGGTGGTAGCAATGCTTGTGAATCGAGTAGGTGATTTTGGATTAGCGCTTGGTATTATGGGTTGTACCGGTGGTTTAGGAGAGAATGGGGGGAGATGTTAGCCTGAAGGAGAATAGGCTCAGACTATTCTTGATGCGCTACGTCAGCTGATCGAAAACGGACAGAAAGGGAAGCAGCAACAACAGCAAAAGAGGAAGAAAGAGCAGCAAAGTGGTGTGAAAATAGTTGTGATTTATCACACGAACGAGGAGAGTATTCACTGCCATGGGAGAGAAATGGAATCACAACGGAAATTTTCATCGACAGAGTGGAGAAAGGTCTGTGTACGACCTGCAGCCGCAGAGGACACCATCGAGATGGCGTCCAAACACAAACCGCCAAGCAAAAGGAACGGGACAGTAGGCGGTGCAGGCACACTGACACAAGCTGTAAAGATATCAATACTACAAGCAGCAGGGCACAAAAACGTTTTCTCTCCTCAAACCTCAATTGGCAAAGACTCCCCACAACCAAAAAGCAAAGCAGGTGGATAGCAGCAACAGTTAACGAGGAGGAACAAGAGAACTGCTTTTACATCAACATGAGGTAGACCGACTTTCCAGGAATAAAGGTGGGACAATGCAGGCAAAAGCAGTGTTTTTGCTGCGGGCTGGAGAATCTGATGAAGAGCTCAGTGCGGAAAAGAGCAGGTTACCTTCATCAACACCTCTCCCGAAGGTTCTTCCCAGAACTACCTCTCCCGAAGGGGGGCATTCAGGAACTACCTCTCCCGAAGGGCATTCAGGTGAACAAGAGCGTAGTAAAGGCCATGGTGGATAAAGGTTCTTCCCAGAACTACCTCTCCCGAAGGGGGGCATTCAGGAAATCGCACCTCGAACTATTGGCGCTAGACCTTCCATCTCCTATGGGAGTTATTGTGCTGAACGAGGATATTGTCAGCAGTCCACGTGATATTTGGCGACAAAGAAAAAGTGAGACCTCTGGCAGGCTGGATTAGATGTCAACCTGTGGAAGCACCCTATGTAACTATTGGACGGACAAATTGCATCAGTTTTTTTTCTTCTTATTAATAGAAAACGTAGTGCACCTAAATAGATAAATAGCAATATTAATACGGAAGTGTTTCCAGCATCGCAAACCCAAAAGGTTCCCCGCATAGGTTTTCCCCGTTGGAGACGGTCCTGGGCCAGAGATGACGGCCTAATCAATGTATGAGTTTTTGCTCGACTAGATAATAAAGATTGCAAAAAAGCGAAATAAAAGTAACGACCAGGCGCGAAGCGAACATAACTCTCTTTTTGACAAACAAAGCCTATTAAAGCTGAAGCCGGATTATATTTCACTCGATTTTTTGCATAGAAAAATATATTGCATAACAAAATAATCTATTGCGTGCTTTATCAATTACCCAAAAGGTTCCCCACATAGGTTTTCCCCGTTCGAGACGGTCTTGGGACAGAGATGGTTCAGAGCTGTAAGTTTTGGATAAAGCAGGCTAAACAACCGCCTGCATGCGGAGCTATGCAAGGGGGGCTTCCAAAGACGAGTTTGGTTTCTGCATGACTGCACCCGGATATTTCAACTACATCCCACAAAGTTGAAGAGATCCCACAACGGGATTCTCCGCTCCCGGTCGCCTGGGTGAAGGGTTCGATCAAGCCGAGTAGGTCTCCGTACGATACTCTAGTTTTGTTCGTCCCAAAAAAGGATGAAGGGCTCCGAATGTGCATTTACTACAGAGGTCTGTACAATATCACGATCAAGAACGCGTAGCCACTACTGATCTGCTGGAAGTGGCAAGTGTTTTCAAAGATTGATTTAAAAAGTGACTACAACCAAATTGAGGTGGACGAGCAGACGAGCATATAAACGATGTTTAGGACAACCTTTGAGCTCACAAATGCACTGGCAACCTACCCACGAGTAATGAATGACCGGCTGTGAGAGTACCTCAACCAGGTCATGGCGGTTTACCTTCATGACATCCTTATATTCAGCAAATCATACACTTCGCAATGTCGGCGTCAAGCACATATTGCGGAGTGAGTGCCAGGATAGAATCAAGAAGTGAACCACGAATCTCAATGCTCTCGTCTAGACCCAAGCAAGTGCACACACAGCCCGAGGCCAAGGGCACAATTCTCCGACACAATCGATCATGGTATTATGTATAGTATCATCCGGATAAAGCGACCATCTGCTCGCCCGAACAAACCAACCGGATAACATCTTAGGCTCGTGTTTGAGAAGAGAAGTTGAGGCAACGAAAGGCAAGGCAAAGGTTAGTGAAAAGGAGTAGTTTCATTACTTGGCACATATTGCTGCAGATGGGATGTGGTCTGAGGCCGAGAAAGAGGAAGCAATTGCAAACTGGCCAAGACCCAAAACAACTACCGACATGCGGTCATTCATGGTGATGGTGCGCAACAGGAAGCTTGCACCTCCGCGGCCGGCTCAAGAGATAAAAAGTCGGAACGACATGAGGATAACAAACTCGATTATGTAGTGGCTGAATGACATGATTCTCGAAGTCAGCGAGGAATGCCTTGGACTCTTAGGAGTGGTTCCTATTCTACAACATAGAGACAACTCCCGCATAGGGGGAATTTAATATTGGATCTTTGGACTTCAAGTTTTCGAAATCGTGGTTTTACATACCACAATCTTCTAATATTGTAGCTATATGCTATATATGGTAAACCAGCCAGGCGCCTGGACCTGACAATACCACACGTGTTTGTAAGTTAAAGAGCTCATCGAGAGGGATGCCCCATCATTGCTGCACTGCTCAAGGAAGGATCGTCCCCTTTTTTGTCGATCGAGGAATGTGCAGAGGCCTTTCCAACTCCTCTCAAGCACCCCCTCCTTAACTATATTGTCCTTTAGATTGCAAATCCAACATTACCATTTGTATTGACAACTGATGCCAATCACCATAGGATCGGGGCAGTGCGACAGTAAAATGACGGGTGTGGGCTTAAGCCAATGGAGTACCCCTCCCCAAGCACATGCCGTCAAAGAGAGTTTCCAGCAGTGCCTACGAGAGGGAGCTTTATGCGCATAGCCATGCTCTCTGTACGTGGAGGTCTTCCTGATACTAGATTGCCATTTGTGTGGACAATAAATGCCCGTCAACATGGGATCAGGGTAGTGCCTCAGTAGAATGCCAAGAGAGTTGCTGCCAGTACGTACGCGAGAGAGCTATATGCCCTTTACCATACTCTTCGTACATGGAGGCACTATTTGTTGGGAAGACCCTTTAAACCACCAGTAAACCGGGGGTTAAATGAAAGACGAGCCTAAATTTGGATTTTGTCGAGCCTAAAAGTGAATGGTGTTGGGAAGACCCTTTAAAGTTACGACCAGTAAATAATTTGAATTTTGTTGAGCCTAGAAGACAAAGTGAATGGTATCACTGCTTAGAAAATCAAGGATGGTACCGGCACCGGCCTCTGTAAGGACTTCTGCTGGGCGTGCTGCCAGTAGATGGATCCAAAAGGAGTCCAACGTTCTCATTTGTGTTTGGTGCAACCCCACCACAAAGCCAGCCCCTGTATCTGGCTGATCCTGAGGGCCAGATACAAGCGGATTCTGATAGATAACGAAAAAGAAAAAGAAAAGTACAGTCTTACATGCCTAGTTGCTACATCCATGTATTGTTGGAATGCAACCCCGAAACAACGTACTCTAAAGACCGTCTCTATACCCAAATAATTGCACATTTTGAAGAACACCCCAATCGTGTTTACGTTTCACCCTACGCAGAGGGGATTGCTCTACATAGAGAACAAACAAGTGCTACAACTGTGCGCTCGAGCGACTAGGCAACCCCACCTCGATGTATTGCAAGACTGCCATGATGCTTGAGACCGCTCCGCCGGCTTGACGAAAACGCACCTACGGTTGTTGGAGCGTTTCTATTGGCCCCCCAAAAGTAAGTGGACGAAGAGAAGAGCGGGAGCGCGAATACCATATCGCCTTTTGAAGCCACTATATGTCACCGGTGGGAGGCTTTCTTGAAATCAAGAGGAAAAGAATGGCGTTGTTCAGTAAGTTGATGACGTCGATAGCCATCAAGAAGTCTGCCACCATGGAGGAGATTGCTCGCCTCTTCGCTGAGAATTGGGCCCGAATCCCATTAGACACTGTCAGTGATGCAAAACTGGATTACGGCAGAATCTTACGGAATTAGCGACCTGCACGAATGGTGTAACGACTGCCCCGTTGTCTCCAACATGGGCTCAGTGAAATTGAATTCTCCGTGAAGAGCAAAGTATCTGGGTTCCAAATTCTCATTTGCAGATGCAACCATGAAATCGAACGTTTGGAGGCCATTAAGGTTGACTCCCCACCACTGGGAGAGTGATGGTCAGAGCGAATGGACAAAATTGTACCCTCAAACATCTTATAGATGGGTCAATCAGATTGATGGAAACATACAAGGCAGCAGATATTTACAAAAGTTATGTGCACCTTGCTACCACACGTACACGCACTGAGCTGCATCGAGGATGAAATCCTCACATGCCTAGGGACTTTCTAGTTCCATATCAGAAGCTCAAGCACCCTCTTCGGACGTCGAAATTCATCGTACAGTAGTACGCTGAAGAACTCGGACAAACTACCGAAGTGGTTCAAACCCTGGGAGATATTGCATGTTGATGGTGATGACACACCTCCACATTACCCTGTGTTTCATGCCTCTAAATTGAGGCCTTACACGACCAGGACGGCCTCGAAACTCACAGGCAGGAGGAATACGCATCCTCCTACACTACACGGATACGCGGACATTGACGACAACGAGAATATGCATCGTCCCATGCTAGATGGATACGCGATTCCTGTATGCTCAACGTTCGTGGATGATCTAACGATTATGACGCCACCCCTGAGAACATGGAGGCAATTAAGCACTTGCAGGATCGATTCACGACAGTTTCGGATATGACCGTCAACTGGGGAAACAAAACACCGGGATGGTGGATCCACCACCAGGGAGTGCGGTCGCCGAAACAGCCGCGGGTAAAATGGCTACCGGAAAATGCCCCGGTCAGAGTGTTGGGTATAATACTGACGACATCTGGGAAGCCGGCATCCAACGACGAGGGGATTCTCAAACCAACATTGGAAAAAATGACACGCTGGAATGATAAGCACACATCCCTCGTCGACAGAGCATCGACAATCAATAACGTGGTGCTGGCAGCCCTCTGGTATAGATCGACACTCTGGGCCCTCAGCAAAGACGCGGTTAGGACACTCAAGAGACAAACCGCCGCCATACTATGGAGAGGCAATAGCGAGCTCTCAACTGTTATTAGCACGGTAGCCTGGTCATCAGTGATCCAACCCAAAGACAAAGGAGGCCTGGGCATTCTCGACCCGGACACTACGGTGCAATGGATCGAACGACTGTTTTTTTCACCAGGTTTACCCTGGTACACACTCGCATCAGAACAAATTGCTAGATTGGCACCACAAGCGCCACGAGGAGTGGACCCCCTGACCTGGCTAGAAGACCGATACTGGCCCATTCCGCGGCACCCCCGGCTTGACAGGGCCTCTACCAGGGGCGCAGCAAGAAGCGATCTGGCCAGGGACGACTTCTAGCCCCGGGTACTAAAAGCTTGGCGCCAGCTGCCGCTGCCAGACAAAACTGTGCCAAACAGATGGGAGGAGGTGATGAGGCAACCCCTCTTTGGCAACCGGAGTATCACTGATAAAAATGGCAGGGTGCACCGTAGCTCAGACCCTCCATGGAACAACTGGGTCAAACACGACATAGTGAGGATCAAAGATGTATGGGACCCGACGAGCTTAGATTGGAAAACGGCACCACAGTTGAGGGTTCATATGAGGTACTGTCATGAAATTGAAAGGAACCTGGAAAAACTGATCTTTGACATACCCCTCGACTGGGTGCGCATCCTTCATAGAGGTCCACGGCTGGCGGTGGGAGACTGGGTCGCAGCCCCGGCCGACACAAAATGTCTTGGCGATGTGGTGGAAGTGTGGGCAGATGAGTCCTTGATTAACCTTTTCCATAAGGGAAAGGACAATGTCCTTACCAAGCAAACACCGAGAGTAGTGAGGTGGTGGAAGAACGAGGAGCTACACTGAATTCGTGTTTTGAAACACAAGGAAGAATGGATTGCATTTCGCCCTGAAACGGCCCTTGCCGAACTCCCGTTCGACCCAGAGGAGTGGCGCTGGGCACCAACACGAAGAACGCTAACCAACTCAAACATATGCCTCTACAGTTTGTCGGTGAAATCCACTTACCGGCTGCTGCGGCCAAAGGTGAATCTCAAGGAGATCGTAAAAGCCCGTTGGATAGCCCACCTAAATATAAGTCAAAGGGCTGTCCGCCCTGTCCGGTGGTTCTCAATCATGAGATCTAAACCAGCCAAGTTTGTCTCGCTGCAGTGGCAGATTGAACATCGCTGTCTCCCGACAAACAATTGGCTAATAGACCACACGTGCCTGATGCAGAAGGGCGTGGCGCTCCCTTGGTGCAAGTCCTGTCAAACCGCCTTCCCCTCCCGTAAGATCCCGGAGACTATAGAACATGTTCTTTTTTTTAAGTGCCCAGGGGCGATTCTCATTTGGCGCTGGTGGGACAGAATATGGAGCCAACTGGACACCGGATCGACCTGGCCATGGGATTGGAGGACGCTGCTCTGCGAAGCATGGAACTCCCCCACGGACAGCGACTTTGAGAATAACATGTTCCGGCTGGGAAGGAGAGCGGTTATTTGGGCACTTTGGACGAAACGCTGCACACACGCCATTGAGGGCATCCAAATGGAAGGAGAAGAAGTAACAGAATTAATAAAACAGTATGGGCCGCAAGAACTCCTCTCGAGATGGCAAAAGGTTAAACACCAGTTACAGACATATCACTCGAAGAAAGATATTCAACTGGCAATCAATCAATTTTCCAAGGGCTGGCTGGGTAGCGAAACCGGGGGTTGGATTGCCCATATTCAATGGGAAAGCGGACAGCCCCCCGAACAGGAGCAGGGCAACCTCAGGAGAGACTACAGTATCTGCTTCAAGGAGTACTAAAGTGGACCTGGGTGCGCCGTTGCGCCTGCCAACAGATTTCCCGGACCCGTTCCCCTGCTTCAAGGAGTACTAAAGTGGACCTGGGTGCGCCGTTGCGCCTGCCAACAGATTTCCCGGACCCGTTCCCCCCCCATCAACTGTCACTAGTGGATATGCAAGGGTATGGGGTAGAATAGAATTGTTGTAGGAAAGGGGGCTGCTGAAGAAGACAGGGCTAATAGATAAGGGGCGCATCAAGAGGGGATGGGTGACATAGGCAGCTCCGTGGGACAGCGTGGCAAAGGGGGAGGTGGGGCAAGGCAGTTTTATTCAAGGAGGAAGGGAGGAACTAGTTCTGGAGCAGTAGATATATGGCGCCTGGTAGTGGGGGGAAGAGGTTTTCTCCTCCCCCTCCAGCCACCTGCACAGCCAATCCTCTGGCAATCTGCACAGACAATTCTTTGGATGCCGGAGTCATCAATGCTGGCAGGGTTCATAGATATTTCCTCTTGATCCAGCAAATGTTTAGTCTGTTTTCCACTCTGTAACGGGACGCTGGACCTGTTTTCCAGCAGGTGATGCTCCCCACCAATAGACGGAGCCCCTCCTCGGGTGCTAGTGGTGTCTGCTCTCATTAGCACCACTAGCATTGCAGGGGGTGTGTTTAGATGGATACGCGGACATTGACTACAACGTGAAGCAAAGGCCGGTGTGACAGTGAAGAGTAAGACCCAACACCATCTACAGAATCAAGTATTAAACTGATGAGGAGGTCAAATGGATCAATCACGTCGCACTTAAGATGACACTTCGATGATTGCCCGGTACGAGTGGCAACTCCAGGAGAGTAGACGCAGCAGCTGGTTCTGGAGCCTGCAATTCTCCGATTGCATGTTTGTACATACTGAGCTGTGGACTTCAGCCGAGTCCAGCGCACTTTTACACTTCCTATAGCGTTTGGTTTGTCTGCTGCGAATGCAGAAACCGCTTTAGAGGACTTCATCCTGAAGGGTGGAGGGCTGTTGGGATTGCAGAATTTGGATGTGCAACCTGCCTGCCCAATTGCGTGCTGTATTTCAAGGATTCTGTTGCTTTTGTTTGTTTGTCTGCAAATGGAGACACCGCTTTAGAGGACTTCATACTGCGGGTGGAGGGCTGTTGGGATTGCAGAATTAGGATGCGCAACCTGCCTGCCCAATTCCGTGATGTATTTCAAGGTGTCAGTTGCTTTTGTCCTTCCAGGATTGGAACCTGGAAGCAAACACAAAACGTACCATCGTTTTGTTTTTCTTTGCCTGTGCAGTCTCTGCTTAGTTTGCCTCGCATAGTGGTATGGTATATTTTGGGCAAGTAATTTCAGGCTTTCCTTTTGGTAGACAAAAACTGTAGGCATGGGCAAATACCGGGGTCTTCAAAAGTCACGAGTTGGAGAAAACCCTCATTCAGAATCAATTCGGGATATTTTCGCTGCTTGGTAGACTTGGGAGGCGCGCTTCTCTCAGCACTGAGAGAGTGCAGACATAGCCAGTGAGAACTTGCTGTATGTTCTCACTGGCCATAGTTTCTTGAGCCCATTGTCGCACATTGCTCTGGAAGGCAGGGCCTTCATCACCTTTTCATAGTTTCATAGACTTTCATAAACTATTTTGGATGTCTGCTCAAGGCCTTGGATGTCTGTTCGACTCCCATCTTCTCTGGAGCGTGATCTCACCTCAATCCAGTGTGTACGTGAGACGATGGGTAGAAGTATTTGCGATTCTGGAAATTCGCACCGTTCGGTTTCAGAACCAGCTGTCTCTCTCTCTCTCTCTCTCTCAACGATAAGCCGCAGTCTCCATTGCGCTAGGTCTTGGTAGGCGTTGGCAGCCGACACCCGATATTAACATGGCGTCTCCACATTGTTGCATGGACCCTATGGGACAATGGCGTTAGGGTGCAGACTGTGGCTATCACCGGGAGCCAGGATCCCACCCGGTCTGGGTGTGTGTTTTGACATTTTAACTATACACAACTACTGTTGAACTGCACATGACTACAGGTGTTGGGTCTTCCTCTTCACTGTCACACCAGCCTTTGCTTTACGTCTGCGTAGATGGTGTTGGGTCTTCCTCTTCACTGTCAAATGCATCCTGTGACAGTGAAGAGGAAGACACAACACCTTCTACGTCAGACTTTCACCAAGTTATCAGGAGGTTGAACCCCGACAGTCTGCCCAGGATGCATTTGACTGCCTGTTCCAAAATTTTTGGATTCATTTTTAAGATTTGACTGCCTGGTAGGGACTCACCACGCATGTTGTATTTGACTGACGGGTAATCGCTATACGCAACAAGAGCATTGACTGTGCCAGACTGTTCATTAGACTTTCACCAACTCATCAGGCAGTTGTGTGCATGCGTGGTCATATTCGCTATACACAACTCCACAAGGAAAAGCATGACTGTGCCAGACTGTTTCATCAGACTATCACCTAGGCATCAGGAGGTTGAACCTGGACAGACAGTCTGCCCAGGATGCATTCGGTGGATAAGGACTCACCGCATCGCCCAGAATTGGCGATACTCCTGAGAAAAGTGGTAGACTATACTCGCACCAACCCCACAATAGTGACAGATTGCTGGTGACCCCTGACAAGAATGGCAGTAAGTCTGAGATACTAATCTGACACAGCCATAAAACCCACTTAGACGTGGATACCCAATGACACTAGTACGGTCCCGACCCTGGCCACATCAATCCACCTGAACAGAGAGCATAGCAAGGCCACGTGTGAGTGTGTGTGTGTGTGTGTGAGAGAGAGAGAGAGAGAGATGGAGAGAGAGAGAGAGGGAGAGAGAGAGATGGAGAGAGAGAGAGAGATAAATAGAGAGAGAGATAGTAGACCGGAAACGTCGTAGACCTGCTGTCAGATGCACCATCGGGATGTACTGTCGATGGCCGTCATTTTCCGCAAGTTGGCAAAAGGGGCTCAAACAAGTGCAACTGACTCCGCAACAGGTGACCTTCGGTGTCCATTCTAAAAGAACCAAACGACCCGAAAAGAGATTACGGTCTTGTTTTCTCTTAACCAAAAAAACAAAAGAAAGGAAGTAGACAAAGTCGGAAAAAACGAGGTTTTCTCCGACGGAGTTATAGAGTGACCTGCTGTTCTGGAGACAAATTCCAATTACCAGCTGATTCAGCTGTTGTCCTCTCCGTTGGTCGTTTTCAAGCATTAGCTGTTGTCCTGACCTGGAAATTCCAGCCATAGAAAGCTCGAAAACCAGCCGTGTCTTGGGCCCAGGAAGCACGATAGGAATTCCAGCCATAGAAAGCTCGAAAACCAGCCGTGTCTTGGGCCCAGGAAGCATGACACCGAAATAAATCCTTCCCTTGGCCCTCTCCCAACACCCAGCAAATAGGTTCCGCCCATTCCCCGTTTCTGTTTCGATTTATCGATTTTCAACCCCACCCAGACCTGACATCTAGGCCCTGGTATACAGACCCCTAATCCCCTATTCTGACCAAATAATTTGGGAGCAAAACAGGGGCCATAAGTGGAGGGGGGTTCCAGATTTCGCTCAGAAGACGAACCTGAATCCAACCAGTTGACCAAAACTATCACATTTTCCGGACTAGAACGCGGGATAGAGGACATATGTGGGGCCACAACATGCGGGAAAAGAAAGGCGAATAGGTGCCACAAGGAAGGCATTTTCTTGAGCCCCTGTGGACAAGGGTCATGTGCTTGATTGGTAGCAAGTGGGTGAGATTGGCTTATGTTGTGTGTTTCCACAACATGCGGCAAAAGAAAGGCGAAATTCGGCCGGGAAGAGGCGCCACAAGGAAGGCATTTTCTTGAGCCCCTGTGGATAAGGGTCATGTGCTTGATTGGTAGCAAGTGGGTGAGATTGGATTATGTTGTGTGTTTGAATTTTCGCCACAACAGCCCCTATTCCACCCAGATGAGCAGATCCATGCTGCAAAACGTATCAAAGTCATTGGTTTATCATAGAGACGATTCCGGGCAAAAGAAATTCCCATGGTGTGACGGGTGGTGTGTAGTGTGACGGGCGGTGTACAAGGCCTGAGTACATATTCACCACGGCATGCTAATCCCCTAATACAGACGGCGAAATCCCTTCAGACGAGACAATCCAACAATAAAACAGTTTCACCTCTACAGCAAGCAAGATGAAGTAAAATAGAGGCATGTAAAGTTTGTAAACCCATTTCTTAATTGTGTTCACGTTTGCTTTCTCTGGGATACAGTACCCCTTTCATATGTTCTTGCCGCTGCCCTTTCACTGTGCCTCTCATGTACACGTTGATTGTGGTTGAGCACGAGCTGTCCGCATCCCCGTGTGCCATAACAGCCCACTTGCACAGTATCAAAGGGGGCAAAGCAAAGGCAGAGGTATATACTATATTCCTGTCCATTCTTCTCCGATCTTCAACTTATATTTTGTCCGTTCTCTTAATGACACGCATTCGTATGCTTTATTAGCAATACACAAGAGGAGGGAGGAAGCAAATGGGAGGTAAAGTTCGGACAGGGTTCTAAAGAAAATAGTGACTGCTGGAGCAGACCTCTCTAGAACGGCACATGAGGCCAGTAAGTGTGCGGGTTGCATAAGATTTGAGGAGCAGTCGTTGCCTATGGGAAGTGGCTGTGGTAAATGGCCACCTGTACAGATGGGGCAGACCGGTTTGGGTGTGGCCTGTGGACGCACCGTATCGAATGGCACGGCGCAGACAAATGTCACAGGCTACATGGCTCCTACATGCTAGGAACATAGAGGTGCGCCGACCACAGTTATAGAGGCATTGTCATTCCAGCCCCCGTCTACAAATTGGACATGACATGTCATCATACGTATGAAGACAAAAGCTCGCCCGGGCTATCCCTTCATAATCCTCACGGCATAACGCATGTGAGCCCCCTCATGCTAGCTGAATCTCCGAGGGCCATCATGCGAGCCCTCGTGCTAGCTGAATCTCCGAGGGCCATCACAAAGCCGCATGGAGGAAGGTCAGGACACTGCAGCTATGCAGGGTTGCGTTGGGTATCACGACCAGCATGGCTCCGGTGGGTATCACGACCAGCACGGCTCCCGATGGGTATCATGATCAGTATGGCGCTCCACTTTGGTACACGGTGTCATGGCTGCAGTGATTATGATCGTATCCATGAGCAGTCATGGAGCAGTCCGCTGCCTTTCGGCCCCCCTTGTGAGGATGACGATAGATGTCGAATTAGAGGCCCTTTGGGGTTGACAGCCCCCGTGGATGAAGGTCATGTGCTTGGTTGGGGGCAAGCGAGCGAGCGAGATTGCCTTGAGTGGTGGTGTTCTGTGTTGTCATGTTCACTATACACAGCTCCGCAGAAGAAAAAGAAGCACAACTGTGCCCGACTGGTTCATTGGACTTTCACCAACTCGTGGTGTCGTGCGTGTGTAAGGTGAAGGACATTGCAGCCATGGAGGGGTGTGGTGGGATATCACGACCGTTGTGGCTCCACTTTTGTACATTGTGTCATGGCTACAGTGGTTGCGATGCGCGGCTCTTTAGGCCAAGTAAGCATTCCGGTTAGAATCCGTGCACAATCACAGCGGAATCTGAAGCTATACATTACTACTGATCACTTGCCAAACACAAAAGCTGGAAAGCCCACAATTCGAAAAATACAATCTTTTTCTCTATGCATGGTGGACACTCGTGGGGCGAAAGGATGGCCTTAGCTCCAGGAGAGATGGTGTCTCGACCACAGCTTCGAATTCAACAGTCAGGGCCTAAACGAACGACTCGATCTGGGCCACTCATTTTACGATCTGGGCCACTCACACAAGGCCCTCAAAATCGCAAAATCGCAAAATTGCAAAATGTGCAGCAAGATCGAGTCCTTGTAAACGAACGACTCGATCTGGGCCACTCATTTTACGAT
>BFEA01000393.1:448543-487410 GCA_003427395.1 Chara braunii | reverse complement strand
TGAAAAGTGTGTTTGAGAACGAGTCTGATTGCATACAGACCACCCCAGTCGGCACATCCATGAACTGTTGACGTACAGACCTCAGCTCGAATCCAGATGGAACTGGAATGAATGAAATCGCATAATTGAATAATTCTGATAACGTGGGGCAGGTCAGTTCAACAAAAATATCTCAAAGCAGTCGCCATTCTTTCAAAAAAACTTGTAAAAACATCAGAGCAAGATAATCCAAACCACACGGGGAAGCACACCTGGACAATTGACTAACACACCAACCACAAGAGCTTTCCTAGCTCACAAGGAGGGCAAAAGAGACGAGCAGAAGCAGGCATATGGTGATGCCCCAGAAAAACGTACTTCAGTTAAGTGTGCAGCAAAGATGTGCTGTGCTTTGAAAGGCACAAGCCAAGCTACCCACATGCAAACTTTGTCGAGGAGAGGATTTGATATACAATGTTATACATGCATATGAGCAGGATAACGAACCTTCCCTGACGCTTTCTCGAATGCCGCGACCATCTCCAGCACAGATGTGCCCCTTCCTGTCCCCAGATTGTACGGTTCACAACCTGTGCACCCAAAACATCGATTGCAAACATGTCCGGACGACGTTCAGCCAATTGCTAGGTTGAGCAAAATCATCAGGTAAAGCCATAAGCGGCTGGGATAAATCAGCATAAAATTTCTGCCATCGAACAGAGCAGTCATGCTGAAGGTTGGCACCCCTGGATTGGTCGGCTGCCGACCAGCCGACTGTTTCACCCGTTGGCACCTACAGGTTAGCAGTTCACCTGCACTCTGCAAAAGACAAGAAAAACGCTGGATCCATACTCCCCAGTAACCCCACCAACACCCCCATACCACCCCCAACACCCTCACACCCCCCACATCCCCAAATGTTTCTCAGCAGGTTTGCGCTCTACTCAGCAGGTGCAATACAACCCTGAACTCCGACTTGAAAAAAATCAGTGGATGGCCCTATATAGACTGGTTGGTAGACCGCCAGCCGGTCAGCCGTACTGGTAGATCGCAAAACGGTCAGCCATCTGCGTCGACATTCGGCGGATACGCAACCCTGCCATCGACACCTCTCAAGAGTCGAGACCAAGATCCTCCAATCAACCATGATGCAACAAGCGAACAGATGAAAACAAAAGTTGCAATGGAAACATTCTCTTGGACTGAGGTTCACCTCAGAGTTTTTAAATTTTTTACCACCACCTTTGAAGTTTAACCCCCCCCGGTCAGCCATCTGCGTCGACRTTCGGCGGATACGCAACCCTGCCATCGACACCTCTCAAGAGTCGAGACCAAGATCCTCCAATCAACCATGATGCAACAAGCGAACAGATGAAAACAAAAGTTGCAATGGAAACATTCTCTTGGACTGAGGTTCACCTCAGAGTTTTTAAATTTTTTAACACCACCTTTGAAGTTTAACCCCCCCTTTAATCTCCTTCAGCCTGATTGATAACCCCCCCTTCACCCCCTCCCCCACCCGCCCACACAACACCGAAAAACAAAAAAGAGCCTGGATTCAGGCTGCTTTTGGTTCATGCCCCACGGACAAAAATAGCAATAAATTTGAATAAAAAAATAAGTTTCTAAATGTTCGAAGCACCCCGGGGGGCTGGACAGCCGACCTCCACAGGTGCCGGGCCTGGCACGCGCGTTCATCCAGGTGCCCCTTGTAACCTCGCTTCCAACCTGCTCGTGGTCAGGCAAACTCGTCAAGCCGCTTGCAGTCAAGAGTCGCAGGTGAAACTGTTCACTTATGAAGAACCATGATGAAGGATAGCGTCTGCATCTATGGCTTGACAATGGGGTGAGGTTTCTGCCATCAACCTCTCCCAAGGCCCGGAACCCCCAATTAACCACGGCAACAACTGAAAAGATGACAGCACTTGAGCATACTTCGTGTTCGCTTTCCAAATCAATTCTACACCATACAGAGGAAACAACACAGAGCGACGGCCGCTGCTACTTTCCATCCTTGCCTAGGCAAAGTGCCAAACGCCCCTCAAACTTCAACCACTACCTCTCTTGCTAGGACGAACACTGCACCCAAGCTCACCCCCACCCTCCACAAAGACCGTCCGTGACGTGAACTGAACTCATTTGATTGGTCATGCAGCAGGCCTGACACATTTTCTTTCCAAATTCCAATAGCAATGCCAACACCCATTCTCCCTAAGATTCTTTGCCTGTGCACTCGGTAGTGTCTACATCGTGAAGCCCTACTAAAGGGAACACAGGCTTGACATTGGGAAGATAAAGGAGAATGAAACTGATATCACTTTCTCTCTACACAGTGTTCAGAACCCTGACACATCCTGACCTGTGTTTTCCAATAACGTATGTTCAAACTTCAAAGCCCTAACAAATATCGAGTCTTGACTTGTGTTTTCAGAAAAAATACCCATTCAGAAGTGAGAGGGAAAACGGCAAAAGGCCATTTCTTTCTGCTCTTTCTGCTCTCACCTATATCAGGAGTCACTGCAAGCTTCCGCAACGCTGCAACATGCCCTGCTGCCAAGTCCAGCACATGAATGTAATCTCGGATCTGTTATCTCACCCATGCATCGCCACAATACGAATAGCTTCAGCTCAGGCCAATTTGAGACAACACGTTTGCTAACTCTCTCGACAAAGCTGCATGCAGCAAGAACCATTGAATGAAGGGGAGAAGGAAAGAACGAAAGACGGATTATGCAAAAAGTGCATACATGACTGCCATGTGGGATGGAAAAGACCGCAGCAAACATGCCGGAGTCAGTCTGGAAAACTTTCTGAACAGGTCTGCCATGTGGGATGGAAAAGACTGTAGCAAACATGCCGGAGTCAGTCTGGAAAACTTTCTGAACAGGTCTGTACATGCCTGTCGTAAGAACCGTTGACCAACAGCAGTCCATCTTCCACACACCAATGTCGACCTATGTTTAAGCTGGGCCATCCAGACCCTGGAAATCTAGCTGTCTCCTGGCATCGTGTTATTACTTTAAAATTTAAAGAAGTTATTCAAATGCTATTGAAGTTGTGATTTTGAAGTTTCGAATTCTGCTTTTCAGAAAAAACAGTTCTTCAAAAGAACATATCGTGAAAAATGTGGTGTAGATCAGGGTTGCATATCCCGACGGTCGGCGCCTTTGGTCAGCTGCCGACCAGGCGATCAGTCGGCTGGTTGGCACCTACCGATTGGGGGTCCAAAAACAAAACAATAAATTATGGGAGTTCCTAATAGAGCTGCTATGCAAGCATCTTTTGCATGAGATAAGAACCCGAACCTCTCTCTCTCTCTCTCCCCGTGCTTCAGCACACATGGCATTACCCAAAAACGAATTATGTGCACCATAATGCCACCGATATTCGATGGATTCAATACGACCATGAAATTTACCCAAACCAAAACAAGCTGCCCAGGATGGGGTGGCGTCGGCTACATTCTTTTTTTGGCCAGGCAGCGAAGGAAGCTGATGAGCAGAAAAAGGGATTTGAACCCTCATATGGAAAGCGCCCCAGAACTAAGCACTGAGCCTGCAAAAGACTGGCATAGTGTGGGCGACAGTGCTTCGTTTTGGGGACAGGAACATGTATCACATCATGCGGGCCACATTGTGCCGCTCTGCCGCAAGGAATTCTTTCTGCGTAACTCGATGTGCCGCACTGTTGTGTTACTTCAGCTTATTTGACCGCTGGGGGCGAAATCTCTGTCACCAGGTCCGACCCATGGTACTGGATGTCAGCAATGGCTGTTTGGTGACACTTGAGGTGGTCAAATGGGCATTCCTGGTCGCGCACCACACAAACAGTGGGAGAAATTTTCTCTCAACTGTTCCCTGATGAGGGATTTCTTTTGTGTCCCATCATGATGGATGATGGCATAACGTGGGCGAAATCTTGGCCTTTCCTACTCGGTCAAATGATCAACAAAATAATAGAATCACAGTGAAGGTGACTTTTTTAGGTGAAGTACCATCCACAATTGCTACCATCATAAGGACAACCTAGACCTGATCTCTGGATCCTGGAATCGAGATAGGTCTGATGAACAGGTCCGTCTTAGCCATGGTGCCCAAGGCTTCAAGCGTTAACTCAAGTTTGACACAATGATTGGTTCTGCTGATTCATCATAATAAGGTCATTACCAATAATAAAAAAATGGAAAAGGAACAAAAATAGCCACCAAATAGGAGGAAAAGGATGAGGACTTTCATAGGTCCCATCAATCAGCTTCTTTCCTTGTGAGCTTCATACAAGGAATGAGAAGAAAAAGTAAAAAAATTGGAAAAGGGACAAAAATAGCCACCAAACAGGAGGAAAAGGATAACAGGGCTTTCATAGGTCCCATCATCAATCAGCTTCTTTCTTTATGAGCTTCGTACAAGGAACAAGAAAAAAGGCCACCAATTTTTTTTTTTCACTTTCAGCAGCAGAGGGGTTTGTAGGTAAGAAAGCGCGTTACGCAATAAGCAAATTTAGTCCCATATCAAGCATACAGGGACTCTAATAGGAATTTTAAGGGGCTAATGGTGTACATTGTCCCAACAATACAGGTACCATTTTTGCCCTTAGGAGCTCGCCACACCACTGTCGAAAAAGGGATTTTCGACAGTTTCTCTACGCCACACAGCCTTTAGAAAGAAAAAAAATGGAGACGGGAAAAAATTCAGCAAGCTGTCAGCGTACGCTTTTCGACAACTCCTTTCGAAAGAGGCAGGCTGCGTTCCCAGCCTTCAACTTCGCCTCTTCGCCACACAGCCTTTAGAAAGGCTTAAAAATTGGAGACGGGAAAAATTTCCGCAAGTTGTCAGAGAAAGCTGTTGACACCACCTTTCGAAAGAGGTTGCATCCCTAGCCTGCAACATCGACCTTTCCCACAGTCATTGCGCTATCATCGAGTTCTCCTCGGAATTTGGTGAGTGGGCCTGAGGTTGGTAAACAGTCGTATGCGCTGCGGTATCGAGTTCACCTCGGACTTTTGTCAGCGGGCCTGAGGTTTGGGACGGACGAATTCTTGCCCTATCCTCAGGCGCGTTTGCCTCTTCTGATCTTTGCGTTCGTGAGTTTGTCACTCCAACAGCGCTGTGTGGCGAGGGGGGGGGAACTGTCGAAGGGGCGGCTGTCAAATTTCTTCTGACAGCCGTTGCATTGTTTAGCCTTCCGACAGTCGTGTAGCGAGACCCTTAGTGTGACAAGGGGCAATCCACGGACGAAACTATGTTTGCCTGACTCACCCCTGTTCCGTCTCTCGTCGGATAATCCTTTCCAAAGACCGACAGCTCTTTTCTCCTCCCAACTGCAACCTGCAACCAACATGACAAACGGACACCCACGCGCATAAGAATAATAATAGACGTGCAACAAAATCATAAAAGACAAAAGTATCATCTAAAGGGATCCAGGCACCGGTGAAAGTTCCGTGAAACCTAACAGGTCTTCTGTGAGCCACACCGACGTGACACCGTTATGTTGCACATGGTTATTCTGGCATGTTTGGCTGGTGGAACAGCAGTTCAAGCACCCCATCAGTAATCGTGGAAGCTGAACGTTGCAAGAGTGCCGTTGTTTGCCATTTTACATGTAATGAACGGGATACGGCGAGGGCATAGTCCTACCCCATCAGTAATTGTGGAAGGTGGACATTCCGAGAGTGCAGTTGTTCGCCGGCAAAAAGGTAAATTTGTTGCTGTTTCAAGCGACTAATCTTCGACTATATGACGATGCTGTTATGCTGTTCCCTCCTTACTTCATTCAGTCTACAGCCCCAAGAATTTAGGCGAGTTGCATTTAAAAAAAAACGCACAATTTCAATCATCCGATCCAACCAACTACCACCGGAAAAGGAATTTGAACCCCGGTCATGTGCAAGCCATTGTTGGCCTGATTGTCCAGGCTCGTCAGTGTAACCGCCGTGACTCTATTTGTGAAAATGCTGCAACCGGCAAATCAGCGGCCAGACAAAGATTCCACCTGACTGTGAAAATGAGCTTACAAGAACTGAGAAGGTTTGGGTTTATGTAACTGGACTGAAGACAAATGTAAACACGCACGTTGGTAAGTTACCCATCTTACCTGCTCAACAAAAGGCATCAAGTTGTTGGGTATACCAGCTGGATCCTCTCCAATTCGTCCGCTGGGGTGCGCTCCAACCTGCAGATATGCCATCAAGAGAGAGCGCATGCATCTGCTGTCAGAGATCATGTTTTTTTTTGGGGGGGGGGAAATCTTTTTTTGTTTGCCTTTGTTTTTGAACTTTTTTCCTTCTCTTTTTGTTTGTCTTTCGTTTGCCCTCCTATATATATTTCTTCATATTTTGTAAGAGACGCTACGGAAGGTGATCAATTGACAAAACTTGGGTTGAATATGATTAATGAGCACATAACAGGTGAACCAAACAGATCTGGAAAAATTAGGAAAAACTGAAAAGCAAAACCAGAAAATTTGAATTACTAGTTAGTTTATATTCCACCAAAACAGAGGTTCCCAAGTTAACATTTCCCCACATTTACTGTGCTTTTTGCCCAGTGGTAAACGTTTTCAATCACGTGTCGAACAGATACATGCTAGAAAAAGTGAAAAGCAAAACCAGAAAATTACAAGCTACCTGGTATTCCACCAACACAAAACGATAGTAGTAGTCTGAGTCACTTCTCACCCCTCTTGAAATTTTTAATTTCCCTAGAATCCCTACCTATTTTGCTACTTCCCCAGTGACAGATGATTTCAACCATTAGTCAGGAGTTCCAACTTCAATCCCTTCCTATTGACCATAATTGTGTCCAGATTCCAAAGACTCCAAACCACTTATTTAGAACTTAGAACTCAGAACTTAGAAGTTAGAACCCACTTACACAACATTCCTATTTTGCACAATTGTGTGCCACGATGAGAACCAAGCGACCCCGACAGAACAACCCCCCATACACCCCGTCATCTGATCACACAACAACCAGCCAATGGAATACTTGTATTCCAATTACTCAGAAGATTATACAGAATCATGAGAACAACCAGAACATAGAAGAGCCCTGCATACACAACAACATACACACCCATACGGAACCTCCTCCTCGTCAACCCAAGGAGCACCCCCCTGCCCAAGGATGCGAATAGGTCTGAGTTTGGCCGATAGGTCCAAAAACAAGAGCCGGCAAATGTCGAGCTATTAACTTATTAAGACTGGTTGCAGCATTCGCCACAAACAGCCATCTGGCTGCGGCAAGTCTCAAACCTGCAACCTGAACCTTGCCGCACAGGCGCCCAGCGCGGCTACACCAGGGAAACAAGGGATAAAATGACAAAATGGGAACTGCAGCCCAGAAGGCCAAGTGTGAACTTGCAACTCACAGGGTTGAAGTATCGCAGCATGATAATCCTCCACGTTTTATCCGACTCGTACAGATCATTCAAGATCTCCTCAATGAAGAGCTGCACCCACGACGACATCACCACAAACGATTCGACCTTCTCAATCGCTTTTCCACTTGGGACTATAAATTCACATAAAGCCTGATAAAGGTAAAGAGTGTGGGCAAAATCAAACAGGAAGGAAGATGGTGCTGCACCCACACAACATTGCCACAAACGATTTGACTCTCTCAACCAACTTTCACTTAGCACTACACCACTAGCACGACTTCGTTCACACAAAGAAAACAGTACGGACAAAGTCGAACTGTTTACCATACATACATTATTCCCCTGTGTCAGCCAACTCTCTCTAAGGTTACACCAGGCAGAGCAACTTTTGTTAACATAAATAAAAGAAACTTCAAGAACTGCATTATCCTCAGAAGAAGTTACAGTTCAAATACCTGTTCAAATACCTGCAAGAGCAACACAAATTTGTTAGCGTAAACGAAAAGGGTTGCAGCAAAGAGAAAATGGGGAAGGCCAAAAAGAGAAAAAAAACGATGGCAACACCAAAAGGCACGAGTACCTGAGCCACCAAAATGAGCCCTGGGCAAGGATGCCATCATGCCCCACACACTACATTCGTTCGCATTTTTCTTTTCCTTCTGGGATTTCGAGAACCCGCCCACAAAACGACCAAAAAAATTAATTTCAGAGGACGGGCTTGGTCTCCTGTGCCCCACACTCCGCACGAAACGCAAAAGAAATGCTCTACGCCCATGAGCCCCGAATACGGCTGAGGGGCACCCGGTCTCCTGAACGACCACTTTTTCCTGGAGCCCTGAGCCATGAGAGGCGCGTCCCACTTAACTGATGTGTGCGTGCACCGAGCCAGGGCTCATGGAGCCATGGCCTTTGGCTTAGACCATAAACTTCTTAATGAGTTAATAGTGCTTATCTTCCCGACTCCCTTTTCTTGAAAGGTGTCCCAGAAAGGGATTCAGAATAACTCGAGAGCAAGTGCCAAGCCCTTTCACACTCTGCCTGCCAATGGATAGAGTGGTTTGTGCACTACCGTCTTCACCCGAATGGAACACTCGGTCCTTATAGCTGTATTTGACACAGCTTTCAGTCCAGATACGAGCATAAGTACGGGGCGTTCTGTTCGAGTAAAGATGTTAGTTAGTATTTTCAATTGCAAGGAGCTGCCTCGAAGGTCATCCCAACAGACTAGGAAGAGCAACATTAGGGCTGTCAACTTCTGAAAATCAGAAGGGTACGAGTCAAAGTCTGCACACAGAGAGAGAGAGAGAGAGAGAGAGAGAGAGAGAGAGAGAGAGAGAGAGAGAGAGAGAGAGAGAGAGAGAAAGTTAGAATTTTCAATTGCAAGGAGCTGCCTCAAAGGTCATCCCAACAGACTAGGAAGAGCAACATAAAGGCTGTCAACTTCTGAAAATCAAAAGGGTACGAGTCAAAGTCTGCAGGGAGAGAAAGAGAGAGAGAGAGAGAGAGTGAGAGAGAGAGAGAGAGAGAACTTCCAAGCACTCACACCAGGACTTCCCTGCCTTACTCTGGTTGCAATGGCGGTTAGATATGGTTAAAGAAGTCCCAGTCTGAGTATGCCCTTACACAACCTTAAAAGAAAACAGCTTCCCATCTTAAAATACAATGTGGATCTGAGGCAACAAAGGTAGATCGTTTTCAATCTTAAACCGCCAGTACGTAGCCCCAGTCTTGCTGAAAAAAAAACTCGTAGCCTAGGAAAATTTTGGAGGCTCAGGTTACCGGACCACGATGGCTGGCGGCGCCAGCCAAAAAGGAAAAGAAGTGTGCCGCTGGCGGTTCGGAAAACCTTGGTGCGCATGCAGCGAGGGGCCTGCAGGCCTGGGTGTACTGGTGGCTTGTTTAACAGATAATTCATAACCGGGGCAATGCAGCAAGGCACCGTGCATCTTGGGCAACGAAAGAAAACAGTTTTCAATCTTAACAGGCAATTCATATCTGGGGCAACTCATATCCGGGGCAATGCAGGACTTGGCCTCACACCTTTGTTCTCCCATATGGGTTCGCCGCCTGTAGTGGAAAGTCTTCCATGCAGGGAACACTCTTGGGCTGCCCATATACAGTTGCTGAAGAAGAGAAAACCAGCTGCACACGGAAGTTACGAGTTAGAGTGGTTCTTGTAGGATTTCCTGGGTGCTGTGCCTCAGCACCTCACCGAACCGAGCGCGAAAAAGAAAAAAAAAACTTTTTTCAGCTCTTATGCTTTGTCAATTTGGATTTCTTCAATCAGCAGACATTTGCCCTCACAACTCTACTGCATGTTCTGGGCCTATTTCCACTCTATTGAATTAAAATTATTCAGGGTGTAGGGCTTACTGTTAGTGTCCAAATCATCCGTCCATTATATACCCCAAACTGGTCCTACGCCCCACAGCTTCCAAGCCAGATAGACTTTTTGGCTTGCCCAGAAATCGACCATTTAGTTCCGCAAAGCTTCAAACTGCTTGGGCCCAACATACTGCCTGGCTGACCCATCAGCAGGGCCAGTCAGCAACCAGCTGGCTATCGCAGAAGCTTTCTTTTCCGCCCCCTCCCCGGCACCTGCTTTGTCCTCATCTGCTTATTCCTGAGCTCCTGGCTGTAAAACATGCTACCACACGATGCGCTTGGAGTCCTGTCCCTCTTAAGTCTGCTTTTGTTTTATCAGTGTCCGCTTGTTGAATGCACATCATGAACTGAGGATTTCAATGTCATTGTCATGGTCTTCATTCGGAACTGAAATGCAATGCCACATGGGGCAACAAGAATCCTGGCCCCCCTCCTTTGTTCCCACCAGTGACTTCCATGAGGCGCCAAACATGCCACCACATCATGCACTGAGAAATCCCTGTGCTTGAGGCCCACCTTCTTTTCCTCTTCTTATCCGTGCTGCCAGCTGGGCAGCTCAGGCTGGCTGTGGGTGCCTAAGGACACACGCAGACAGTCCCTGCAGGGCACAATCAGGTAGGGTCCTTGGTAGCGCCAGTGAAAACTCAGAAAAAGCAAATCCGTCGACACGAAATATAAATAATGAAATAGCAATACAAAGTAATGTTGTCCTTCGGGACATCCGTTAAAATTGGAACGATACAGAGAAGATTAGCATGGCCCCTGCGCAAGGATGACACACATAAATCGAGAAATGGTCCAAATTAAAAAAAAAAAAAAAAAAAAAAAAAGTAATGTCTCAGGTATGCCTGGCTGGGCGGGGCAGGTAGCCTAGATTCTCAAACATTTTCCTCATTTTTATAGGGTCATCCAATCTGTTGCCCCTCTGGACCCCCGTCCCAGAGCCCTCCGATCTGCTCCCACATAGCAACCTGGGAATCGTTACCTTCCTTCCTCCACACCATCCCTTCTTTATTTTCATTCATTTTCCTCTGTTCTCATTGTACTGTCTTCCTCCCTCCTCCCTCGTCAAATAGCCGCCACTTGATGTGTTCAGAACCCCTGCCTGCCCCATACCCCTTGCTTTCTCCCTCCCAACTATTGTGCCACTACGTCGTTTTCCTCTTGATTCTTGATCCAGGTGCCATGACTCTTCTGCTCTCCTCCCTCACTCGATAACGTCGCACCTCCACATGGATCATCATCATAATCATCAGCACCTTTCCATCTTGCCCGAACCCGCCCCACAATGCCATCCTCAACCCCAGAACCCACTCCCCACAAAGACTGTAGGAAAGGCGCAGTCAATGGTTTTCACAGCCTCCTGAGCTGTCACACAGTCGCAGTGATTACAACAGTCCACAAGCCACCCACTGCTTGGGCTTCCACAGCCACTGACTGAGGCCAGCAAAACCCTAGGAGTCAATGACCAGTACCCTCGCGCCTCCCCAACATCACACCATCAACCAGTTCAACCCACTGGACCACCTACACCTGCAGCCGGTGGTACAAAACCAATAGGAATCCAGTCGGCAGGCTAAAGACGTTCGACAAACCTAGACTATCGACCTTGCGTCTTGATGGTCAGCTATTCTGAGGAGGCTTTGGAGGCAGTGGTGCTTTCATAATCTGCTGACAAGAGTGATTGAAGTCGAAGCCTATTGGTACCCTCCCCATCACATACAGCAGTGCCATCGCGTGTGCAATCAAAATACACCTAGTGCAATACACCTGCATTACTTGGTAATACGTAAGAGAGAACGACTTCGCTTCGTCCTTCGCCACTGCCAGTCACAACATTGATCATAGTTATGTCAGTCTGTTAAAAAAGCAGAGCAACTCGGCCCCAGCCACGACAAATGCAGACAGCCACATTTGCTGGCCATAACCGTGGATCAGGATCGGCCATCGAGTCTTGTACCTTATGGTTGCTGCGGTGAAATAAGCTCGGGTCAATTCAACCACTAGTTTCCTAATGGCATCGGAATATATCTTCAACCAGAGAGATAGAATCGTTGCTGGGCATATAGCCTCTGAGGATCCTACTCGCTCGTTGTAATCAACAATTCCAAATATTCAACGTCATGACAATTGAATTACAACTCTGGTGGCCCACAAATCTGGTTCTGTATAATTTCCATCGTTCGAGAATATGGGTCGGCAACTTTCAATTCATGATCTGGTTCTGCATAGAGGTTAGTGGAAACGTGGGCTTGACACATTTCCTCGTACATTGGTGACATTACACCTTATCCCCCCTTTCCCTTCAACACATCTCAGAACACCTATAGAACACCTGTGCATAACAGGCAGGCTGCAATCCCTTCCATAGCGTGTTTCAAGGCGACTATACTAACCGCCTGACTGAAGCTGTTTCACATATACTCTCCGGTGATCCTACACAAACATATGTTGGTTTCCTGCCTACACTGATGGTAAAAAACATGTTTAACCCGATTAACATAACAAAAGCATAATGGAACACAAAGCCACTTTGAAGTGTACTACCGAGTTCTCCACCCAGCACCGTCTCGTGTTGTTTCCACTAGCACTCCACGTTCTCCTGCATCCACTGACATTTTTCTCCACCCACTGGCACTCTACGTTTCAGACCAGCTGTGTGTGTGTGTGTGTGTGTGTGTGTGTGNGTGTGTGTGTGTGTGTGTGTGTGTGAGAGAGAGAGAGAGAGAGAGAGAGAGAGAGAGAGAGAGAGAGAGAGAGAGAGAGAGAGAGAGAGTTCATGCTTCCACACACGTGTGTTTATGACAGGGAGAGAGAAAGATATGGGAAAGAGAAGAAAAATGCGTATGTGTTTGATTTTGTGTTTTGTCATATTCACTATACAAAACTCCACACAAAAAAGCATGACTGTGCCAGACTGTTTTGTCGGACTCTCAGCAACTCGTCAGGAGGCTGCACCCCGACAGTCTGCCCACGATACAATTACCTGACGGGTAAGGAATCACAACATCGCTCATAGTTAGCAATACCCCTGAGAAAAATGGTCACACCAGACCTTCAATCCCAGCAGACCGTCGGTCGCCAAACCCCTATCGAGAATGGTGTTGTGTGTTTGTTCATGGCACATGTAAGAGAGAGAGAGAGAGAGAGAGAGAGAGAGAGAGATTCCCCTTGGAAGGCACCATCTCCATACCTTCTTGCAATCGTACTTTTTCATGCACTCAAGGAGGTTGAGAGTCCCTGCAACATTATTTTTATAATATTTCAGAGGCTCAGCAACACTCTCTCCCACGGCCTTGAGACCGGCAAAATGGACGACCGCACTCGTCCTGCCAAAGACAAGAATATCATCAGTCACTGACCAGTTAGTTGTAAGCAACAAGACCATACAACAAATCCATACTATTACACTTGGGTTTCTGTCATTTTAAATTTGGATGCGAAGTCTCTTTAATTCTTCGTAATCATTTAATTGTGCTGAGATATCTCCTTCTTCCAATTCTGCCATTGCATACCCTGAGACAGACAGGCCGCTGCACATAACCATAACTCTGTATCACCAGGCATGTTACTTGAGCTGCTTTGAGCACTACTTCACAGTTTTCCTCAATCGGGTCCGACAGAGGTGCAGACATGGGTCATTGGGGTGGCTAGAGCTAAAATTTTCAGACCTTGCAATTGTACAGTTTCTTCTTAACTGCAGGTTCCAGGGATTAAGAACCGTTCGCATTACTTAGCACTTTATTATTTAATAATTTTATTCTATTACAGGCTTTTTACAGCAGCCAATTCTTGCACGTGAAGCTGCTATCAGCCTGCTGGTACCCAGGCAGATCGATCTGACCCATCCAGAAAAAGAAAGGTAACTACGGTAGTTACTACGGTAGTTATTTCCCTCTGTTCTCATGCTTCGCGAAGCTGGAAGTGTTCTCTAATCGATGGTGGCGACAGAACAACGGTACTACAACCAGATCCTTTTTTTGGACCACGACTGGGTTTCTGTAAAGAACGTATTCTGTAGTCGACTACAAGATTCAAGTGTCCAATCAGACCCTTTCAAACTATGCCCAGGTTTCTGTCTAGAAACTGTGTAGTCGACATGTACTGATAATTGGTGAGTTGAATCAGGATAGAGTGTTGTGAAGGCACACCTTGACTAGGCCAGTCCAAATTGATCCTTACACATACCTAGACCTAGTTGAACGCAACCTGATCCTTAAAAACCTTATGAAGCTTCAAGCTCCGAAAAGAGTGCAAAAGAGTCCGAATCATTAGAGGTCCACCAACTGAAACGCACAGTGATATTGAAAACAGACCCCTGAGATGGAAATGTCACTGCACAATAATGGTTTTACATTTCAAGACTGATCATCAAGGTTACATAGAATATGGACCATCAGACCCACGTACAAGCCTCGAACGTTTCAAGGCTTGAGAAGATGCATAGAGGCCTGAGTCGATACATACTTGTATTTCCTGAAGACGGCATCTAACTGCAATGTGTCACAAATATCAGCCTGCCATCACCAGAACACACACGCCAGGAATATAGCATACTGATCAATCTTCAGATTCTTTGCGCATGCAAAATTTCTCCTCTTTAGCACCATATACCTTGCATAACCTCTCTCTCTCTCCTCACAGGAGTAGGGCCATCAGCTGGCCCATAAAAACATGCCTTCATGAACAAACTCATAACAACAACCCATAAAACCATATGCCTTTATAAACGAGACCGCATGCAAAAGAGAAAGAAAGAAAATATCTGGCAGAAGAGCCAGCGACCAGACGGCGCATACATTCATATAAACAAAGAAGTGACTTCACCAACAGGCCTACCTTCTTCCCCTGAATACAATGTACGATCATTATAGCTGTATCTAGACTGAAACATGCCTCAAATACAGCTATAATGACCGTACATTGTATTCGGGGGAAGAAGGTAGCTCATTTCGTACACCCATGTAATGTTGAAATATAGACCCAACTTCAATCCAGATGCAGTCAGATTAACAAAATAATATACTTCTGAAAAACAGACCAAATTTTGAATCCAGATCATACTTGCGGTGCGCATGCGCCATGCGCAAATTATGATGCTGTCTCTCTGAGAGAGATAGATAGATAGATAGATAGATAGAGAGAGAGAGAGAGCAGCGGATCCCCTAAGCACGGCTCAAAACCCATGCAGGCAATCTGGAGAGTACTCGCAGCAATAAAGTGCAGACCCTCCACCAAAACCGAGGCAGGCAGTGAGTATGAAGTAGAGCACGTGCTGGCCGAATATATACTCAGGATTCAAATTCAGGTCTCTATTTAAGCAGTTAAGGGTTGCTCACGTAGCTAGGCCGTGTTGGTCTCTGCATGTGATTCTCAGGGCTTGGCTGCACTACTCACGGAATGTGCAAAATTAGAATGAGCCTTCTGCAGAACGTGGAATAACACACCCCCATATGTTGTCTTTTGTGCATGTGGTGAGCAGAGGCCCTTAGGGCCACTGCATGTACTGCTAAGAAAAGAAAACGAGAAAAAAGAGTAGTGACCCATAACCGAGATGCACAGACCTGAATTCGAATCCAGACTATATATTCTCTGCTCACGCTGGCAAGTGGAAGTTTGAAGTTCACCTCTGCTGGACGTTGGGTCCTAGCTAATTCACTGTAAGGGCCCTTCGGAAAAGAGGCTGGACACAATTAGGACATGAATACTCGCAAGCATAGACAAGTGCCCACAGTTTTGGGGTATGGAGTGGCCCTGACTTTTCTCCCTCTTGCTTTCTGATTTTTAGAAGTGAGGGGAGTGTTTGGCCACCCCACTCTGAACTTTCATTTTTTTTTTAATTTTTTTTTTGATGCGCCGCATCACGTGCACAGGATGCGCATGCACTCTGCGCCGCGCCGTATTCAGATTAACAACATAACATAGGGCCGGTCAGTTCAATGATGATGATATCTCAAGGGCGTCACCCTTCTTTTTGAAAAAAAAAAAAGAGAAGAAAGAAGAAAGAAGAAAAAGTGGGGGAAAGAGAAAGAAATGCAGGAGCACATGATATCCAGAACTTGAAAAAATTAAAGAGCAAGCTCACGCATCCAGAAGCATTCTGAAAATTTATAACACCCCCATTCAAATTGAGAGCTCAGAGTTATTCGCAGAATGCAAGCTGGCAAGTTCGCATTCAAGTACCCCACACAAGAGCAATTTGCGTAAAGTACCCCACACAATAGCAATTTCCACGGAGTCAGGTACTTAAATGTGAACATCATTTTGAGATCTGCACACACTGAATCCTTCGTGAGATGTGTACACGACAGTCAACCTTGGGTGTGCTCGAACCATCGACTCCAAGAACGTCATCAAAGAGACCATGTTGTCATCAGTGATCATTGAGATGGTGAACACTGTCAGTTGATAGTGGATCTTCTTATTACTATCGACGAACGCAGCTGCCCAGAGTGTGGCAAGGAGAAAGGACATCCATATCATGTCAGAAGGTGATTATGGAACCTGCCATAACATGATAACCACTAAGACCACAATTGCTTGATGCACCACATGGTGGTAGAGCTACTGCTCAACCTTCACCCTACGTTTTTAGTATTGATGCACCTACCGTCTTCTTCCCCCGAACACAACACATTTGGCTGCACAGGGACCAAAAGATCGCTTGTACGCAGTCATTCTAAGGGTGCTCATCTTCCGGGAAAGATGGTAGTCTTTGATGAAACCACGAATGCCTGCGATGCTATTTGAACAAACCGTCAACTTTTTCCGAGATTGGCCTACCAACCCTAAAAGATGAGGGCCTGCTGGCAGCAGCATGGAACAAAAACGTTTGGCCTTCTCCCACGAGAATTACCATTGCCATGCCGGTTTTTTTTTTTTCCTTTTTTTTTAAGATTTCCCCCCCAGGAAAGATTGGCGCTCAATCTATGCCCCTGATGTTTTTCAGATTTTTTGTCAAAAAATCCAAAACTGCAACCTCAGCGTTTTGATGAAGGCAGCTGACGACCTGAACCTTTAGCTACTGATAGGCACAAGCCTTGCTCCCAACGGCTTCAAGACCTGTGTGATGTGCTCTGATGAACAAAGCAATGTACTGAAGCAATATGGTTCGGGGATGACTTGAGGGGCTGTCAATTTCCCGGTTCACAGAGGACCACGGCTGTGGGCTCAATACGAAGCAAACGTGCGATGACGGATGACGATAGCATGACATGGAGGAGACCGCATATGCCAAAGTTGTGTGGCAGGCAATTCCAGAGGACCACCGCTGTGGGCTCAATATGAGCTCCCACGAAGATAGTAGAGTTCGTTAGGGGCTAGACAGCAACAACATCCCAGCTCTCGAGTGAAGCCTTGATTTATTCCACGGTTCTCAGTTGTCAAGTACATCTGACAATCTCAGCTCAGCAGAGACTCAGGAAGCAAGGAAGGAAGGCGAGCTGTCTGACAGTGAGTCAATCCTTCCCCCTCGCAGGGCAATCACTGAAGATCAGGGCTCCTTCAGCCTTAACGGAAAGAACCATGTGCGTGACCTGCCTGTAGTGGTTAAGAGACTTGCCTATTGAGGCCGAGGTTGCCAGGTCGAATCCGTGCTTGCACGGAGGGCAGCCTTAGGCCCAGTTGTACGGATCTATAACTAATTACAGGTGGACAAGTAATGAGACTGGTGCTCACCAGAATGGACTTGGACCCAGTGCCATAAGGACCTGCTTAGACGAAGAAACGAGAAAATTCCACGACAGCCACTGTGTTACACTCCTGAATGCAGGACTGCTTCTCTCTCCTCTACACTTCAGCGCCTCAACGGCTCAGCGTTTAGCTCGTCATTATTTAATTTTTCTGATTGAAGTGAACAAACTTCTTTATAGCCCAGACACAGTGGATCTCAATGCGTGAACTCTATCACCGTTCTTAGAAATCAAATGGCTGCTTCTCGAAGTACTTGTGTAGTGAAACGCAGAAAAAGCCGTAAGGGGCACCAGGAAAAGTCGTGATGGGGAGGTAATATTCAACGTGGCCCCAAATAACAATATAGGCAGGACAGTGGGGTAAGTCGATAATAGTAAGGATGGGGGGGCCAAATCACAAGCACTAAGAAGCGATTTGCAAGAGTGATAATGAGTGGTGTGACCATCAATAGGATCGAATAAAGACAGTATAGGTGAAAACTAACCGAGACAGGTGAGGAGATGTGACTGGGTGGGATAATAGGGGAACCACGGTGAGTTGATGCGGCCACAGCATTGAATGTGGCAATGTTTCAGCAGCTGGGTCTTTCTTGAATCGCAGAGGGAATTGATAATCAAGGCTTGGATCCCCTTGAGCATCTGAGATCGTTGGGCATCTCCGGGCTAGAGGAGCCTAAAAGATTGAAAGCCATGCTACCCCCCACTGTGATCCAAAAAATGGCCCCTGCTTAAGGCAAGGGCCCGAGCAGAGCTGCTTCTTTGCTTTACATTTGTTGATGCTTGCCGTTCCCCTTCCATTTTCATGTTTGACGCCACACTTCGTGCCGGCACACGGAAGATTGAAAGCCATGCTACCCCCCACTGTGATCCAAAAAATGGCCCCTGCTCAAGGCAAGGGCCCGAGCAGAGCTGCTTCTTTGCTTTACATTTGTTGATGCTTGCGTTCCCCTTCCATTTTCATGTTTGACGCCACACTTCGTGCCGGCACACGGACAAAAAAGTTCAAGGCGTTCTTAAAATTTCTTGGTAGCGACAACTTCGTTGCACTTAGGATCGTCTGTATTAAGGGTCTTTGTTTTACAAGACCAGTATAATTCTCCTGTTAACAAAAGAAATCATATGTAAAACACAGGCCGCGTTGGCGAAGATTTCAAAAAAGCCTGTGGAGTAATGGAAGTCTCCAAAGTTGACTTGCATTTAACTAATTCGATCCTTTGATAGGGTAGAGTCCCACGGGTAATGGAAAGTGGAAAAGAGAAACGTTTGAAAACCTTAGCATCACTATTCAATTTGAGTTTTCGACCTAGTGTGGCCAGGGCGGACTATTGCATGATACATTGAATACAATGCAGCTTGGTACGATTGTGTACAGAACTATAATAATTACAAACACCTTGTAGCATCTGATGAAGTCTTATTTTAATAATAGCCATGATTGGAGCTATAGTACTTACCATGCATAAGACTACTCAAGTAAAAAGACACGAGGTTTTTTAACAAAATATGATAGATTTTCAAAAGACCATAAAAAAAATACGACAATAGAAAGGTCTCTAATAGCTCAATGGTTAGAGCAAATGGTTGTTAAGTGCGCCGATATTGACATCTCTATGGAGGATGTAGTTTGCACTACGACATTGTTCAGAACATGTCTAAAACAATACCTTACCTTATCCCAAGAGGCTTGACTCTTGAAAGAGTCGACGAATGCCTCTAGCGAGCCTTTGGAGGCTCGCCGCAGAGTTGGAAACAAAATAGGAAACACAGCATGGTATAGACAATTCAGAGCCAAGTTTCATAAGGATAAATAAGCTCAAATTAGTTAAACGCAAGACAACTTTGGAGACTTCCATTACTCCACAGGCCGTTGTGAAATCTCCGCCAACGCGGCCTGTGTTGTAATTATGATTTCCTTTGTTAACAGGAGAATCATACTGATCATGTAAACAAAGACCCTTAATACAAACGATCCTAAGTGCAACGAAGTTGCCTCTACCAAGAAAATTCGGAATGAACTGGGTTTCTAACACATATAACCATAACGCCAAAAACTAAACTGATGCTTGAAAAAATAGAAAAAAGTATCGCTGTACTGATTAATCTTTCTCTAGCTAGCGAGCCTACAGCCTTTGCTTTTTTCCGAGTATATTAGATTGCTTTGGCTTTGAGAGATCGTTCATCAAAAGCTCCTTAAAAAAAAAGAGAATTCGTCATGGCTTTTAGTCCACTAGAACAATTTGCTATTATTCCATTGATTCCTTCTCATATAGGAGATAAGCAACCGGACCATTGCCCCCCAGAAGAGAAGAGGCTTGAGTGATTGTTTTGGGTGAAGGAAAAAAGAATTCGACCTTCCATCCACTTCCCACATGGTTAAAAATAGATGCTGACAACAAATGCCAGTGCTATTTATTTGCCATCCAAAAAAGGCCATCTGCTTGCCGCGAAAGCCAATGCCATTAGTATTCGGCGTCTGGCGAGGGCGGACTTCTCCACTTTCCCATGCTGATGTGCATCTGGACTAGTTTGTGAAACACCGTGCACACTAGCAGTGCACAATAAAACAAGAATGACTCGTAATAGCCTATCTCATGTACTCCACCCATCGCAGGGCAGTCACTAGTTTATGAAAATGCCCATGTTCTTTGATAGCATCTTTAACGCAAATACAGTTCTTTCCAAGCCACTGTAACGGCCTGGATCACAGCCCATTCATCTTGTGAGATCACACAGGCCCAAACATCTCTGGGCAGACAGGATTAAAACTTAAAAGCCTCCCAACATATGCTACACAACGAAAAATTGTGTTAAGTGTTTTGAAATCTTGAAACAACTACTCTGCCCAACTAGCATGTGCCCCCCCCTCCCCCCTCCCCCCTCCCCCCTCTGCTAGATTCGACCTGCCCCTGCGCTACTGAAGTGTTGCAGGGGTTGGCCTACCCTCATGTGTCACCTTTGCACTGGAAGAACTTGACAGATCTTTTTTGTTTTGCATTATTTTCCCCTTGCAAAGGGACAGGTAGGCTATGTTCAAGAACTTTTAATTTTCTTTTAGTGCAAGAAATCGCCAGTGGGAACACTAAAAATTCTGCACTCCCCCCACCACCCACTTCCTTGGGGCCAGCCACTTGTGGCTTAATCCGACTGCCGACCTCCCACTTCCTTCGGGCCAGCCACATGTGGCTTAATCCGACTGCCGCCCATAACAAACGGCGCAGTGCCAAATTTACCTGTGCAAGGTGCTGGTGGGTTAAATGTCATGGCCTGCCCCCTTGTCAGGGCCCTGCCCGTTGAACCACCAGTCCCCTCAGCACTTCGGAAAAGGGAAAACTTGAACCACCAATACTTCCACCAGCCATTTTTCTCCGACAAGGCCGCTAAAGCGCCACAAGTGTTGCGGGTCAGCCTAATGGGGCAAAATGGCAGGCGGCACCCACAAATAGGAGCCCTGCGCCATTCCGTTTTCTTTCGCATGCAGGGTGTTTCCAGCCTGGGGAGAATAAGGCTAGGAAGTACAGGTCGTTTAAGGGCATACCCATAGAGACATCTGTTTTTTTTTCAAATTTCTTGCAGACAATTGACAGCGCAAAAGATTGTCAAAGTTGCCCAGGACCAGTTCCACCCAATGCCTACAGTAATCACATTGACACCAACCAGACACAGCTACTGGACCTCCTAAAAGAGGTTCTATACTCGATAGAAATTACGGTATAAACCCGCACTCGTTCTTCGGACACTCGGAGAGTACCGTCCAGCTGGGACCACTTCTCCCAGCTGGGCTAGGCCCGCTTCTCGCAGCTGCACCCACTTCTCCTCACTCCTCGGGACATTGTGAGATAGCTTCCATCTAGGCCCGCTTCTCCTTAAAATCATAGGGGGATCGTAACTCAGAAGTCCTATCTCAGCTCTATAAGTCCTATCTCAGCTCTGTAAGTCCTATCCAGATCTTAAACCACCAGTACACCTGGGTCTGGGAGGCTTCCACTGCGCCCGAAGCTTTGTCAAACAGCCAGCAGCGCACTTTTTTTTTTTTGGTTGGTTGGCACCGCCAACCACTGAGGTCCAGTAGGCCCGAACCTACAAAAGTTTTTGTAGGCGATGAAAAAAAAATTCTCCGCAAGACTGGGGCCGTGTGCTGGGAGTTTAAGACGTGCCCACAGTCGTAGTTCAGAATCCCTGGAAGTCGTATTCAGAATGCACAGTTCAGAATCCCTGGAAGTCGTATTCCGAATGCACGACTAGTCCTTTTACCATTTGCGTTCCACTAGTGCAGAGCCACTTTGAGCAACGCCTCAAAAACAAAGAAATTTGTGTTCGTGACTCTAATTTTGTGGTCTAAAACTACAAATAGGCTTCATCAGAATCATATATTTTGCACAGGGAATGCACACCTCATAGGGTGTACACCCCACTTACGTGAATTCTTGATTTTCAGCCACAGATTACCTGAAACAATGGCCAGCAAGAAAGATCCCATGTGAGTGAGCCATGACCCTAGCTGACACCTAAAAGGCATTGAAAGTGAACACCTCGACACGGATAGCGGTAGCTGTCGACTTCGCCAGGTTTCAAACATAGATAACCTGTGCTGCTCCAAGATTATCCCATTTCCTTTTCCGTTTTCGGCCTCTGGCGAAGTGGAGGCTCCACAAAAAATACCGAACACAAAGAGCCAGCTGCAGAAAGTACACCTGGCCTGAAAAAAAAGAAAAGTTAGAAAACGGATCGTTCCAAGCAAATGGCAGCTGGTTGACACAACCAGCCATTGTGACCCAATGCCAACAATGGACAGATTTCACCTCTGGGGCTCAGATTCGTTGAAATGGGGAGGTTCCAGGGCAAAGACGTGGATACCATGGCTGCATTGAAATGGGGAAAAGAAAGACGATTTGCCTTCGCAGGTGGCTGGGTAAAGAGGATCTCCAGCTCGCAACACACAGCACAGCACCATCACGCAATCAAATATGTCTTATCTCTGGAATGAATCCAGATTTGATGGATGCTCGCAACGGCCCAGAAGTCCTAGTGAAATCTCTCATTCATCGAACTTCATTCACTTGTCAGCAATAACTTTATATCCTCAAATTATAACTGTTACAACCGCAACCATGAACAAGCAGGCACGAGCGGATGGGGAAACCACCCCGAAACCACCTCGAGCTGCGGCCCTTAGAAAAGCGAACTCCTATAATAATCAAAACCAACCACACGAAAATAAGAAAGTGGGAACACAGCAGAATTCATCTCCCCACCTTTCACTGACCCCACGACTCCCCTAAATCCTTCACGTCTGCAAACATTCAAAGATAACACTTTCCTATTCCGCACATGGCTAGTCCATTCACTCCAACAAAGAGCAATTTCCCGAAAGATCCCTGACCATAAAAATGGCAGAAAATGCGTTCTCACACAACCCTAAATGTCCACAAATTCAACCACCAGCACATTTCTCAGCCATTTTGTTCCAGCACGGCCGTTCATGCGCCGCTCCTTTAGGCCTTCGCCTACGGGACCGAAATGGCTGTTTCGGCACCAGGCAAAAGAAAGAAAGTGTGTGCCAACACCGGTTCATTTTTAATTGGCGCACAGGGGAAAACCGCATCAGAAAAAAGAGGATTGGAAGTAATAATCGAAGTAGAATACAAATAATCAATGGAATACAATTAATGAATACAAATATATAGAATTCAATTAATGCATATATCTATGAAATATTTATTTTTGCAATTCAGGTGGTCGACATCAGGTACAGCACCAAAACACCAGGACTCTGAATAAATGCAAGGTTCCACATCTATGTGCCATTGGCTAGGTGCATTAGACACGTCCCTGATCCATCCATAAAGCTGCATCTACTTGCAAGCAATTCGTTGCAATATCTTAAGGAGACCATGTATACACCGTAAGCAGTCACAAGGACAAATTAATCATTGATATCAGTGACCCCCAGCAGGGCCTTTAGTTTGCACACCTTAAATGATAGGTTCCATGCCTTTTCCAACCCTTAGGGGAGCTCCATCTATTGGTGGGGAGCATCACCTGCTGGAAAACAGGTCCAGCGTCCCATATACAATACAAAACTTGCGTCTGAGACCATGCCTGGAAAAGACCACACCCGCATCTGCTGAAAAGGTGGAGCCCGCATCTGGTATGCTTGTGCTGAGAAGGTCCACCCATGACAGGCCAGAAAACAGGCACATTCGGCAGTCCAGTTACTGCACGCGAGAAGCTAGACGGGGCCAGTGCAACGGAGCGGTTGTAATCTCAGGATCCCAAGCTCACTACTGGACTCGGGGAAAGAGAGGGTGACCACTGCAATGTGTGAAGACTGGCTACAGCTCCCCAGATGTACGATGGCAGTCAGAAAGACCACCAGACTTCTTAAACTCTGGGCAGAAACTGACATCAACAGGTGAACCCACCCACCACACACAAAAAATGCTGGAGCCCACATCTGACACATGTAAACAGATTTCATGTTGAGCATAGACACACACATGAGATTTTTCACCACGCAGCCCACACATGCTGCAAGGCAATGATCATTTCGTCATCGGACCACGAACGGTCTGAAAATCCGACACAACCAAAAGCATCCACTGTCAGAGCGAACCACAAGATGTGACAAGATATCACATAAGATGGCCACCTGACCGAAATCACAAGTTCCAATTTTGGTCCTGCCAGGCCACAGAGATCTGCCAGCCTACGGTTGGAACCCAAAACGAGTGTATTTCGATTGACATTGTGGATCACCAAATAGCTATCTCCCATTGCCCAACCAGATAACAAAATCTCCGTTCACTGAGACATCTGCTGCATTATGGATCCTCTCTGACATGCCAAAGAGCTCCCTTACCCTCAATGAACCCACACAAGACCTTGCAATTAACACCCTAAAACAAAAGTTTGTATGCATGTGGCATACTGCGTAGCCACACGGGCCCTGCAGGGCCCGTCCCGGACATTCAGCCTAAAAGCCTAAAACTTAGGGCTTACAGGCCCCGTTCGTTTCAGCCTGGATGCTGAAAAACGAGGGCCTGCAGGCCCTACCTCGTTTCAGCCTATTTCTGGGTCTTTTCAGACCCAGAGTTTTCAGCCTGAAACGGAGGGCCATTTTCAGGCCCTCATTGTTTTGACCTGCCCCTAAGACTCAGGCACGGAAACAGGGATGCGGAACAGGCCCAAAATAGCCTGTTCCTCACGTGCTCGAGCAGGAGCTGCAGCTGCAGCCCCTGCCTCCCTTAAGCAGGCTCAAGAGGCACACCCGTAGTACATAGGAGGTTCCCATGCACTTCACGGGTAGGTAGTTCAGTGGGCACGAGGTAGTCTTTAGGAGATCGGGCGCAGCACTCAGGAGGAGCGCTGCAGTAGTCTTCAGCGCTAGTAGTAGTAGCGCTAGCTGTAGTCTTCGGCGTTGGGCGCCATAGCTGTAGCTGTAGTCTTCAGCGCTGGGCACTGGTAGGTGGTAGATCGTAGAGTGGGAGAGAGACTGGCGGAGGCCAGTGTTACTTACCTGTGGCGCCATCGCTCCAGCTCCATCTGCGTGGTACCTGCATCAAGGCGCCAACTTCACAGGTTAGTACTGGACAGAGAGAGAGAGAGTTCTTCTTCTTCCTCTTTTAAGTCCACCTTCTCTTCTCACCCTCTCGCCACCTGACTTCTCAGACTACGACAGAGAGAGACAGAGTTGTGACTCGAGACTTGACGACATTGGATCCAGACTTGACACTTGGGATTCAGACATTTCGACGAGGGACTATTTGGGCTTGTGCCGAAGACTTGGTGTTGACGACATTCCCATCTTCCCCCTCCTCTTCGTCTATCCCCTTCCTCTTCGTCTGTGTATGGTACGGGCTGGCGCTGTCTTCCTGTGTGAAGCGCCAGGCCCATTCACACCATGTAACGATGATGATGATGTATGTTCAGGGCTGCATTACAACATTGATTGTTCGGATCACTGGTATCTAAGTCTTCCATTGTGCTATCTTATACTTCGTATTGAAAGGTCGGTTCTTGTTCTGGTCTGCACGTTACAGTATGCAACAATGCAGCTCCGATTGATAGCAATTGTCTAGACGGTGTAGCACTAATGCCAGCCACCTTCAAAAAAAGTGGTCCAGCAAATATGGGTAAAAAACAAGGACTCTAACCACTGCTTATTCAGGCATTCATACTCGGATGAAAAGCCTGAAGCCTAGCCTTCACGAGGATCGTGCCCACAACTCAGCGAGCCCCTAAAAAGTCTACCTGTGTAAAATGTCGCCGGGTCCTAAGTGAAGTCCGTGGCAAGAGAAAAGAAGGCTGGCCCTCAATGAAGGCTTCACCAGAGGGTACTGGACCTGAGACAGGCGCCAGCCTCTGCAACTAACCAGCCCAGCCTCCAGTTAGTTGCACAGTCTTGGACCTGGACTCGGACCGGTAGGCATAAGGGACGGCATACTGGGACCCACACCACTGCCTCGAGAAGAGGCAAAAAGAGGGAGGCCACTGAGGAGAACAGCATCGGCAGCGCGCTGCAACCGTGGATCACTGCGTTGTGTAGCCAGATAGCGCCTGGCCAAACGAACCAGCTGCAGTGGCCGTGAGGCCAGTGCCTGCCGTAGCTGGGTAGCGGTGAGCAGGAAGCTGGGCGGCAAGCTGTTGGAGGAGTCAGGGAAAAGGAGGAAGACTGAGGGAACTGGCAGTGCTTACCAAGTCTTGGCAAGGGTCACATGTGTGAGAAAGACTGTTCAGCAGGATCTGGTGAGAGAGGTGGACCGTACAGGAGTGAATAGTAGTCTAACGCATCATGGTAGGGTTACTATATTTTTGTAGCATCCATTGTTGGAGACGAGAAGTGGGGGTTCTTTTGTCAACGGACAGACTTCAGGTTTCCTATTCGCAATTGTAAGTCTGCTTTCAACTGGGCTCACTCATGCTAGAGCTTCCATGAGCTTTTGCATCTCAAAAATTGTGTTTGCATTGTATGGTTCCTTGCAAAGGCCACAAGCTTTGCAAGCCAGTAAAGGTATCAAGAATTACATTTCCCCGCATGAGCATGTGTTACATGTGTAGCTTAGATGTGATAGAGCAATGGTGGCATGTGGATGTGCATATGTGTACCTTAGAAGTGACAGAGGCACAGTGGTGCTTACATGTGCCCTGGATCAGCCATAGTGGCGATTGGGTGTATCCTGCGTAAGGAACAGGAATGCTGCCTGAGGAATAGTGCAACTGATGCAGAAAAAAGGAGACTGGGGGCCACAACAATGCAAAAATAGGTCTGGTCAATTCTAAGCAGTATCCAAAGCTTGTCACTTCTGTGCTTCCAAGACAAAGGATGGCCTGAATTTCCTGTATGTAGCGAGCCCTGAATGAGCAAAGCCTTGGGCAGGGTTCACAGAATCTCTGAGTGCCTTTCACCTTTGCACATTTTGTTTTCTTACGTGAATGCTGAAAATGGCATCATCTTCATTCAGCGGTTAGGTAGCAGTTTGCATCTATCCTCACCATTCTCTAGACCCCAAAGTAGCCAGTGAGTACATTATTTCTAGGTCCTTTTTGTTTACCACATTGGATGCATAGGTTAACTGCCCTCCTTTCCAGACTTGGAATTCCATCCTAAATGGTAGAGACTGGAGCCTATAGTAGCAGCTATAGCACTGTAGTCAGCATCGGATTACTGCTGTCTAAGGTCAGGTATTTTTGCCTGCATTGCGTGCAGAGCCACTTGCTTGGACTACCACCAAAAACAAGGCGCGTAGCTTGAATTCGAGTTGCCTCCAAAAAGTGGGTTCTGAGAAATCGCTGCTAAATTTTCAAATAGAAGGTACCCTCGAATACAGAGTACATACCTTGTATTTGAATACACAGTGCGTACCTTGTATTGGAATACCAGAACATACCTTGTGTTCTACATGTGCCTTGTCTGATATATTTCAGGGTGTTTTTTTTTGTTGTTGGTTTTGTAATATACTCACGACTTGCATAACGGTGTTTCTTTCCATGCTCTAGCAGAAAATTCAATCTCGATTTGCATAAGTCAAGAGTAGTGGAGCGAGGCCCAGACTTTGAAGTCTACTTCACGCGGGCTCAAGAACTTCACGCCGCTGTGGCCAAGTCCTTATTGCGGTTGATTCGCGTCGTTTCAGGGGAAAAAAAAGATAAAAAGGAACTCCACGCTGCAGGCTGCAGCCAAGTCCTTATTGCGGTCGATTCGCGTCCTGGTAACAGTCGACTGTATTCTATTTGTGATATTATTACTTATATTTACTTATTTACTCTTTTCTTCCCCCTCGCCTTAGGGACGTCGCACCCTAACATTCGTTCTACAAGGTACGAACCTTGTATTTGAAGTTTGAATACAAGGTACCCTGCATCTTCTATTTGTATACAAGGTTCATAACTTCATACCTTGCTTTCGGGTTAAGACTGTAGTGCCCAAGTTTCACCACGGCCCCTGAACCTATGTTGTTGACATCGTTTCTTTTTTGTGTGCCCAACCTCAACTCCCTGAGCCTTGAGCCATGACGGTTTCCCTTTGCTCAAACATCAAGACCGCAATATTTTGTTCCACAAGAGTGCTGGTGTTGTAATCTGTGCCATACCGCGGAGGTGAAGCCTCTTTTTCTCTGTCTTTCTTTTTTTTGCCGACTTGCATCTCCTCCGGGTCACGTGTGCCCAACCTGTGGCCGCTTTTGTACTGGATGGACTGGGTGCAGTCATGGCAGGTTGAAAATTGGATTCCAGTATCGTGGCAGTGCTACTCAGGCCCCTGCCAGTTGAGCCTGCAAGTTGTACAGTCCAATGTGACCAGGCCCTCAGCCTGGGCCCATGGCTCACTACAGGGGTGCAGGCCCTGCCTGCCTGCAAGAGCCTAGCTCTCTTATATTGTCGTACTCCGGTCCACGTCAGATATCGACAAAATACGCCCACATTTCTCATTCACTTAGTTGCTGTTTGCTAGGTTCGTCTCTTCTTGACTGTCGACGTGTAGTTCATAGTGCACTGTGTGATGTCCATCCCACCTTGCTCCCTATCACCATCACCTCCTTGAATGGTACCCCACCCTCAGTACTGCTCAGTGTATGGCCAGGAAATAGCTGTGGGAGCAAAAGAATGCAAACGTTTGGTGCACAGATTATTTTGCCATCCAAAAAATGTTCATCGTCTTTCAAATATTTTTGCAAAGAAAATCGAGACACTCATCTTTGGGGCCCCGCTGTTGACCCCTCCCAGCTCGTAGGCCAACCTCCCCCTCGGGCTCCCCGCAATCAGAGCACCCACAGGAGTGCCATTTCCCAATGGCAGGGGGGATTGGCATTGTAAGCTTTTCAGGAGCTGACCCATCAAAGGTGAACTACCATCCAATAAAAAGGTATGTGGCTGATCAGGCAGGACATTTGTGAGCTGCCTGAAACGCAGGTGGTCTGCACAAATATTATAACTGCCTGATCAGGCAGGACATTTGTGAGCTGCCTGAAACTCAGGAGGTCTGCACAAATATTATAACTGCCAGATAAAAAATAACTTAAGTCGTTTTCAGTGTTCATAAATTTTAGAGAGGGCCACATGAACATGTTTCTATAGCACAAGACCTTCACAATTAAGGAGGCTCCATGTACACTTTTCACTGTCAGATCAAAAATATAGACCTTTTTTACTTCAACAAGAATTTCAGACGCTCTAGCTCGATTAGCCAGCCCCATGAGACTCCACGAAAACTGTCACTGCTGGAACAACGGCTGTTCCGTAGGCTACCTAGCAGTGAGCCACTTTACCCAAAGCGCCACTTCGCCTCTATCACTTCTCACACATGGCGGATGCAGGACGCACCCAAGCGCCACCGTGACTGTCACTTTATATACAGTCCTGACGCATGCTGATGTGCAGCACAGTATGATCCCCCTATATTAGATTACAGCCCATTATACACCGAGGACATGCTGATACAGGGCACACTATGATGCCCTAATGTACAGCCCACATTAGAGCCTACAATACCCCAAGCTGACCGCCAAGTTGACCATTTCTATACCGTTCTACACAACATTTATTCGAAATTTTCCGAATTCTCTCATCGTATTTGAAACATCCGAAAGCTCGAGTTACTCCAGGCCGTTATCCAGACCATCCCAAATCAGACACAAGCCTTCAGGACGGTTGCATGGTCTGGATTACAATTTTACTACACATACATGTCTTTTACACCACGCAGTTATCCGGACCATCCCAAAATCAGACAAGCCTTCGGGATGGTTGCATGGTCTGCATACATGTCTTTTCTTCTTTTCCTTCGAGGAATTTTACTGGTACACGACTCCCTTTAACAACTTCCAGGGCCAGTCCAATCAGAATGTACCTGGACATGTTAACAATGGAAGTTTAAGCCCATTGTCTTTTTACTCCAACCTTCCTCCTTTGAATGCTGAAAGAACTTCCCAACGTCCACGCCCACAACAAGATTCCCCTTCCCTTCCACATCCTTCCTGCAAGACTAAACTACCGGTAGCACCATGCAGACTTCCACTGCACTGGCACCATGGAGACTTCCACAGCGAAATTAAATCTCTGCCACTAACTATTCCGTGAGACCCATCTGCAGACCTCTGAACACATTTCACTACAGATCAGACTGTAACCACTGGTGCTTCCGAGCCTATTTTTCCAATGCCAACTTGTTCAGCGCAAAGTTTCGTTGAACCTCAAGCTATCACATTACTTCCACTTCCGTAAGGTTAAAGCCACTTACTATTCTGTGAGACCTATCTGCAGACCTCTAAACACATTTCAGCATGGACGAGTTTAAACCACTGGTACTTCCGAGCCTATTTTTCCCGACGCCAATTTCTGCAGCACCAAGTTTCATCGAATCGGGGAGGACGCAAGATTGAAAACAATTAGCTGGCGCCTCCAGCCATTTCGCTTCTCTAGGCCGAGCCCCTAAAGACATGGAAAATTATCAGCCCCATCAAAGCAAAAGGGCTGGGAAAGATACCGGTGGCTTAACTGGCCACCACAGGCAGCCCTGTACATCCACAAAAGGCGGCTGAGGCCCGAAAGACGCACCGCAGTAACGGCCGCATCGAAACAAAATGTTTGGGGGAACTACCGGTGGTTCAACCGAGCACAGCCAGCCCCGCACATCCACAAAAGGCCAGGGAATGACCGACACATTTTTCTAAACCACCACTGCGCCCAATCCTCTTGTGTCAATCCTCTCTCTTGCCGAAGGCTGGATCTCCCAAGGCTCAGGAGATCTCGGAAAAAGAAGTGGCCATGAGAGTATACTTCCGCCTAAGGACTGGACTGTCAGGATCACCGGTTGCAATCCTCCATTTACCTCCCAAGGCCACTTCAGGTCACCACTGCATAGCTACAGACTGCCCTGCAGGCTTCTTCTGCAGTGCTGCAAAACCAGATGCCTGCCAAGGGCAGAAATTAAAGCTACCAGTCCAGGACATCCGTTAAACCCACAGTACATGGCCCCAGTCTTGCAGAAAAAGCAACTCGTCACCACCGGACTACCAATGGCTCGGCCTACGGAGCCGCAATGGATGCAGGCGCCAGCCAAAAAAGAATAAAAGTGCACCGCTGGCATCAGAAAAGCTCGGCGCGCAGTAAGGCACCTTCAGGTCCAGGTGTACTGGTGGTTCGAAGGTGGTCGCTCGTTTTGGAAAGCGGAATGAGTTACCAGAGAAAAAATAAAAAAGAGAAAAGAGTGAAGCAGCAAAAAAGACAGTCGAAACAGTTCCTCTGAGAAAGGCGCAACTTCCTCTCAGCGCAGCACAGGTAGCGGGTCTTCCAAGCAACTGGAGCCTCGCTCCACTTCCACGAAGTACGCACCAATGACAATGAATCTTCCGCTGGACCGCGGAAAGAAACCGCGAAGACTAGCATGGCCCTGTGCATGGCCATGCTACTCATCGCTGTACCTCTCCGTGGTCCAACGGAAGATTCATTCTCATCGTGCATAGCGAAGCAAGCCTCCAGTTCCTTGGAAGACCGCTGTGTGCGCACTACCTGCGTCTCTCTGAGGGCCAGTCGCACCGTTCTTCGAGGAACTTCTTGGTCGATCTTTTCTTTTTGCTTCTTTTTTCTTGTCCCTGTCGTACATTCAAAATCTTTGATCTACCCAAATGTATCAACAGCCACCATGCAGTCCCCATACATGTCCCATTTGAGTAGCGGGGAAATGGTCAAAAGAAAAGGAAAAAAAAGATACCATGCCAGATGTGCATAACGAGAGTGAATCTTCCTCTACCCAAGGAGAGAAACAGACAAGAGTAGCAGAGTAGCACGGCCCTGTGGAAGGACTTAAACAGAACCTTAAGAGTTCTGGCTCCTTTTCCATTCTCGGGAGCATCAGTCCGGTTCCTCTTCCACCGGCAAGTCAATAGTAACTACATATCGAACACAGCATTGATTACTTCTCTCTGGACGGAGGACTGCTCTATTGTGCATAACGAGAACGAATCTTCCTCTACCCACGGAAAGATACAGACACGACTAGCATGGCCCTGCAAAAGGATGACTGCCCCTCTGGCAGTCGTTATGTTGACAAACTCCCCAAAGACGACCCAAACGGTCAGCTTTGACAAAATTGGCACATGTGGTTAGTGGTAATGAAGTTTCCCAAAACCCCAACCACAGGAATTGCAAAAATCAGTTTCAGGATATATATAGTCGAATGACTGCGGCACACAGTGATATTCTGTCAACTGTGATACTGCGGACAATTATGATGCTCAATTAGTATTCCGAAACCATTGACCAAGATTAAATTTGATTAAAATTAATACATTATAAAACTCATTTACAAATACCAAGATGGTATATAGCAAATGAATCGATAGCTACCATCATCCCTGACCACAATGGGCACCCTGAATGCATGCAGGCAATCTTTCTGGCCCAATCCAGTCGTGGCGACAGCACACTGTCCAGGGAAAACAGTAGTCCAGTCAAGATAAATACCGACCAATAAATTGCCTAACGAGTGCCTTGTCGCCCTCGCCAACCAACATCTACAGGCCAACTGGAATGCCGAGCTGCTACCACTGTTGCTGTCAAGGGACACCCGAGCTGCTCAGCATTCAATTCCCCCTTTCAGCACCTAGAGACGGAGAGCTACGAACCTGCCACGAACTTTCGTATGGTAAAAACACTTAAAGAAAAAAGGAAATTTACACAATCTTTCCGCATCAAAATGACAATCAGCCAGTCGCATCTGCAGCAGCTATTTACCCTGATTGAGGGCCCTACAGAGCAACATATGACTACCTTCTTCCCCCGAATACAACGTGCGGTCATCATACCTGTATTTAGACTCAAAGGTACACCAAGTACAGCTATAATGTACTGTACGTTGTATTCGAGGGAAGAAGGTAGCATGGAAATCCATGGGTGTGTGTACCGGGAACGACCATCACAGAACCAGTCTGAGATTTCTGCAGCATTTTTAGTATAGCGACTTATTGGCTTGATAAGTTGATATTGCTGAAATTTGAAATTTCTGCATTCTGAGCGTAATTGCTGTTTGCCAACGTATGTCCAAGTCTTCATATGCTGATTGCTGCGACGTCAACTTAAGTAGAACTTGATGAGTACCTGGTAGGGATTTCCCAGCAGCTCAGGGAGGCCCACGCAAGTCCAGTAAGCTTAGAAAGATCCAGTAGCTTCTAAAAGAGGTCCTGAGTATTCAGGGCCTGTACCTGGTAGTTTCAGGTTACCTTCAGGCTCTGAGATGAGATTGCCTACAATCACCAATCTGAAATCGAACAGATTCTTAAACTACAGCTCACAGCACCTTTGCTTTCTCAACCATTAGCTCAAAGAGAAGGTTGACTGGTGCTCCTTTCTTTAATGGTGCTATATAATACTGCAATGGTTTTCCCGCCAGCAGGCAGTAACTTCAGGCAGGCCTGGAGTACCAGCAGAGGCAGTAGAATAAGGGCTAGAGGTCGGGAGGCAAGAGTATATAATCCAGCACATTTACAGTGCATCTGCTCCATGGTCACATAGTAGTAGCTATGGAGGTAGAAGGAGAAGTACCTCAAGTTTACTCTAGAGGAGTTCGATAAGAGTGCACGTTGAGGAGATGAAGGAGGAGAGAACAGACATGGGAGAACCTTCCGCTACAGTGTGACCTTCATCGCCACTCCCTTGGTTGGCACTGCATCTACGGCCCATATCATGGTACCAGTTGGTCTTGGACTCCATCCCGGAGTGAGGCTATGGCGGTACGAGAAGGGAGCTTCTCCAGCAAGGAGTATACCATCTCCCCACCTCTTTATGTGACTTTCTTTCTTTGTTGCATGGGAGCGAAAACTGTTGATCGCACCCATTCAAAGATCAAGCTAAGAGATTACTAACATGACGGGGGTAGCCGCAAACAACGTTATGGGGGGCACTAAAGGGGCAGGCAAACAGCCTCTTGACCTCACGGAAACAGGCGTAGAACCTGTCGACCCCCTACAGGAGCACATTCGGCAATTGCGTCGGCAACTCCAAGCTGCTGAAGCGCAACAAAAGGCTGAGAGAGACGAGAAAGAGAGAGTGGCTAAAAGCCTGACTGTTTGAAAGAAATAGTCATCATGGCTTACTCCAGGAGATGCACAGGTAAAGACTGGTGTGGACAGAAAGTTCAAAGCCACATCTGCACTCTTGCTGATGGCCAAACGTACTGCCACCACAGCTGATCTCCAAGTCCACAAAGTAGATCTAAGAGCGAAGAACTTGAACACAGCAGCGATATGATGACCTGCTGAGCCAGTCTGCTCCGATAACCACAGCACTCCAAGCCTCATACAACCTGTTGTTACTCGAACCACTTCTCCCCCTTGTGATGCGATCATTGCAAATGCAGCAGACCCTACACATGCTGTCCCACAGGAAGGAGCCCACATGACACGAGAACATTGCACGTGCCAACCTAATTCAATGGCGCTTGGTAGAGAGGCGAGATTATATTTCTAACCCTCCCTGGAACCCAAAGAAAAGCATTACCCCTATCAATACACGGCTACGGTCAAGGGCAGCTAAGGTAGAAACAGGAAACATATTTTGGAGCGAAATGAAATGTAAATGGATGGGCGCAGCTGGGTTTTTTCTTTTGTTTTCAAACTCACAACGAAGTCCCCCGATCATCCTGGCGAATGATCCGATATAGACGGATTCTCACATGAAGCAATGCCTCAGCACTGACCACATGCAACCCAAAATGTCTCTATCTGGAAACGTTCTGCTGCCAGCCAGCATTTCACAGGGTACTGCATGGTGGAGCCATGTGGAGACATCCCATCCGAAGAGGATTCAGACCTGGGTTTTTGAAACACGAGTACTCAATGTCAAGATGAACGTTGTTTGCAGGGTGACCAAGATTATAAGGACACAAAGTTAAGAGCATTGAAAAAATGACCTCCAGAACGGAGTTTATACCATCCGAACAAGAAGAAAACCAACCTTTCCTATTGCCAAAGATCCCAGCACCTCGAGGAATAGCGCACTTGCCCCATGACAAGCCCCCCAAACCTCGTAGGAGACCTGGCAGAACCACCTAGAGAAAGGGTTCAATCTACACTGCAAGAAATGGGGTCATTTTGTGAGAGAATGTTTCTGTCTTAAGGGAAACCTTAACCGGACTTGGAGAACGTCAATCCTCTCTACGCATAGGAAAGAACAGACAGTGACACTGGTTTCAAAATGTGTATGTGACCTGAACAAATGGTGTAACGACTGCCCGCTGGCTCCAACATGGGCTCAGTGAAATTGAATTCCCTGTGAAGATGACCGTGAAGATGCGGAGCACCAGCAGCTAAACGGTAAGACCCGTGCACCTTTACTATAGCTTCGCATTGACAACTTTGATTGAATGTGTAGGATAGGTGGGAGGTGGTCATCAGTGACTGCCAGGCTTGAAATAACACTCTTTCATCTAAGGGTGTCTAGCAGCCAAAACAGTTGGTTTGATAAGACCTTGCATGGTGGGTAGTTTATCTGGGGCGGATGCCTTATCTAGGGCGCTTACACAGTAATGTTTAAGGCAAATCTGGCTATATGTTGAAACCTCGAGATTATCCAATAATGAATGCATCGGTGCGGAGAATCAGTGGGGAAGGAAGTCTAAGAACGTAAAGCCTCGACGACTGCACGCCAGACATCCCATATAAGATGGGATGATGATGCAATCTGAACATCTAGGCAACTGGAAGCTCAAGACTTTCGCTTGGGATCTAATCAACACTTCGCGTCTCCCGGCCCAGGCTTTATCAAAGTTATGAAAATCGTTAAAAACCTTGTCAAATAACCATCACTTTTTCAAAAAACAATAACACTTTGTGCCTAGTGTACTAGTTTTCAAAATATATATAAGTTGATGCGCACAAAAAAAACACGAAAGGGCAAAAATGTGCCTATAACACTAAACAGAATGGGTATTAGTTTCATCATTCTTGAAGTGGCAACACATTATCCGAACGATGGTCACCACTCACTTTAACCCAAAACAAAACAGTTTTCTGGTGACCAACGTGCTGAAGAAAGTCGCATCGCAGTGGCACCTTGTGCGTGGGAAAGCAACGACGAAACCCTCCTGACACGACTGACCTCACTAAGCCTTTTTCGTAGGGGAGACAATGCTGAACCTGGTGAGGATCGCAGTGGCACCTTGTGTGTGGGAAAGCAACGACGAAACCCTCCTGACGCGACTGACCTCACTAAGCCTTTTTGTAGGGGAGGCAATGCTGAACCTGGTGAGGATAACGAAGCCGGCACAAAAGCTTTTCGGCATAGAATAGGCAACGCAGATCGGTGAGCGAACATTGCGTTCCCAATGTGGGTCATGACCGAATTGCGTATCACAGTCCTCCCAATCAGCACTAATTCGGGGGTGCCTACCTTGTAGAACAATCAGCACTAATTCGAATAGGACTGCTCAGCTACAGGTAAACACCAGATATATGTGACCATGGGAAGTAAGGAACTTACATACATGGAGTGCAACCAACCCTTACAGGCACTGAGGAGGGTCAATCGAATTCAACAGACGAACAAGAGACTTCCTCCGAATAACATCAACGGATGCCGTGCACCAGCAGCTGCAACCATTCCCAAACCTCCAGCCCAGGCCCAAGCTGATGCCAACGCTGCACTACCGCATTTCCCTTGCCTTGACACTAACGACGATAGAAAAGTCAACTTCCATGCCCACAAAGAAAGATCGAATCAATAGAATAAGGTAAAAGTGGGGGTGCAAAACTGATTAATTTCCAGCTGTATCAGTGCATCAATATAGTGGGGCCATTTGTAAAATGGACCTTGGGATGAAGGCAGATGAACTGCAGCATCCCTGCCAGGTGGCGGTTGGCAACCGGGCAGTTGTCACATGCTCTCAGCCTGTGAAAGGCATATCCCTATACCCTTTGACAAAGTCGCACATGTCACACACTCCAACATTATGGATGAATGGCCCTTTGATGCTATTATCGGGTTGGGATGGTTGCATCTGAGCAGCCATGACGCCTATTGGAAGAAGCCAAGGTTCACTACAAGATTCAGAGCCCAGAAGTTTCAGAGCCCAGAATCACGACGTTGTTCAAGACAAAGATCGCAAGCCCTTGCTGACTTTTAACAGCATGAGCGGTGTCTAAATCTGTAGGAATTTTTTTAGTAACCTTCTTCTTTCAATCCCACTTCAAGTCTTGCATTTTCTCAAAATCAAGTTTGCACTATGAATGCTGTTGGAGCATAACAATTCAGAAGTTCGCAGAATCATAAACCACTAACAGATTGCCCTGAAAACTGTATAATAAACCTGACGTTAGTGTTGCAAGCGCCGACCGTCGGCGACCCCTGACTGGTCGGCTGCCGACCCGCTGACCAGTCGGCACCAACCGGTCGGGGGTCGTCGGCACCCCGCAATTAAAAAAAAAAAAAAATTGGGTCCAGAACCCCTAATAACCCCACGAACACCCCATACACCCCCCCAACACCCACAAACCGGCCCCCAACACCCTCATAAYCCCCCCCAATACCCCCTATACCACCCCTATACCCCCCTATATCCCCCTATACACCCCACCCCCACCCCCCCCATCCCCAAAAGTTTCTCAGCGGATTTGGGCTGTACTCAGCAAGCGCAGTACAGCTTCAAACTCAGATCTGAAAACAAATCAGTGGATGGTTGTTTTCTGACTGGTCGGCAGACCGCCGACCGGTCGGCAATACTGGTCGGCGGCAATACGGTCCGCGGTCGGGGTCGGCGGTCGGCAGGGATGCAACCATGCCCGACGTTCCAAAAACAAAACAGAGAGGACCTTTTCTGGAAAGCGGATATAGGGTATAAATACCACTGCAGACTGATGGTGTGGTCCTATACCTGCTCCACTGACTGTCATCACTGTCTCGAGTCACTCTGTGGCCCCATGTCAAACAGTTTAATGAGAAGCAGATCCAGCCACACGCGTCAGGCCATGATGACACGGGAAACAAGTAACCCATGAAATGCGCGAAAAAGAGTCGAGAGTCCTTTGGCAAGTAGGGATGCACATAACAAGGGGCTGGCGTACAACCACAAAAGAACTACAGGGTTGATTGCCTTCCCCATGTACATCAAAGTCACATCAGTATTAGCCTTATGGTATAGTGAACCAAAAGTGAATATTGTCCTCTTATAAAAATCATCAGCATCATAATCATCATGATCATTATTGCATAAAGAAGGCTAGCCCTGTGGCACCAGAATCAGTCTTATGGTGTAGTAAACCAAAAGAGAGGATGTTCATCTTATAAAAACCATCATCGTCATGACTATTATTCTATAAAGAAGGCTGTTGCTTGTGTCTTTCTCCTTCTTCTTTGGAGTTAAAATACAAGGACTGGCCAAGAACATCACGAGGGGGGTTGTTTGAAAATCATCACCTAGGTCATGACATTCTTCCCATCATCACCATCGTTTCACCCTAACAGTTTTTTTTGGAAGGAACACAAGAAAGAAACCTCCTTGCCAGGTCGGGTAAGGGCTGAGGTGCCCTAAAGCAGCTGCGGAGGCCACTCAGGTAAGGGCCTAGGTCCCCTAGAAGGGGGAACACACTATCATAGCATCCATGCACACAGGCTGTCTGCAGCTCTTCGCTCACACTCACCACAAGGACAGTCATTAAGCTATCATACAGCACTTACTCCAGAAACCACTGCAGCCCCTTCCCGACCCTCAGCACCTTGCCATGACAAATGCCGAAAACAAGAATTTCAACGTCTCTAGATGCATCTCTTTTCACAGATGAAATGGTCATAATGCATACGATAGCAAAGAAAACTATGATGAAGCGCATCTAGATCTTGCAAGAATCACGGTCCTGATATCATCAAGCATGCATGCAGGGAACCCTTCATTCCTCGATTGCAACAACGCCTAACAACTCGGAATCTTCTGTCGAATGTCCATACGCC
>BFEA01000393.1:388227-425820 GCA_003427395.1 Chara braunii | reverse complement strand
ATTCAGTACACTTCACTGCGCCTTGTTCATCATTGCTCTTACAATGTCAACCACGTTGTCAAGTTTGAATACATAGCTTTACCAAGTTTACCTGCATATATAAATTCACGTAGGTCCCAAGTATATGCGTCTACATATTGTACATATCTACATGTCTATATACACCTACATAGATCCACAATGCTCTGCATGTCTACCTGTATCTAAATCTATGGGCCTTGCTCCACTACTTGCACTTCATCTCCAAAACGAAGAGTGAATCGAGATTTCAACCCAAATCGAGGCCTCACTCTGCTACTCTTAATCAGCCTCACTCGTGAAATACTTCCCGTTTTTTTTTCCGTCTTTCTCGATACAACACGTCAAAAAAGAGAAAAGAAAAAGAGAAACAAACTGCCTACTTCCGATTTCACGTCCCAAGTCGAGAGTGCTGCAGACGGAGCAGTCTAAAAACGAGAGTGCTCTGGGAATGGCCCGCTCTGACACCTCTCAATCAATTTTTGAGAGTGGGGCATTCGCGAGTATGCGGAGCAGCACTCCACTCTCGAAAATTGAGGAATCGAGAGTGGTGGAGCAAGGGCCCTATATTTACTTCTGCATCTAGATCTCTACTTGTCTATGCTATCTCTACAGCCATACCTGCATACAAACCAGAGACAACACAAAGCAAATGATTGAGAAAGCACATGGCCAGCAGCGACCGAAAAGAGAGGCACATATGCACACTGTCAACGCATACGTATGTACGAATATGACAAAACCGTCAGCCAGACCCCCCCCCCCTTTAGTCCTTTTCCATCATTCCCCCATGGTTCCGCTACATACTATCATGGAGAACCCTCCAGTAACAGGTCCGCACCAAGGCGGTAAAGGACGAAAGGCCAGGAGCCGTGGGCAACTGGCTCAAACAACTTCCACGAACTCATGCGAAGGCTGAACTGTCCCAAAGGACAGTCAAGTGGGCCATTGGCACAACCAGAGAAAAAGGATAGACATGGTTTTCAAACAGTTTCTTGTTCCGTCCCTCCCTGCTCAGTTTGTGTGTCAGCCTTGGCCAAGAGCCATGCTAATCTTCTCTATGTCATGTGAGGAAGGACTTCTTTACCTTTTTTTTTTTTTTGGGGGGGGGGGAGGAAGGACTCCTTTGCCAACAGTCCATTGGCCTTTGTTGGTCAAAATACATATGCAATCTCTCTATACCAGAAATATCACTAATTTTAGAAAGCTAACGCCCTAATCGTCAGCAGTCCCTATCGGGTCACGGTCCTGTTCTTAGGAGTTTAAGATTGTGCATGATGTGGGCCATCCACCTGGTACCAGTGGGCCAACCGCCCAGATCAAAGAAGAGTTGGCCTACTATGCCGGCCCTGCCAGCGCCCGTTGAAAAGAGGGCCTGGCCTCTACAAACAACTTGCAGACCCCTTCCCCCCTTCCCCCCTCCCAAACAGGACTACACGTGCACTGAAGATATGGTTGAAGGGGGAAGATGAGAGATGAGAGGGCGCTCCAGGCAAAATAATCAAGGGCAGGAAGAGCAAACCTCCTTTTGTTTCTCCCCGCTTCAGCCAGAGCACAATCCGCTTACAACTGGCCTCAGGCATAAAAGGCCTCAGACACAAATATGAACATCTCCTCGCCTCCCATTTGAGAGATTGCAAGGTGCCCTCTAAATCTCTTCCCCACTGCTCACAACCGCATGGACACCAGGGAGCGCACCATGATATTATGAACATAAGCCAGAGTTTTCAGGGCAATAAGAATCGCCCCTCAACCTCCAGGCAGCAAAGAGTTCACCGAGGCCACGGAACACATCCCATAACCAGGTGTACAATGGACTGCTGCCAACCTGGCAAGCGACTGGCTCCCTGCACAAGGAGCTGCCAGCATGCCCGCATGACAGGTGCATCCAGCCTGTCTAGCTAAGAATGCATCTACAATTTTTTTTATTTTTTTTTAAAGGTGAGTGATACCCCTTATTACCGTTGCCCACTTTTCTGTACCGCCAAACGGCTATGGCAAAAGTAATCATCAAAATTTGAACTCGTCATCAGTTTACCGAAAGTTAAATGTGTACCATTCCCTTATCACACTTGACAGTCTTCATTTTATACCAAATAGACTGCCATCGTCATTGGCATATTTGGTGCAATTTTCAGTCTAGATACTGCAATAATAACCGACCATTCTATTCCGGTGAAGACCATAGTAAGATTGGATTCACAAAACAACGAGAGAAAGAGGAACTGAACAGAAGGCAGCGCACCCTCATTCATTTTCCTTCTTTTTCCTCTTTCTAGCTGGGTGCAACTTCGTCCTTGTTTCACGATCAATGGTGAAGTACTCGTACACCGATGTGCTTCCTACCAGCCGCAAACTCGTACATTGCAGAGAAGAAGGAAACGGAAAAAAATAGGCAAAAACGGGGAGTAGCATGACTACAGAAACAGGGGGTTAAACATCATTAAAGAAAAAAAAAAAAAAAAAAAAAAAGATCAGACCTAGAAGGAGAGTCACCCATAATGGGATGGTTAATCAGACCTAGAAGCAGACCCACCCTCCCAATCACAGCCCCACGCAACCCGCATATGAATGTATATGCCAGTCATAGGAAATCTCGAGCCCTCTCTCTCTCTCTCTCTCTCTCTGTGTGTGTGTGTGTGTGTGTGTGTGTGTGTGTGTGTGTGTGTGTGTGTGTGTGTGTGTGTGTGTGTGTGTGTGGGGGGGGAGGGGGGGTAAAACAGCCCTTTTATAGTATTTGTTTCAAACGACCTCCGCATTTGTGTACCAGAGAAAGAGAGAGGGGATACAACATACACATACTCCAAGGGAAATGTCGTCCCTGTCGGTATGCTTCGTCCGCCTGGGCTTGCGCTGCCTCCCCATCTCGTAAGCGCGCACACACACGCTCAATCTTTCCCTTCCAAGATCATGATGGGCACACATGCTACTCCAAGCGCAGTGAGTGCAGCCGCGTGCCGGCCTTGCTACGCGCTTGTGTATGCACCCCTGAGCGCGAACCTGTGTGTGTCTGTGTGAGACAGAGAGAGAAAGAAAGGAAGGTATGTGCACGTCTGCCTCCCTGCGAGCAATAACGCCCGTGGCAAAAGAACGCACATGCTCTTTCTTCGAGGGGAGAGAGAAAGGAGGAGAGAGAAAAGCGCACTGCACTCGTCTCACGATGATTACCCGAACATACTTATCCCGAGTTGTGAATCAGAGCGGTGAACAAAGTTCGTCGTCGGAAAATGCTAACCTGCCCGCCTTCTACGCATCCACCACAACCGAATCTCTGCCGTTTCACACAACGATGGCGCAGGCAAGCCAGCAATCGAGCACCCTTCTTCTTCCCCCTCTGGGCCATACTTGCACCCTACAACTACAACTAATTATCCATACTCATCCACACGCCGTTCAAGAAATCCATCTCTTTCTTCTTACGTTTTTTTTTTTTTCCCCTTGTTGAAAACACTTACTCACGATATCCATTCTAGACACATCATGCAGCGTAAACAATCCTTATAATTTCGCTCGGGATGCAGAACGCCAAGGCCTATTGGTGAACTAGCCAGCCCAAGCAAGCAAGCTAGCTAAAAGAAAAGGAAGGGCGACTTGTGCGCAGTTTTTCTGCTGTGCACGAGATACCAAAAGACTTTTTCTTCCCATCGCAAAACATCCTGCCACCACAACTCGCGACGCAAGCAACTACATACCGCCACCACAACGCGCGGCTTCAGGTTTGCCGGAACGAGCACGTGACACGCGCAACAAGCAAACACGCCCGCACAAACACAAACGCCACAAGCCCGACGCAACAAGCAATCGCACAATAAATGGGAGCCCAAGGCGCGTGCAAGCGGGTCAGCAAATAACGCTGGGCCGGCCTCTGCTTGCGCAGTACAAGTCTTTTCGGGGAGGGGAAAGAGAGAGAGGAAGAGAAACAGGAGAGGCCGCAATAAGGAGTGCATGGCTCTTCCATCGGGAAACCGTTCATGAAACGAAAACCAAGACATCGGGAAACTGTTCATGAAACGAAAACCAAGACAAGAGAGAACGGATCGTGAGAGAACCCAAACGCACACCTGACTCTGCTAAAAAAAGAGCACATCTAAAAATACAGTAAGAGATAGGAGCGGCCATGTGCATCCGCAAGCATAACCACAATAACCAAAGGGTGTGACAAGCAACTGAACATCAAAAAGACAGCAAGAACAAGAAAGGAGGACCAAACGGGTACGCGCGGGCAAGCCTGGAAAGACCACCTACAACCGTCTCTCTCGCAGAGTCAAGACAGATTCTATTCTAGTTTATTAATGGACTTTTTTTTTTTTTAATTAATGGACTTTCTATTTGTATTTACGTTATTTGTCCCACCCACTCCTCGCCTCCATTCTCTCTCACATTGCATATTACAAGTACTATTTCCCTTTATCATGCAGACTCTACCTAATCACAACTACCATCTACCATCTGACCAGCAGAAAAGTTCGTCCAAGATATACCAGTTTGTCTTTGATGCTGAAGAAAATACCCCTTTGTCGAGGAATTTCGCTTGTTCATGTTATTCGCTAAATTTGGTTTTGCTTTTAGCTACTTGCTACCTTTTTCAAGGCAGACCAGACTTTTTATCTTCTACTACAAATTCCTTGATCATGTCCCGTCCAATATTTCTTTAATTACCTTATTAGACCTTTAGTCGAGCCATGTAGTATAGTATCCTTTTACAACTCTTTTACGATGACGTCCATTGTTTCTCTCTTTTCTTGTTTAAATTTGTTTTCTCATTGTTTTCTATACCTTTCAAACCCAGAGAAATTGCCCATTCAGTTTCTGGGAAGCAGGTCGACAGAATCCACCAAAAGAGTCAGCGACAGAGATAAAACGCCCATTTTAGTTTCTACCTTCTTTTGTCTCCGTTCTTTCATTGCCCATTCTGTTTCTGGGAAGCAGGTCGACCGAATCCACCAAAAGAGTCAGCGATAGAGAAGCTAAAAGACGTAAAACGCCCATTTTTGTTTCTACTTTCTTTTGTTTCCGTTCTTTCATTGTTTCTATCTACTTTTCAAACCCAGAGAAATTGCCCATTCTATTTCTGGCAAGCAGGTCAACCAAATCCACCAAAAGAGTCAGCGGGAGGGAGGAGCTATGAGATTGGTTCTACCTTCTTTTGTTTTCGTTCTTTCATTGTTTCTATCTACTTTTAAAACCCAGAGAAATTGACCATTCTATTTCTCGGAAGCAGGTCGACCGAAGCCACCAAAAGAGTCAGCGGGAGAAGCTAAAGTTGAGATTGGAAGTCTTAATCCAGCAAAAAAATGGGCCAGGGCTAGGCGCCAGAAGCAATGACAGTCCAAATCCAACCCTCTTTCCCAATGGCAGCACATGTGACAGAGGCGACTAAGAAAGAACGTTTGCTGAAAAACCCAGCAACTTGCTTTCTAGCCAGGTTAAAAAAAACCAAAAAAAAAAACCGTCTAGCGGTAGAAGTCAACGCTCTTCGTTTCAAGAATGACAACACATCTGACATGAACAACGTTTTCTTTCAAAAAAAAAAACAAATCAAGCAAGGAAGGCAGCGATGGTATCCTCCTCTTCCGAGTAAAAAAAAAAAAAAAATGAAATAGGTGCAGACCCTGCTCTCCCGCCGTGATCGTTGGTCAACCACACCATAGCTCCTGCTGCTCAATTGTTATTCCTCTGCAACATACATAGGGAGAGAAATGGCAGCGCACTAATACGGAAGTAATCGCCCAGAAAATCACGGACTGGACAACCCAAACCTTGTCACATGGCCACGTGGCACATCGGACCTCGGATTTATGTACATATATACTGTCACAAGAATATCAGAGCGCAAAAGCGAAAAAAAAAAAAAAAAAAAAAAAGGAAGAAAGAAAGAAAACAGGAAAAAATGAATTCGTTTTTTTATCCTCTTCCTTATAACTCCCCCTGTTCAGAACCTCTTGCGTACAAGGCCGCTATACATCGTCACACAGTGTATCGGAGCGCAAAGACGAAAAATACAAAACAGAAAAAGAAGAGGAAAGCTCCGTTCCGCCTGTTAATCACCTCTTACGTACAAGGCCGGCCATATAGACAGACAGGCAGACAGGGAGAGAAGAACAACAAACGCGCGCGGTCATGACAGACTGTTCCGTCGAAGTTTCATCCATTCATCAGGAGACTGAACCCTCTACAGTCTGCACAGTCCCGTAACCGATCATACTGTAAGTCATAATCCAACTTAACTCCGGTCTCAACCCCGATTGCAGATCAGCAGAAGGGGAGAAAAAGGACAAGAAACGAAGGGCTGTGACCTTTTGATTCGTCGTCGCCGTAGTTTCACCGACTCATCGGGAAATTGAACCCTGTATACATATACACATTTTATATTGCATATACATATATAAATATAAATATAAATTGTCCTCTTCTCCCTCTCCGCCTATGATTCACCGGGCAATTCTCTAGGACGATGTGGAAAACTCGCTCGATGCGCAGGGTTGGTTGTGGAGGGATTCCCGGCCTCCTTTTTTTCTGTTTAATGAAATGCAAAGTTGGTTGTTGAAAAAAAAAAAAAAAAAAAAAAAGATACTCAATTACTACTAGTAATTGTGCACCCATTCACACTTGATAACCTTCTCCACAACCAAGCCCCCCCCAACCTGAAATCAACGGAACCAAAGCACTGACGAGTCGGTGTAGCACTGATGAGTCGATGTACACCGGAACCTTTGTGAGATTGTATTACAAAACGAGTTTGCGAAAGAAATTATTTCCTGTTCCTGCGATTTCTTGGACGGAGCAACTCTGCGGACGAGCCCGTGGGATTCACAGACGCGGAGCGTCTGCTCTCTTCGAGTCTTTGCCAACTTGCAAGGTGCAGAACGTCATGGGTCTAAGAAATGGAATCGTTCTCCCATGCTACTCGTGCCTATGCGAATTTGATCAGGCACAAAGTGCAGGCCCATGGGTCGGAGAGCCATTGTAATAGGAACCCTTTTTTTTTGTTTTTTTTTTAGGAACCGTTTTGAATGCACTGCGCTGAACAACTCTTCGAGCCTTGTGAAGAACAAAGAAATCAATCATCGGGGCGTATCTTACTACGTAGGATAACTCGGGATTCGGACGCCTGTTGCTGAGAGCCCAGGCATTCAAAGCATTCTCCATTCCGTGCAAAGCAAAATGGAAAACAAGCGCGATGCGCAGCTAACATAGAGAGTCAATTACTGTATTACTAGTATAATTGTGCACGCATTCACACTTGATAGCCTTCTCCACAACCAAGCAATTAACTAAGAGGAACACACCTTCGGGGAAATCAACCAACCTAGCACTCAATCAATCCGAATCCACCCCCTCCCTACTCCCTGCGTCTAGCAACACGGCGCCATACGTACGTGGCATGTAAGAGTTTCCAAGCAGCCCGTTTTCGACGTAGATGGAGACCAGTTTGCCACGTGGATGGGAGATCAGTTTGCCACGCAGATCAGCATAGGGAGCACCGGGGGATGAGCAAAAAGGCTTTTCCAACCCACATGCTTTCGACGTAGATGGAGACCAGTTTGCCACGTGGATGGGAGATCAGTTTGCCACGCAGATCAGCATAGGGAGCACCGGGGGATAAGCAAAAAGGCTTTTCCAACCCACACGTTTTTCGCCCAACGATAGCCATCTCTGCCTCCTATTACACTCGCTCTGCTTTACTCTGCCGATTAATCCCACCCACTCACATCCAATCCTTAACGTCTTCCAATACGTGTCCTCTCTCTGATCTTGCGGCAAAACTATATATCACATATAAATATATCATATGATTAATATGATAAAAAAAAAAAATATTGTAATAGAATACTTTCACCTATGAATACAAATACTTATGCAATTATTCAAATGGGCGGACAACAGCCCCACCCACTCACATCCAATCCTTAACGTCTTCCAATACGTGTCCTCTCTCTGATATTGCGGCAAAACTTGCCCTGCCAAAAATACACTGGCCGTCTGCGCTCTCTTCTCCCGTCTCTTTGCTGTGCTGGCATATTCCGCCACCTACACCGACAAACTTGCCCTGCCAAAATACACTGCCAATCTATACTCTCTCTCTCTCTCTCTTCTCCCCTGTCGCTATGCCCTGCCGTACGTCCTACCCATTTACATTTCTGCTGCCTGCGCGCTATCTCCAATCGTCAATGGCTTCAACTCCCTTCTCAACAACGAGTCTAGCCGTGTGCAATCCTCACAAAACGACGGGCACGCCATACATACTGTAATAACTGAAATTAACTTACTACAGTAGCCTACGCACAGCACGATCAGTGCTCCGACAACCTGACAAAACGACTGGCAAGCCGTACCATACAAGTAAGACGTCTACTAGAGTCTCTACTTAGCCATCTATACACAGCACGATCAGCGGCACGACAGTCTCACAAAACGACCGACACGAGGTGGTATATATTGTCACACTATAAATCGGAGCGCAAAGGCGGAAAAAGAACAAAACAAGAAAAGGAAAAGAAGGAAAGCCCCACCTGTTCATCACCTCATACGTACAAGGCCAGCCACGTGGTATATATACGTGATACCAGAACTTACTATAGTCTACACACAGCATGATCAGCGCTTCGACTACCGTCTTCACTCGAATAGAACGCCCGGTCATTATAACTGTACTTGATGCATTTTTCAGTCCAGATACGGCCATAATTACCGAGCGTTCTATTCGGGTGAAGACGGTAGTAGTTACTCTTAAGACGCAAAACAACTTGCAAAAATCTCGGCGATTGCCTATATTTTTTTTCAGCGCACACATGCGACGAAGCTACACATATCGTAATGACGTGCCTGCGCTAGTTTACTTCCATCAAAACCACGCATTAAGTTGTTGCACTCATAATGCGACGCGATCAATCACCCAAAACTGGATTGCATTTAAGGGAGGGGGTCCATTCAAACGCCACAAAAAGTACTGCTGGATCAATCAACCAATCAAATGCCGGGCATGTCTTCACATTCTCGGCACAAGTCCGTACCATGCCCACCACCACACCACGGGGGGGGGGCGGGAGGAAACACCTCCCATGAAAATCGCCCGCCTACTCTTCCACCTTCCCTTCCCTTCCTCCACAAACCTCTGTCAAATCTGGCTGCGCGACCTGACCAAACCCCCCGACTACAGGTAGTCGAGCAATTCATAGCCAAGCAAATATGACACACCGCATACTCCCTCGCCACTTTACTGCCCGTACCTGACCGGCATTGAGGCCCGATTTCGTTAAGAATGCTCACGATCGATCCTCAATACCGCCCGATACGACGACACATGTAGTGAAGAAACCCCGAGATAGTCTCCTCCCCCTATCCGAAGGGAGAACTTTCGTCATAAAAAGAACTCAAATAGGGCCTCGCCAGAGACTGCGTACAGAGAAATTACCCTCGCTGTGTTCCCCCGGCGAACGCTACAATCTTGCCAATGACCAAACCAGATCCCGCCACCGCTTTTCGACTCACTTAAAGAGAGGTTTTAACAGACGCACGTGCATCAGGGTAAGTACTCCTTTCTTCTTTCTTCTTTTTTTTATGATCACTCCTTTTCCGTCATCCCTCCTCTACCGACACACGTGCATCAGGCAACTCAACCTCCAAACCATGCTTCTTCAACGGGTCCATCGCGCCCACAAGAACAAGAACGGTCCCAGCGCAAAGACTGCATGACAGCCCATTGCCCGCCCGGCTACTCCACAACCGAATGTGCTCTATCTATATGCCGACCTCTGCCGTGTTGCACCCCCGATGGAAATGGTGATTGAACCCTCAACCTTCGCCTCTTCCTCTCGGTCACTCCGCCACCTTTCCCCTCTCATTTCCACTCTCCTTCATCCCTTGCCTTCACCTTCCGATGATTTCCAATGACCTGCCCTGCACACTCTCTATCCCGCCCTCTCCTCCACCTTCCCTCCTCTTTACACACCCTCTATCCCATTCTCCCGCTTACCTTCCCTCCTCTACACGTACTCTCTATCCCATTATCCCCTCCCTTTCCCTCTCCACACACTCCCTATCCCATCCTCTCCTCCGCCTTCCCTCTTCTCCCCGAGTGCTAACCCCACGGACTTCATCATAGGAGGATTCCGCACACAGCCCAAATGCATCGCCCCGTCAATTGCTTGATATACTATTACTACCTTAGATCGCCACCCCACCATAATCAGTTCCATCCAACAATATATTTCGAAATTGGAAGCCATCAGTCAGCCACTCGATAAGACTCCGTCGATCTTGTCGATGTACACACACAAGGTGGTGCCCCTACCGTCTTGTACCTCAGGAAATCGCAGTTAATTCCGCTCTTGAAAGCGGATCTATCGATTCTCTGCGGGCGACGAGGGGACAATTCCACGCTCCCACGTGCCAACCTCTGCTCTTCTTGAGAAGGAGTATCAATTTCGCGCCCGATGGGAGATACAAATCAATTCCACGTTCCACGTGCCAACCTCCGATCCTGTTCTTCAGTGGAGATCTCACTCCGCCACCGATGAGGCCTATTCCACGCGCGACGTGGCGACCTCCGATCCGCTCTCGAGTGGAGTATCGACTCCGCGACCGATGAAGCCACAATCCGACGACAAACGTGGCAACCAACTTCGACTCCGCTCTTAACTGTTGAGCATCCATTCCGTGGGCGATGAGGGCAAAATTCCATGTAGTCCACATGGCAGCCCCTGACCCGCTCTTGATTGGAGCATCAATTGCGACCGACGAGGGCAATTTTTTTTCCCTGCGTGGAGCCCCACGTGGCAACCTCTGCCCAGTCTTCACTATCCTCTCCTCTCTACCTGCAGCATCCAAACGGCTCGGTCTTCTCCTTGCCTCTCGTCACTTCTCGGCATTACCTATGATCTTTCCTCAGGTCCGTCTCCTCAAGTGTTCACTATCCACTCCTCTACCATCAGCATCCAGACCGTTCGCTTGTTCTCCATGCCTCTCGCCGTTGTTCGGCATTATCTACGGTGTTTCCTCAGCTCGTCTCTTCTTGCCCGATCCTCCATCTGTGTGTGCCCTGATCAGCCAACCTACCTTATAACGAGTATGTTCATAGCTTCTCACACTGCCAACCAATGCGCGAACCGTCGTCCGATTCCGCGAAAGAACCGTCTCAGCGTCAGCACGAGAACCATACACCAAAAACAACAACAACAACCACCAACAACAACATCGTCCACCGCCGCCTATTCTTGTTCATTTTTTCCTTCTCCCTCCCCTTCCCTGCTTCTCTGTGTCCACGCACCGTGAGCGTGTGTGCTTGCGCTCGCCGAAGAACTCACATCATCTTTCGTCACTCGCTCGCATCCTCACCAACGCGACGCGACGTATGCGCAGGCGCACCAACTCCCGAGCAGCAAAGATTTTGCACGTGTCATCAACAACCTATCCTGTCAATCCAGGAATTCCCTCACATTTGCAGCATCTACCCTCCTCACCATCCTCGGCAACGACACGTGGGTCCTCCTCCTTCGACCAATCTTCAATCTTTCGCCTGCCACTCACGCGTCCACCATCGCCATCGTCACGCAGCCTTTGCCACCTATCACGACCTGTGTTATCTCCCATTCACTATATTCTCTCCACCTTTGGACTAATTAACCACGAACTTACGGATGCATCTCTAAGTTCAGCGGTGCAGCTCTACCGTCGATGTAATCCTAACCCGTCACACGGACGGCGACGATCGTATCAATCTATCTACAGATTAGGAACGACCAAACATGATGATGGCATTGGATAAATGCAAGGTCGGGTAGAGAGCGAGGTAGATACGGTCAAATGAGCGACTAATTTAACAGCAAAGGCAAGGTCGGGTAGGGGTGAGAAGGAGGAGAAGGAGGAGGAGGAGAAGGAGGAGAAGGAGGAGAAGGAGGAAGGAGGCATCGAAAAGAAGTGAGACGCTGGCAGGTACGTTCTTCTTTTTCCCTTTCCAATTCTTTCCCAAGAATAAGGAGAGGATGAGTGCTCAGGTCCGCCAACGACCCCCCCCGATGCCTGCACTCCATGCCTCCACCTTCGGCACAAAAATTTTGATCAACCTGTCCCATTTCCCCAGACCCAAGTGAGAACGCGAGTGCACATCCATGTTGACCATAGTGTGGAGAGGTCGAGGGAAACAGAGTTCATCATTGACGGTCCGATCGCAGAGCATGGAAGTCAGTCACCCGACCTCTCGGTCAACGATCACAGAAGATAGCCATACAAGACAGACAGGACAACCAACATGATTCCGCGACTTACAATAAAACATACCCACGCTCAGACTCCACGGTTTCGGCAACGGCGCCCAAGATATCATTACCAAAACTCTCCTCTCCTCTCTCTCTCTCTCTCTCTCTCTCCCTCTCTCTCTCTCTCTCTCTCACACACACACACACACACACACACACACACAGAGAACAACACGCAAGCGCAAGCGCGCGCTCGGGACCACTTACCTTGTGAAAGGCCAGGAATTGAGAACGATCTCCAACGAGCTCTCTGACCCGGTTGACGCATTCTTCGGCAGAGTTATAGAGATTATCGACAATGACGACGAAATAGCCTTGCTGGAGAAGCTCAACGACCGTATGGCTGCCTATGTAGCCCGCTCCGCCCGTGACCAGGACGATTTCTTGCGCACCCCCGCCATGCTGAATCGTCTCCCCCATGTTTGTCGTTTAAACAATCAACGACCACGACGAGGATAACGACACACGTGCAACCCCTGCCTTTTAGCCTGTCGCTTCTTCGCGGGAAGAAGCTCAGGAAGACACGGCCCTCGTCCGCGTCCCGACCTCCCTCCTCCCAACCCCCTTCCACACGACAAGTGCTGTTATTCCAGCGTCGTGTAGAGTTGACAACAACCAGTGTGATTCATCACTTGCTGCAATAGCTAAATAAAGCAAGCGCACGGGCGAGCGGCATCACCAATCCCCTCACCTTGCCGCACTTACGTCTCTTCTCCCTCCTCCTTCCCATCCCCTTCCTAGCGCTATGGTGGATCCGTCTCCGACGACGGGCGGACAGACGGACGGCCCGGCCGTCGAAGCCAGCGCCCTGTCTCTGCGTCCGTCTGTCGCCCTCCACCTCCCTCCCGCGCCACTCGGCTTTTCCCCAACCAACGCCCAAAAGCCGATTCCGCCCCTTCCCTCTCCCCGCTGTTCCGCGGTCGCCTCCCACCTTGGCCCACCACACCCCAACTGCTGTTCACACCTCGTTGTGGGACCGGGTACTCCTCACCCAGAAGGCCAGGCAGGTATTCTTCCTCACCCTCCCGCCACTTTCCCCGCTCCGCGCCTCCAACTCCTCTCCCTCTCTGTTCCTCCCTCACGACCGGCGGGCGCGCGAGCCCCGCCCTGGCCTATTCCCCGCGCTGCAGCTCAACTCTCGTCGCCAATGGGATCCTGCACGCTAACTTACGTAGCATCCAAACGTGATTTTCTGCTGATTCGCTCTTCTGGTAACAGCAGCTGAAGAACGACCAGCTTAGGAAGTTCTTTGCAGCAATAGCTGTAACAGTTAGGTTGGCGTGGACCATCAGAATTCTCGGTACTTTCCGAGGCCACAACAATTCGGTGATTTCCGAGATCAATGCCAGTGGTAAGCAAGAACCCCGTATTGCTCAGTTTACGTCTGAATATCAGATATATATATATAGGGTTCAGCCTCCTGATGAGTCGGTGAAACTCCGACGAAACAGTTTGCCACAGCCCCTCGTTTGTTGTCCTCTTCTCCCTCTCTGCCTACGGTTTACCGGGCAGCTCTGTTTTTTTTTTTTTTTTTTTTTTTTTTAATATATATATATCGTATATATATATATATATATATGCTGACTACCGCGTTTCGTTAGCAGTCCAGGAATGACGAAAGCCACGCTCACACTACGGTAGGACATTTTCAGCTGATTTCTATACGGCAGGACATTTTCGGCCGATTGCTAGACATAACTGCATCACATATACATCAAGTTCGGGGCGGGACGTAATTGCTGTCGGGTATAACTTGGGAAGTAGGTTGACGAGTATGCTCAAGGGCATGCTCACATGAGGACTTCACCGGATGAACATGACGACTTTTCCCACACCGATGGATGCACCTGACCGTGATTACGTCACACACTACCACTTCCCACGATGTATACGTACGGCCAGATTTCGTCGAAGCAGTCCCGGTGTGACTCTCTCCAAATTGAGTGCCTCTCGCGCCAAGGAACCTCGTGGGTCGGTTAACCTTGCTAAACCACCCCGTAACCATCCCGTTCAAAGAAACGCAGGACCTAGTCAGATTTGCCTCGTCGACCCACGAAACCATCGCCCGCTTTTCTCGCGAATGGACTCCCCGGGATGATCACCACAAAACCCGTTTTTTTCCCCCGCATAGAACGCGTCGAGGCCGCAGTTCGGCCACGGACTGAAAACAAAGGCGCACTACATGCCTACCGGTAGCCCAGTTGGCAAACCCATGAACTGTCGAATGCTCGACCTGAGTCCGAATGGAGATAGAATTCGTGAGTTTCCTGGGCCGGTCCGACCCATGTGCAAGTTCGCGACATGGGCCTGGGCATAGACTGTAGGCCCCCGGACACTTCTCTGCCTGCCCCTCTGCCAGGTAGGCAACTTCTCTGCCTGCCCCACGAATTTTTTTATTTTTATTTTTTTGAATAACACCCACCAATTTTATTTTATTTTTATTTTTTACCAAATTCATCTTTCATTACCAAAATCAAATGTTTGAGCCCGGGGACCTCACAATTCAACCCGGAGTTATCCCGGCAGCATCAAACGGTTTAGCTTAGCAATTCCTCAAAATTTTCCTCACGTTACTTTAATCAACTCCTGCATAGAGAGAGACTAACACCCTCAAATTACTCGCATACAACCCTCTCTTTCTTGTTCTGTCTCCCTCCCCTCTTCTTGTTCTAGTGATCCAACATCTATCTGTTCTAGCGCCTATCCTTTCACTACTATCCCTACCTACCCCTACCTCTCCTCCAGTCGACCCGGATTGCCAGTCTTACTCCGTACTTGATCTTGCACTTAATTTCCACACCCGACATCGGTCTTTTTTGGAACCTGGCCCTATTTCTGTCTGTCCAAACCACTTCACAAATCACTCCTCTGATAACATGTGCCACATACCACCACCCAATGTTCGTTTCCGTGACTGGGGGTAGGAATCCCAGCAGAACCCACTTTTCGTCCCAGACCACCCCCTCCCCTCCCATTTTCGTCCAATGGTATTCCCACCACTTCCAAATTCTTTTGGAGGCGGGACATTCCCACCAGAGATGACGGGTGGACTCATAAGGCCAGTTGCGTCGTCTACAGCGGAGATCGACGGTCATTCCTCTACTTTGTAACCAGACCGCAGACGGCGTGACCAACAGAGATAGAAGCCACAGCATACTTGTTTGTTTTCCATTTGGGAGTGTGAGGAGCACTTCCCACAGCCTGCCAAACTGCTCCTCTGCATCTTGGATTGCTTCTCCCAGTACAGCTTGCCACCTTCTTGTTGCAATCTCCGCTGGTGTTTTTCTTTTTCTGCCCGCGATTGGGACACAGTGCTGGAAGGGGTGTTGGCGGTGCAGCAGGTGGCCAATCCGATGTCAGACCATAAACCGGTGATAGCAAGCATCAAACTGCAGGCGGGGGTGGAAAGAGGGAAGGGTTTTTTCAGACTCAACTCGCAGAACTTAGAGGACCCAGGGATCATGGAATGGATTAAGCGGCATTGGGCCAGCTGGGAACTGACGCGTCAGCACTTCGAGACAATGGCGGAATGGCTGGACAGTGACATTAACATCGTATCAAAAGTCTTGGACGTCAGTTCGAGAATCCTGGCGAAAACCAGGAACAAGAAAGAAGCGGAATGCAGACGGAGGGGCGAGGAGGCGGGAGAAAAGATGGAGGGTCATCCAATCTCAGTCCTTACATGGGCGAGAGAGAGAGAAAAGAGACTCGCAGAATGGGACAAGATCCAAGAAGAAAAGGAGATGAGATGGAAGGAAGTGCTGGAGAAGAAAGGAATTACGATGCATGACAAGATGACGAAAGAGACATTTCAAAAGTTGCAGCCAAGAAGAACACAACTACAAATGGTGGAACTAAAACATCCGCTGGATGTCTCAGCGCCGACAGCATCTACAGCAGCAGGGATGTTGGAGTACGCAAAAGTCTACTATGAAGACATCCTAACGACGCGGAGACCACAGGATAACACAGACACTGACCTTACAAGAATCTCGGACATGTGGACGGACACTCAAGTCAAGCTTCAAGTACAGGCCAAACTGGACCTGGACAGACTAGTGACAGTGGAAGAGACAAGACAGACATTGCGCAGCATGGGGAAAGGGAAGTCGTCGGGCATTGACGGCCTCACGGTGGAGTTCTACATCAAGAACTGGACGACGATTGACCCAGCACTGGTGGAGGTAAACAATCACGTGTTGGTGGGAGGCAAGCTAGGAGCAACAATGACGCATGGGGTTATCACGCTGCTATTCAAAAAGGGAGACAAGGCGGAAGTTAAAAATTGGAGGTCAATCTCCCTTTTGAATGTTTCGTACAAAGTGCTAGTGAAGACCCTGACGAGGAGAATGGCTCGATACCCGCCGGATCTAATTGGAGGAGACCAGGGGGCTTTTGTACAAGGACGCTCCATATTCAACAACATTGTCACTGCCATCGAAGTCTTAGAAGTGGTACAATCGGAAAACAGGGATACAACGGTACTCCTTCTCGATTTGGAGAAGGCGTACGATAAGGTCGGTTGGACATTTGTGCTCACAACATTGAGACATATCGGGTTTGGGGATGGTTTCTGCAGATGGATGATTGCAATGTACACCTACTCTACGTCCTCAGTGGCAGTTAATGGCCATCTGTCAGCATCATTCAAGCTCACTCGATCTCTCAGATAGGGTTGTCCACCAACGCCCTTTCTGTTTGTATTACAGATGGAAGTCCTATTGAACAGGATTAGAAGACACCCTGACATAAGAGGCTTACAGCTGCATGGCCATGCAGAATGCACAGTAAAGGCGCTGGCGGATGACCTTTTCGTAGTCTGCGAAGACTCAGTCTCGACACTCACAGCTCTGAAGGGAACTCTGGCGGAGTACTCCACACTCTCGGAAGCATCAGTTAACTGGCAGAAGTCTACTTACCTTCTCCCTAAGGAGTACCACCTAAAGGTAGAATGGGGTATGAGGAGAGTGGAAGAAGGGGAGGAGGAGAGGTTCTTGGGAGTGTTAATCAGCCTGCAAGTCCAGGGATCTACACAGGGGTTAGTGCTACAGCAAAGAATCGCCGCACGGTTAAACGTGTGGAGTCGAACATGGCATCTGTCGATCACAGGCAGGGCACTGGTGGCAAATATGTCACTGTTATCCATCCTCTGGTTCGTGAGCCAAGTGAGGGAACTAGCCAGCGGTGTACTGGCAGCTGTGCGCAGGCGGGTGGCCACAGCCAAGCAGTCAGAAGGGTTTCTGGTGAAAGTAGCGTGGGAAACACTGACCTTCCCGATGGAGAAAGGGGGACTCGGATTGCTGGATCCAGAGTGCAGAAACCAAGTGCAACTGTGGACGTGGTTAAGTAAAGTAGCAGTGGCTGACGCAAAAGAGCACTGGATACTACTGGCGGAGAGGCTGTTGATGGCATAATGGGAGTTGTCCCGCCCGGAGGATGTTTGGGCGTGTTTTTTCATGGAATCCTTTTGCAAAAAAAGACTGAAATCCGGTTTTTGGGAAGGAGTGCGAAAGGCATGGAAAAAGCAGACTCCAGAAACCCGAGAGAAGCCACGGACAAAAGAGGAAGTACTGACACAGATACTGTTCGACAATCCGCACATAACCAACCAAGATGGGACCCCCCTTGCAGTAGATGGGTCAACTGCTACGTTTGGTCTTGCATGGGTCCGCAGAGGAGTAACAAGAGTAAGAGACTTATGGTCCACGGTGCTGGGAAGCTGGAAACCGCTCGCGGAGGTGAAACAGAAACTGAGTGGGCTTCACAGGGTAGAAGAGAACTGGAGACGGGTGATCGGGGCCATTCCGGTAGAATGGCTGGAACTGATAGGACCGGAAGGGGTGGATCCGCCAGGTACGTGGTACCTGGCACCGCAGGAAGGAGAAATGACAGTCGTCTGGAAAGTACAGGGTATTGAACCAAGCGGGTTCAGATGGGTAGAGCGGTGGAAAACAGTAAACCACGCTAACTTATTGGAGAAAGTGGGGGAGGACGTAGTCATGGGTTGGAACAATCCACCACAGGTGAGAGTGGTGGAAGCAGCAGGCTGTGGGCCGAGAATCAGGAGTCTCACATGGATAGGCAGAGTGCCACTAAGAGAACTCAACATTGACCCAATGGCATGGGCCTGGAACAGAGAGCCAGAAGGATATAAGGATCTGTCTTTGTATGATTACTTAGCCTCCTAAATGGGTCTGACAGGGCCAGCTCTTTCGTGGTTTCCAACAGGGCCCTCACATCCTGTCTGTCTGCGTATCTTGAGCCCGGGCGCAGGGCCTCATCCAGCGATAGATTCCAGTCCCCCCCCACCACGACTTTTTCCACCTTTGGAATGTTTCTTATCAACTTTTTGAAAAAGCTTGCTCTATCCCCCACATGCGTCAGCGCATAAATCGTCATCAGCAACCACTCGTCAGATCCCACCTCCAGCCTTACCCAGGCCCATTTGCCCCAAATATCCGCTTCTGTTTCCAAAATTTTGACCAGCAGATCCCTGTGAAGAAGAATCCCAACGCCCCCTCTTGAACCCTGTGCAGGGGCCCACACTTGTGTTCCGTCCCACCATGCACCCATCTCCTTCAATTTCTGTTGTCTTAGCTTCGTTTCTTGAATCATCAAGCATTTAATGCCCCTTTCATGCACCCAGCTCTTCAACCTCCTCCTTTTTCCCCTTCCCCCAGTATCCCCCAGCCCTCGCACATTCCACGTAGCTACTTTTACTTTATCCATCCGCTATGATATCCTCTGCTTGTTGTTGGATGCAGACTGTAGCAGGTTGCGATTTTCCGTCCTCCTCCGACCTGCCAGGTGCCGTTCTGTTGTTACTTCTAGAGCTTCCTCTCGAACTACATCTGGATGAGCTGACCCTGGATCCTTCTCCCCACTCCTTGGTCAAGCTGTTTACCATGAAATTTGATTGTAACCCCTCCTCCTCATCCAACTTCTCACTGAGGTTCAGAAGGATTGCCCCTGTGATACCTGGGATAATGTTGATGTCCTGTAGTTTGTGCATATTCCTCTTTCCGACAGTCGACATGTGGTACCATCTTATTCCAGACTGGGTCAACAGTTCCGCCGTTTCCGGTGGAATTCTGGCGTCCAACAGCGGGAAGTAACACTTGAAGAAACCATCTTGTGTTTCACAGAAAATGCTGATCATGGAGGATCGTGGGATAATCCAAATTGGCACGTGATTTTCGTACATGTTCTTCGTCCTTTCCATGATCAGTGTCGGGGTAGGTGAGCACTCGATCACCTCTGCCGATATCCTTGGTTGACCATCGGCTCCTGCTACCGCCAGAAAGTAAATCCCATCATTGGCCATTGTGCAGAGCAACGGGACTAGGCATCGTTTGACCACCTCCACTTGGCTCCTGTGAGCTGTATCTGCTCTTCGATCTCTCATTGATCTCGCAACACTCGTGGTCCTCCCTTCCATTTGTTTCCTGGAGTTTGCTGAGCTGTCTGCTGATCTTTCCATTTTTACCGCGGACCCTGATCTTTCTCCCCTCTCGTCTGCGCTATCCTCTCCCAACCACTCACTTCCCATCTTTATCCTTGATTGAGAGGATGTCGTGGTATTTGCCATATTTGGTTGGAGACTCCTCTCTCGCACTCCTTCCGGCCTGGCTCTGCTCTGTTCTGTCCACCGAAGAGCCTCCTCTTCCCGCTGAGCCCAATCCCCCCATCTTCCTGTTCCTTGCCCGAGTTCATCCATTCCCCCTGTGCCTCCCAATCTCCCTGTTATGCCCCTTTCCTCCCTCATACTTCTTCCTCCCACGTCCCATGACTCTTCCTCCCTCCATCTTCTCCATGCTCCCACCCTTCTTCTTATTCCCATACCGTTTGCTCCTTGTCTTTCACTGCCCGGTGGTATTTGGTGGATTAATTGGAGCCCTGTCCCTCGCTCCGGGCCATGGAGGGGCATGCCTCTCCATTCCAATGGGCCAGTTGGGTAATGAGGTTGAGGACAACTTAGATGACACAGACCCTGCATAGGTGGCAGGCCTTGCTGACTTTGCTGACGTCCCATCCGGTCTATATGCCGATGGACTTCGGATCCGTGATGATCTCATCTCGTTTGTAGGCCTGACCCTCCTCCTCTCGGTTTTTCGCATAGATGCATGACCGGTCCTCCTTCTCTCGAGTCTTGTGGATCTCCCCTCCAACCTTCCTGGCCTCTCCTTGGTTGTGCCGGGATATGCATGTGTTGGTCTTCCATCACGACCTGTTGTCTTGTTTCCCACATACGATTGCGCCACGGTGGTAACTCTTAGATCGTTGTCGGGCTTTCCCTTCTCCCCTGGTTGTTCACCGCCTCCGATCTCGCTCCCACCCTCTCTTGTGTAACCGTGTGCCCACTCCGTGTTTGGGCTCTTTCGGCTCCTACCTGTTGTTCTCCTCTCCTCTCTCTTTTTGGTGGCGCCTCTGCTCTCGGGTGATTCAATACAAATTGTAGGAATCTTTCCTTGTGTCCCCCCTGTCTCGGCGCCCCCTCCCTTCTCCTCCCTTCTTCCTGCCGAGTTCGCTGGCAGTTCTCCTCTGTGTGGTAGTACCAGCGACATTTGCGGCAATAGTCAGTGTATGGGGTCGCTATGTCCACCTTCCAGCGTTCCCCGGCAGACCCTTCGATCCACAACTTGTCTTCCACCTCGTATCTTGCATTAGGGTCCATGTCTATTTTCACATTCATTAGTTTCAAGCCGGATCTGTCGTACTCCGGTGGATGTACATGCAAGACTTCGCCGAACATCCCTCTTACTGCAGAGTTGAGGTAGAAGTACGCGTCCATAGGAACCCTCAACGCCATGATCCAAAAGTTTGTTGACGGTTCTCGTAAGCGCAATTCTTTCAACTCATTTCGAGTCATCCATGGCTTGCAAATTGTGATGTACTCCTCATCTGCCAAGCGCAACTTGATTTCCCCCTGATTGATCAACCATTGCGCCACCTCACTAGCATTGGCCACATACGAAACCACGTTCGCACCTTCGAAGCTAATTCTCCCCCTTTTCACCTCCGGGTTGAAGCGACGTTGTGTCATCCATCCATCTTCATTGGCCCTGATGAGATCTTCTTTCACAGCTCTCGACAACTTTTTTGCTTCATCTTGGTAAATTAGGATCACTGTATGTTCCTTTAACCACTGCTTTTTTATTTCATCCACCACTCCATTCACCACGTATCTCTTCCCTTGCTCATCCTCTACCACCTCTCCTAGATCTAAGTCATCGGGACATATCCCCTCATCGTAGCATCTTTCCATCGAATCTCGTACTCTATCTTCCTCACCTCTCGGATCCGCTGGCATCTCCGATCTTTGACGACCCTGGCTTTCTTGGACTTGCCGAGCAGCCATCTCGCTCGCGTTGGGTTTGAGGGCAAACCTTCCGTTGACTCCTGGTTCACGTGTTGTTGTCCTCCCGTTTGTTGGCTTCGTCACCTCATTACCTACCCTACCCTATCTCTCTGGGCTGCTTAGTGAGTGACCAGCTATGAGGAAAATCGTCCACTCCGTCATGGAGAGTGTTGTAACCCTTCCCGTTCCCCGTCATGTTGGCGGGGGTGACGGACCAGCAGCGCCGCGTGAAATTGCGGCGACGCGCGTTACCGGAGCGCTACGCTGACCGCCCAGTAACGTCGCTCCACTCTTACACACCCACCAAGTTTGCTCCACTCATCAAAAAAAAAATCTTTTTTCTTTTTTTTAGAAAACAAAATGACGGTAGGGGAGCGGCGTTACCGGGTGGCGTAGCGCAGCGCTCCGGGAATTCCGTCTCCGCGGGCGGTTAGCGCAAGTGGTGCTACCTGGCCGACACCTCCGCCGTCACGACGGAGATCGGCAGACGCGTGCACACCGTCGCATCGCCGGTGGGGCTTGCCCAATTTGCACTTGCGTCGTCTAGGTAGTCCATAGCCAGGGTAGGTCTTAGTCAAAGTGGAAATGCATACTGCTAACTTCGAAGTAAGTGGCGACCCCCCCTCTGTCGAGAGGAAACAACGTTGATGCCGGAGGTAAAAGGGTAAAACTTAGGTTGTTCTTCACGACTATGGTGAAAGTAGAATCCTTTCCAACGTGGCCGCGGCATCTTCACTGCTCGTTTTTCAAGCCGTTCACCACAGGCTTTCACGTCCCGGCCTGAGTAAGGGACTGGTGTTCAAGTGGCAGGGCTTGTACTCACCCGGATTCCGTCAGTTTCACCACTCAGTCAAGGAGTAGGGGGAGATATCATCGGGCAGAGTAGCCTCCTTGCTATTTAGGCATTAAGATGGCGGAAATCCACGAATTATGGAAAAAGCGCAGGAGTACTCGTGAAAAGAGTCCCAAAGCACAGGGAAGGCTGAGATTATAGTGAAGGAGTAACTTGTACTTATCCAGGGCGAAGTCGGAGTAATAGTGATTTCAAGCAGGCATTCAGGGTATTCTGTGCCAGAGATTGGTTCGAGCTTCCGGACGAATTATAGAGGTTTTGCATGGCCCAGTTAATAAAAGTAATGGAGATCACACCGATCAGAGTAAATTCATATCCAATTTAGGTGTTGAGGATCACCGGAATCCGTGGTAGGTAGCGGTGAAATACTTGGGGAAGGAATCCGAAAAGTACAGGCACATTTGAGCGTTGAGCGAACTAAGAAATTCATAATCACCCATGATGGTTTTAGCGCATTAGTGTCAGCAAGCAGGGGCATTCGGGGAATTCCCGCCCAGGCCTGAAATTGTTATCTCAAAGAGTTTTAGAAGGATACAGGACAGTGTCGCCCGTGTTCGGAGTGTATACCTCTACAATTTCGCTCACAGGTGTCGGACACAGACACTACGGCGAGCAGGCCGCTATGCACCTCCGAAAGTGCAGGTGATACGTGCATTAGGAACGGACATACCCCGAGGGAACATTATTCCCTTCGGGAGCTTGGTCACCAAGGACATCACTTCTTCTTCATCAGTGCCGATTAGTCTCCGAGAAATGTACTTATGAAGGTATTGGGGAATGCAATTGAGATCAGATCTATTAACGCACGAGTGGAGAGGTACAGTTGGCAGATCAATTTGGTGGTGTGGCCCGGACGGCCACAGTAGTGGGGCCGCATGCCCTCCCTCACTACACGGCATAGGAACCCGGTTCCCAGTCAACACTCATGTAGATCCCGATGAGAAGAATGGCAGGTACTCTGGGGAGAGTGAGAGCTTCAATTTCAAATCTTCGTGGGATAGAAGAAAATTGAGAAAAGATAACGGAGTATGTCAACCGGTGCTATGACGAGGGACTGTGCCCAGACGATATCCACTTAGGAGAAGTCGTGTAAGACGAAGAAGGGAAACGCTTCGTCGTGAACGAATTGGTAAAGGAGGTGAAGGATGAGTGGTTGAAAGAGAGATCCGTCATAGTGTTGTTTCAAGGGGAGGCTCGCAGTCTATCCAGATCAGTGAAGGAGAATTTAATTCACGCATTCGAGGACGGATGGACAGCCAAGCGCCTCTTCCACCCAGATACCAGAAGAGGTAGAGTGAAATTCGAAGGTCCTAATGTTGCTTTCTATGTGGCAAAAGCAAAAGAAATCACAGACTGGCTTATTCAGGAGGGAGAATTGAAGGTTAAGGTGGGGCCAAAAGAGTACTATGCATATTTTTTATTTGCGCAGGAAGAGAGAGGGAGAGCGAGTCCCGACGAGCTGCGAGGGACTCTTTCTCTCACACACACACATAAATGGGAATGAATCATCTGGCGAACGTGGGAAGATTCATTTCCATTTCTCATATTTGAACTTCGCGTGAGGGGGGGGGAGGGGGGGGGGGAAGAGTCCCGACGAACAGTGTTGAAAGCCACATCAAACTCGACGACTCTCTCTCTCTCTCTCTCTCCCCCCCCCCCCCCCCCCCCGGCGATTCGAATGTGATAAATGAGAACTAATCTTCTGATTTCTAACGTTCAAACTGCGTGGAGAGAGAGAGAGAGAGAGAGAGAGAGAGAGAGAGAGAGAGAGAAAGTGAGTTATCAACACTTTTTAACAACATAGTAGACAAAAAATGTTGTAGATCTGCTAGTTGTGAGTTTTTTTTTGGCAATATTTTTTACTTCATTTTGTCATAATTTTCCTTTCCTTGCTCTTTTGTGTCACTCCATCTCTGATTGGATGGGAAGGATGAATGTCACAATGGTATATGGTGTAAGAAATTAGGCCGCGTATTTTGATTTGGGAAAGTGTTTTTCCCTCATGACTTTCCTCCACCATCTCTCCTCTTATTCTATCTTTTTTATTTTTTTTCCCTCATGCCTAGCTAAACGTTGACTTACTTGTGTTGAGGCATGCCATAAATCTCAAGCAACCATCTTATTATCTCCTCCTTTAAGTTTGTGCATCCAAAACAATGTAGTTTGAAAAATAAAGAACACGAATAGTGATGTTTGAAAAATCTTAATGTGATAATAGTTGTGAAGTGGGGTGACAAATGTATTACATACGAGTCTAAATCCTCGAATATACCCGAGAAACTTACAAGAAAAAGCAAGATGATGGACTGAGTTAGACTAATAATCGGTATGGGGGGCCGAACACCTCCAGGTTCGTCCCCCGCCAAAAAATGTTTCGGGGCTTAAACACAAGATTTGTTTTTAAATTTGTTTTTGTGAGTTCTCTATGATGTAACCTACGCGCCTATAAATTTTGAAGCCATTCTGCTAATCCAAAAACAAATTAAAAATCGTTAAAGATGGGGTTGTCAAAATGTGCTCGCCCACTCACTATTTTATTCTTTTTAACTTTTAACTTTTTGTTTTCACTTTATTTCAGGGCCTAAAAAAAATTATTATTTTTTGAAACATTTTTAATAAGTTATTGATTATGTAAACTACATATCTGTAAATTTTCAGGGCATTTGTAAATGCCAAAAAATAATTAGAAATTGGCAAAGATGGCGATGTCGAAAAGGTGCTCCCACACTCACTCATTTTCATTCTCTTTTTATTTTTTCTTATTTTTATCATAGTGTTTATTTTCTATATTTGATTTTTAATTCAAATTTGGTAATGAATTTGGATGCAGTGCCCAGAAAAATGTTGTTTAGTTTGTTTTGCTCCATAACATAATTGTTTTTCGAAATTTTTTGAAATAATGTTTTTTTTTTTTTTTTTTTTTTTGGGTCCGCGTTCGGCCCGAACCGCCGAACGCCTTCCGAAGGGGTGCCGTACGTTCGGGTTCGGGCGTTCGGCCCGTCCCGAATGCCGGCAACCGTGATATGATTAATATAATATATATTGTTATTATTATATATATATTATTTGTATTATATATGGTTTTTTTATTTTTATTGTCTATGACTCTTTTATGAATTTTTTATTTCTTCTACGTATATAAATTATTTCGTTTTAAAATATGATTGGGCCAAAAACGAGARAAAAAAAAAAAAAAAAAAAAAAATATTATTTTTTAATTTTAATTTATATTTGTATTTTACATTTGGTAAAGAATTTTGATGTGACCCTGAGTTAAACGTTGTTTAGTTAATTTTTTTGGATAACATAATTTTTTTTTGGATTTTGTTGATTTTTTATTTTTTTTAAGACCTTTCCTGGACTTGCATGGTCGAGCCGCCAAAAAAATAGGGTGGGCCGGGTGCCCCGGCTGGTAGCCTTGTTATTTTCACGTTGTTTTTTTTTTTTTTTTTTTTTTTATCTATTTTTTTCACCAAGGAGTTATTACTCTTTTGCCAACTGTCCAAAAAGATTCAGGTTCGAGGTTGAGCTTTATCATCACCCATGCTAAAAAAATGAAAAAACAATATATTTTTTTAATTATACTAACAACTGTTAGCTACAAACAATTTATAAAATCGGTTGTTGTCCTACAATAGACGCACAACATAAGAGACCAACGAAAAATGAATATTGTTGAGACTATCCTTTACATATTTCGACTTTTGCGTTGTGTATAGGAGGAAGATAGAATCAAAACATAACTTGTAGCATGGTTATTGACATTAAACCTTACATGAACGAGATGGTCCAAATGGATGAATGTTCAGCCCTCCTAGACACACATTCGGGTTTGGTCGGATGCAAATCAATTAATTAATTAATTAAGAATAAATTGGTCAAAAATACTTTAATACACATAACTGATTTTATTTATTTTTTTCACCTTTTTTTTAGGTTTTTTATGACACGAGAAACACGTGGTTAAATTTTCTAGTCCTTTCAGTGGTAACAAAAAAGATAAAAAATGGGAAAAGGTAGTGGTGTCAAAACACGTTTTCCCTCTCACTAATTTTGTTTTTTTTTCTTGATACTGCGATCTTTAGTAATTTTTTTGTTGTTTCTTTATAGCTTGATTTACCCAAAAATAAATATGCTAACCTAGGCTAACAGAGTAATTTGGGACCACCTGCCCAGCTTGTGTCATACCAAATACCCTTACAAGCAGGGTTGCCAGCGTTCGGGATGGGCCGAACGCCCAAACCCGAACGCCCGAACGTTCGGCACCTTCTCTCGACGCATTCGGTCGTTCAGCCGAACGTGGAAAAAAAAAAAAAAAAAAAAAAAAAAAAAATTCAAAAAAAAATGAAAACAACATATGTTATGAATAAGAATAAACTAAACAATATTTGGCTCAATATTATATCCAAATTCTTTACCAAATTTGAAATAAAAATCAAATTTGGTAATCTATTTTATAATAATCATAGATAATTTTATCTATTTTTGTAAAATTTTTCTATTGTTTGGTACTGCACGCACCATTTTGATGTGTTTCGATTATTTCAAACAAGAAACTTTGAATGCTTTTGAATCTATGATGTTAATTATACTCTCTACTTGTAGTATGTTTTTCATGATCTCATCTTATGATTTGATTGCCATGTATCTAGCCATCTAACTTATTTATCTTTATAATGACTTCAGTCATTACATTTATGTTAAGTTTAGTTGCTTGGGAAGTAATACCTTTTGATTATGGTATGGTACTGTTAGATTTAAATGTAGGTATACTTTACATATTTGCTATTTCGTCTTTAAGTGTCTATGGTATTATAACAGCAGGTTGGTCTAGTAATTTCAAATATGCTTTTCTAGGAACACTACGATCTGCTGCTCATTTAAGAATTTGACTATCTTTGCAGATACTGCTAAATTCATCAAAAGACTCAAAACCCAATGTTTTCTTAAAGGGAATGAACCACAACCATGCTTTGGATATATGCACTTTCCTGAAAGTGAAACTAACTTTAGGATTAATGTTATTCTAAGAGGATTGAATGAGTGGTTTCGACACGCACAGAATAACAGCCACTGCATCAAATCTTGCTCCTCTTCAATTTTTTGCTCCTTTTGCAGGTTGTGCTATGGGATAATTTTTCCGAAACAATGCAATGCACGCTCTAATTATCTATGATGATCTAAGTAACAATCAGTGATATATCGACAAATGTCATTATTGTTACGCCGACCACCAGTTCGAGAAGCTTTCCGAGGAGATTTGTTTTATCTACATTCTCGTTTATTAGAAAGAGCTGCCAAAATGTCAGACCAAGCTGGTGCAGGCAGTCTGACTGCTTTACCTGTTATCGAAACACAAGCTGAAGATGTATCTGCATATATTCCTACCAATGTAATCTCCATTACGGACAGATAAACCATGAGATGGTTTGTTTTTTAAAATTCGGTTATATCTTATATTTTGTTTGATGGCTGACTTGAAATTTTGTTGAATAGGAGTAAGATCACCACTGAAAACTTGAAAGCTAGGCCGAAGGATAATTTGATTACTAACACAAATATTTTTATGACTTATAAGTTGTCTTGCTGTAAAAATAGTAGAGCAAAAATTCATATATACAAGAAGAATGTCAAATGTTTTCCTGATTAATAATAACAAACTCTTTTGTTTGTCTAAATAAGTATACGTTTTTTTTGCTACTTTTTGAAACGGAAGATTACCATAAAAAATAGATAATTTTTTAATCGCTTGTAATTTTTGTGAAAATTCACCGGCCTTGTCTAAAAATAAATAATAATAATAAAAATTAAAAAAAATAAAACGATAATGAAATTATTGAGTGGGCGAGCACGTTTTTGACATCGCCATCTTTGGCGATTTTTCATTTTGTTTTGGCTATGACAAATGCCATGAAAATTTATGTATTGCCATGAAAATTTATGTATGTGTATCTAACGTAATAGAGAATCCACATTTGAAAATAATTTTTTTTTTTTGCATTCCCCGAAATAAAGAAAAAAACAAAAAGTGAAAAGAGAAAAAAAACAAATTAGTGAGTTGGCAAGCAAGTTTTGACACCACCATCTTTGCAGATTGTTTTTTTTTTTTTGGCTGAACAGAATAGTTTCAAAATTAAGAGGGACATACCTTACATCACAAAGAATGAACGAAACAAATTTTAGAAAAACATAATTATATTTAGGTGTTAAAATATTTTTTTGCGGGGTCCAAACCCCTTCAGGTTTAGGTCCCATACGGGGACCCGAACGCCCGAACGTTCGGGGGTCAGCTTAGGGGCCTCCGTACGTTCGGCCTGCCAACCCTCTTACAAGAGTATTTGGTGTATTTTTTGCAGGTCACACCCAGAGCCGCGTCATTCATAGTTAACGACGTCCTTCGTATCCGAGGCGTGGCCGCCGACGCTGTTGCCGAGCACGAAAATCAAAGCGAGCCGATGTCCGGATAAGTGGTATGCCAGTGCTTCCGTGCTTGGCCGTGGATGCGGGCGGTGGACTGCGTGTGTATGGGAAAAAGTTGACTTTTGAGTTTACTGAGCTGTGTGCATGGTATGTCCAACACCCAGAGCTCAACCCTCAAAGGGATTAGGTGTGTGCGATATTAAAGACCAACGACGGGCATACCTCTGGCATGATGGGCGGTATGTCGGCGACAAGTACGACTGAGACCCCTACTTGACAAAGTATGGGAGTTCACCGACCGTGGGTTCGATCGGTAGGCCGAGGTGTGGCCTCGGTGCGTTTGCAAGCTCGACCGAGTCACTAATACCATTTATATTAAAGTTGTGAAGTGTTAATCTCAACCTTGGGCCTATCACTGTTAGTTACATCGTTGGACTTTCATCATGGAGGTTCGGGGATTGAGGTCAGTTGTTGATGACGATGGAGCTGCAGAGTGGAATTGAAGAAGTCGAAAGGTTGACGGTCATGTGGGACTATTCCCCTTGGTTTTGCGGTCGGCCCCAACACTGGATCCGACCAGTGGGACCAAGGAGGTGCCACACCCCCTCCCCCTCACTTATTTGATCCCTATCATTTTTTATTTTTTTTTAAGTATGGATTTTGGGACGGGCCTCCATTCGCATTCATGCACCAAACATACCAAAAAAAAAAAAAAAAACCAAAAAGCTTTCTTTTGTTGGGCAGAAGGAAGTACTCGGCTGGTACGCAGCTGCCCGACACCAGTTTCGAGACCCGTAGTGAAACCGGCGGGTTTAGCTCACTTGGTAAAGCTATGGACTGGTTAAAACACGGATTGCGAAGTGTAACGTTGTCGGGGCAAATACCCTGACAAGATTAATTTGTCGGGGTTTTGAATGTCAGACGCTGTCTGATTTTTTTGAAGGACTTTATGAGACCGACGCTTGCCGAAAGCTTATTAAGACTTGACCTATGACTGAGAGACTAAAAGTTTTCGAGTTTTAGTCCGGACACTTGTGGCGTCTGAAAGCAATAACAGTAGCTGGCAGTGTTTCGCTTTTGTCGAGCCCTCAAAAACGTGCGCGCGTGAAAATGGTAAAGCTAGACTTATCCTATTTAAAGTAATGTCGCACAAGCCATGGGGGCCGACAGGTCGATACCGAGGCCTACCTGTTTAGGTGATCAATCAAGTCGGGGTCACTCGGCTGACCGATGGGCTAGGGCAAGCAGGTGAGGTCTGTTAGGCCTAAAAGCAGGCGAGGCGTGCAGAGCCACAGGCAGGCAGGGTCTGCAAGGCCACGACAAGGGGAATAGAGACAAGGCTGAGCTCTTCATACAGAAGAGCTGCTCCTATCACTTTCGTGATAGGAGCTAGCCCAGTAGGTTACCACACTTGACTCTTACCCGACGGATGTTGGGATCGAATCTCCAAGTCAACTGCCGTACCACTGGGCTAGCTCCTTTTGGAGCTGGCCCCCATAAAAAATTCGGCACGCTCGATCTCGGTTGTGCGATCGTGAGATCACGCGGCTAAGAACAGCTGCGCGGAGATTAGCATGGCCTTTGCGCAAGGATAACATGCATAAATCGAAAAAATAATGTATATATATATATATATTTTTTTTTTTTCCGCTCCCGGTCAGGATCGAACTTGGGCCGGTATTTCAACAGCCGTGGTGAATCCACGACGTGACCGTTGGCATAGGCCAACGACATTAAAACAAAAAAAAATAAAAAAAATAATAAAGCTAAAATGAAGCGCCACATGGCGGTGTCGCGCGCGACGGTCCTGCACCCCGTTGGGAGCGCTTAACCTCACGGTCGTGTCATGCAGGATTTATTTTCGCGCTACAACTTGTCACCACTCCAACCGTGCGCTCGTGCTATACCTCTCACGACGCCCTGCGACATGACAGGTTGGGACGTCGCGAGGTACAACTTACCTCTACCCGAGGGGCTGTCACCACCCTCAGGTAGGCGTATCCCTGCTGAGCTACCGGCCCACGTGCGAAGGCTTTTACATGCCTGAGTAGAGGTAGGTCGGCCGAGGGCGTTTGCTCGATCCCTGTAGCATAATATGGGGTACGTGCGGTAAGACGCCTATGATTGACTCGTCAGATATTCAGGTCGAACTTTGAGACGGTCGTCTATTCCCACTTCTATTTCAAAGACACATTCTCCTTCTGACCAATGTGTTCAAAATATTAAAACAACCTCGTCGCTACCAAAGGATATCCTACTCTACACAACGTATGACTAAATCATCAGAATAATATATAAGACGTGATTATAAATATTGAGGTATTACCGCTGGGAACCCTTCCCACTTTCACAAGTGCTGCGTGTCCAAACTCTTCACGATGTCAATTCCAGTCCAGCCTAAATCATGCACCAAACAGACCTGCACAACATAATGCAAAGACAGTTCACATGCCATGCACTAACGGCGTCAACCATCAACCACTGACATTGTCCCTCACTCCCCAAACCATGCATGACAGCTCTATCTTTCCTGAGATGCAAGCCCAACCCCCTCACATTTATTCAAAGGACCCTTAAGAGTGACTAGGACCATTTAGGTGATGACCACGGGTGACAGTTTTACTGACCACAGGGTTTGATTTTAGGTGTAGGTATCAAGTCAAGGCATAAAAGTTGAATCGGCAACGACCGACCTGTTATCGAGCGATAACAGAAAATTGAGTCCTTTATGTAGGACTTCTCCTGCAATTGCAGTAGACCAATGCAAAGACCTGCACACACACAGGTCAAGAATGATCAACATCCCCTTACTTGATTCCCACATAATGATATCTAAGGGTCAAGCCCTTAGTTCTGGTTTGTGAGCTTTGGGATCAACATCCCAAAGTCTAACCCCTAGCTTCTATCTACCCCTGAGTCGTCTGTCACTCTCCTTCTTTTATTTCAAGGAGTTTCCCTGCCTATGTCTTAGTTGTCCCAGGGGAACTCATGTTTCCCCTTACTCTCAGTACTTGCAGTTCCACTCTTGCGGATAAGCGCACTCTTTGGTGCTTTATGCGGTAGTTTAGCAGAGATCTGCTCATGCCGTTCGGTGGTTTCTCCCTTAGGAGCCTATCAATAAACTGAGGTTACTCGGAACCTCTTCTTGTCTAATCCTTCTCCGTACGGTATTCGCTTTCTTTCACGTTTCTTCCTAAAGGACCTTWGGGGTCGCTCCCGATGGAGCACTCCCTTTTTCCCTTTTTCTTCTTCTTGTCCTGACATATGCAAGTAGTGGGTTGACTCACTTGGGAATCTTCCACAACTTTATCAATTTCAAACATTTTGTTAGTCAGAAGAGTAGTCRAGTCGCCTCACGGGAGCACTCAGTCAGCCCCCAATCAAAACAGTTCATGCCATCTAGAATAAATTATCGGATAACTCATCCGGGAGTATCMTTTTATTAGTTAAGCAGACTGTTAGGAGACCTATGTTGAGCTGTCTCAACACTTGACCCAAAAACACTCCGGATCCAAGTGTCAATTCCAAATCAAAGTAAGTAACAGGCGGTCTTCACGRAAGCCTCCTATTACTWCTTGATTCAKAGCTCAGTCTTTTCCTCAAAAGTGTAATAGGATGACTCTAYGGGAGYCACCCTACTTYTTACTTAGAGTCAGACGAGCTGGGATTATGTTAGCGGATTCAGACAAACATCAGATCCCCCTCTAGTTGGAGTATCTTATTAGGCTTGTTAARGTGAAGTCAGAGAAATAACGGGATGACCCCACGGGAGCCTCCCATTCTCTGGCTTAACAGTAGATAGATCGTTAACTTCTACTCATAYCACCCATTAGTCATACCTGAACAAGTAGTAGGGTTTACTMAAYTCTYTTCCTATTAGTTGATTCCTAGATCAAACAAAGTACTAAGATAACCCTCCCGGGAGCCACCTAATATCTGTTCGATGTGTAGGGAACCAAATCGTTTGTAATTGTCAATTGATCCCCAGATCAAACGGAATATCAAGATGACTCTCATGAGAGTCACCTAATATTTGTTCGATGTATAGGGGATGAAGATTTTTTGTTAGTTGACCCCTAGATCAAACAGAGTATTAAGATGACCCTCCCGAGAACCATCTAATATCTGTTTGATGTAAAGGGGATTAGGAGATTATTTGTTAGTTGTTAATTGATCCCCAAATCAAACAAAGTATTAAGATGACCTTCCTGGGAGCCATCAAATATCTGTCTGATACATAGTGGATCACTATTATTTATAGTTGCCCTGGGAGTCAATTTATTAAGTTAGGCAAAGGCATGTTGACTTACACGGAAGGCAACACAGATCGTCCTAAGCTCAGGAGTTCGTGTACTCACCCGGGAGTACTTATTTCCCCTCCTAAGTCCAGTCAGATCAGTGATAGGAGAATCTCACGAGAGCCTCCTATTACCTCTGCTTTTTTTAGTTATTTGAAAACGTGTACCCCACGGGAGTACCGGATTAGTCATGCTTTGATTAATCACTTAAAGACATGTACTCCACGGGAGTACCGGATTAGTCTTGGATTTAGATGGTGAGTCAACAGAGAAGACACACGGCATCTTCGTGTTATCAATGTATGCATGTCAAAAGTTAATTAGTTAGGTGGATTGTTGGGTAGTTCGCACCGCGAGTACCCTTCTAGTCATTCCATGCATGCAGCGTGACGACCCCAATGGAGGCCTCCACCATACTGCCTTTGTTTTCTCAAGACCAAGCAGGCTAGGTTCCTTTCGGTTCTTTCCTATGTTCCTTTTCCTCACTTCAGACAGATTCTCAATTCAAGTATATAATATTTTCACTTTTGATACTTTGGTCTTGAAGGAAAAGGTATAAACAGTATATCACACAATTATACAAGCAGACAATAGAAGGGATTAGCCTTTAAGGGTATATGGGAAAAAAATGAAGCGTGCGTACCTTAAGGTTCCTTGCCTCCAAAGTTCCTCCTGAACTCCGGCAGAGCTCCCGGAGTCGTCCTGTTTTTATCGGACCGCCTGAACATTCGTCTGTTACAGAGTAGTTTTTTCATTCAAAGATATTATACTATTTTGGATAGCTTTGTGAAGGAAGTGAGGGGATTCGACCATGGGAGAGCGGAGAAGGATGGAGGAGGCAGACACTTATCACACGGTGACAATGTCGCTCTCCTCTCCATTACCCTGCATCTCTTCACATATGATCTTCCCTCACTTCTTCTGACATCAACCAACGAGTCGCAAGATGATGCGTATGAATATGACAACCAACAATAACCTTGAATAAATGTGAAGAAAAGAAGAAGAGGCAACTCAGATCAAGGGAGAGGGAAGAAGGATAATGGAGGTAGACACCATCATCACGGTGACGATGTCCTTCTTCCTCTCCACTGTCTTGCTTTTTCTCTCCTTCCCTGGCCCAAGATGCTTTATTTCATAAATACTTAATAATAATGATAATAATAATAATAATAAAATAATAATAAAATAAAATAATAAATAATAATAATAATAAAAATAATAAATATAAGGAAATTCAATGTGATTGTAAACGACATATAGAGAACCAAGTTTGCGAAATCAATGGATATCTGAGTTAATCGTGCTTGAGTATAGAATACAAATGTATTGAGTAATCACCCAAATAGAGCAATACAATGAAGTAATGAGTCAATGCCCACTGCAGGTCATATTATCACAATATCTGGGGTCACTTCTTGCTGTCGAGTGCCCGTAGGTTGTAGTAGGTCTGTTGTCGGAAGGTCCCAACAGTTCCTGAGATTCGTAGTTGTTACAGCCCCTGGGATATCAAGATCGTCGCTGCTACAGTATCGAAGGCCAAGTGCACAGACTTTCGGAAGATCCGGAAGTAACCTGTCAATCGTCACTTGCAGCAGAACAAAAGAAGACGGGCAGACGTGTAATCTGTCATGCTGAGTCTGCGGGTCCCAGTTCCGATCTCATCAAAGTCCAGTTCGACAAGGTACCGTATGAGACTATGCATACTCCCAGCCTGAAGGAAAGGAGGCAGATCAGAAGTATAAATCGAGAGGCTGTGTCCAGTCATTTATTCACCCCCGATGAAGCCATGCGGAAGCGTTACCTGTGCGACTGCGTCTATATGCCCGCCTGTTCATATGCATGTGAAGTGAGAACGAAGGCGAGTCGGTTTGTAATTATGAACACAAATGATAGTAATAATAATAATAATAATAATAATAATAATAGTAATAATAATAATTATAATAATAATATAATAATAATAATAACAATAATAGTAATAATAATAATAACAATAATGATAATAATAATAATAATAATAATAATATCCGAACTCGTGAAAAGAATCAAACGGTAGGGGACATCGGAAATCAGCAGCATCATACATATGGAAATAGACAGTCTTGACCCCGTAGCAGAAGGCAAGATTGCATCACGAGGTTCGTCAACTAAGAATTCAACAAAAAACTCATAAGGCATACTGCTCCATGTTGAAGTAGTCTCTTCAGCAAAGAACCAATGTCGACAACCTACCCGGTGCCCAGCGAGCAGATTGCGAATGACAGATCCTATCTAGACTATCTACAATGCTGCTGGTGACGTCAGCATCTCCCCGAAGTACGAGCAGATCTTGGCCAATGTCGATTGCCTCAGGCACCAGGTGTGTCTCTCGTCTCACTTACAACCTCGATCCTCCTGCCTTACGGACGCCACGTGCACCCAAGAACTATGCACGTCTTATCCAGTTTCAGGCAGACAACCCCGACTACGGATGCCTGTTATCCCCATACCCACAGCCTGTAGCTCAATCCGTGTATGCTTCAGGCTTCGACTGTCTTTTTGTGTATGTCTTGTTACTTCCGTGCGTCGTCATCTGACTGCTTCCGACTGTGTCTGACCGTGTGTCAGACTGCATACCTGATGGTGTTTGCCTCCGTACCAGACCGTGTCTGATTGTGTACTTCTCGACTGTATATCTGTCCGCGTAAATGTCCGTCCGTGTACTCGACTGTGTGTCTGTTTGTTTATCAGTCTGTGTTGATCTGTTTGTCTGTTCGCCTGTCAGGCTGCCCGTGTATGCGTCACCGTGAGTGTACACYTGTGCGACAYGGTGCMMCTGTGTGTTTCGYGGCAYTGTGTCTATACCATCATATATCWGTKTGACACAGTKTACATGAGWATCTATGTATGTGTATCATTGTGTCTGCATAAGTRTCACMRYGTCTATGTGTGTGTGTCACAGTGYATTGTCTGCCTCTATCTCTGTGTGTTTCRYTGTGTGTTTGTCACTATGTATTCTGTGACCGTATATGCCTCATTGTGCACTGTGTGACAGTGTCTCTTTGTGTGTGTCGTTGTGTTTGTTTGTCTGTCTRTGCACCACTGCGTGTTCGTCTCTGCCTGTCTGCTGGTTTACGCATRTMCGTTTTRTCTGTGCCCYTTTCCATCKGTCTTTGTCTRTCTTTTGGTCTTCRCCTGTCTTGTCGGTTYCTGCCTGTTCTGTCAGTGCGTCGCCACCCTTGTAGTTTGTCACTTTCTGCGCGTATTGTGTGTCCGTGAGTCACCGCGTATGTGTGTTTCTATATGGCCTTGCACGTGTTCCTCTGTGTATGCATGACTTGTCGTAGTATCGGCATGTGTATGTGCGGGTCACTGTGGCTTGTGTGATTGTCTGCCTGCCTTTTCTCTCTTACTAATACTCTCGCTCACACATGCCATGATTGTTTGACCCTCATAAAGGAGTCAGAGCAGACTCCCCCAGTCTGATCACATCTGGCTCCCTGTTGGGCCTATGTTCATACTGTACTAAAGATGACCACCGACCTTGTTGGATCGCTGCTTGTTGCCACCACGCTCTTGCTAGGTAAGTGTCATGACCGCAATGTCCCCCTCCCTCGTTTTCTTCTCTCAAACCAGTTTTTTTTCCTTCTTCTTCTTTTTCCCTCCTTACTTTTCCCCTTTCTTTGCTCTCACTCGTCATTTTTACCCTTTTTCCGATGAGAATAAGAATGACCAGTAACAGTACAAAAATAATGAATAAARGAAAAGGTAAGCAATACCAAACTAATGCATACTAACTATCTTCCCGACACGATGCATTCGCAGGATGGGCAGAAGGGGGGGGGGAAGAGCCAGCGTCCCACACCCCGAAGACCGGTCGTTTCACGTGTAACTGATTCCCTCCGCTGGTTTGCTTACAGAAACCTCGTTTCTACTTCTCCTTCCTCTAAATGATAAGGTTCAACGGACTTCTYACARTATCCCCAGCGACAAAGATCTAAATCACCCTGATCCAGACACTTCACTGGACCACTCAATCTATAGAAGYGGCGGACGAYGCAAACAAAGGGCAGGGACGTAATCAGCGAGAGCCGATGGCTCACGCTTACTAGGCATTCCTCACTCAAGATCAACAATCTAGTAATAATAATAATAATAACCATAATAATAATAATAATAATAATAATAATAATAATAATAATAATAATAATAATCAATAGCGAATGAAAGATTTCAGTTTGCAAAATTTCGTTGAAAAGCCAAGAAAATCCGGCATTGTCAGAAAGACAGATTTGTACTGATGCATCACAAAATGAGAACCAAAGTACTGAAAACGAGTGTCAATGAGCATATTTCTTGTTATTACTAACATAAGTATCCGGGGCCAATCCGCCTATCTAGCGATCA
>BFEA01000393.1:373198-387949 GCA_003427395.1 Chara braunii | reverse complement strand
CACACACACACACACACACACACACACACACACACACACACACACACACACACACACACACACATACACTCCATCAATAGGACGAGCAAAAACGGAATGAATCTTCCTCTGAAACGTGGAAATATACACTGTCACTTTTCTATTTGCTCGTTCTATCGATCCAAGGAGCGCGCGGCGAGGTGCGGGTGGCTGTTGGCCAAGGTCGGGGGTTTTATCGTCTCTCTCTCTCTCTCTTTCTAGCAGAAGCCCCCCCCCTCCGACTTCCTCCTGTTACGGCCCTATTCAAGTATAGGCAACTATCAGTAATAATAATAATAATAATAATAATAATAATAATAATAATAATAATAATAATAATAATAATAATAATAATAATAATAATAATAATAATAATGAATACTAGCAATAAAAGTAATAATAATAATAATACTAATAATAATAATATGCGCGAGGGAAATGAGCAATAGTGAATTTCAGAAATCAAACAACATCATACACCGACACCAGATAGTTGTGACCTCGAACCAACAGCAGAATTGCATAACGAGATTCACCAAATAAGAACACACCAAGAGTCCATAATTGACAATGCTGAAATAGTCCCATCATCATCAACGAAGAACCAAAGTTGATATCCTATCTGGCGCTCGGCGCCCACCCTAGATGTGGCAGCTCCTACCTAGCCTATACTACGATGCCGAAAGATGACGTCAACAGCATTCCCGAAGTACGAGCATATGGCGACCACTGTTGCACGCTTCCAGCATCGGGTATGTCTCTCGCCACTCACAACCTTTGTCCCCAACCCACAGATGCCACATGCACCCAAACCTCACGATATTCCCTCTTTTCCTTCCTCCTTTTCTTCTTCTTCTTCCGCTTCTTTTTTTTCTTTTTCTTTTTCTTTTTCTTCTTCTTCTTCTTCTTCCGTTTGCACCCCTACCTCTATCTTCGAGATCGATCGTTTTCTTCCTCATTTCCTCTACGCTCCTTCCCTATAACTTTGAGCGATCACCTTCTTCCCGCTGCGCTATCTTTTCTCCCTCATGATACTCTCTCTCTCCCTTCCTCCTTTTCTCTTCTTCTTCTTCTTCTTCTTCTGCTGCTGCTGTTGCTGCTGCTTTCCACATAGGCTATGTCTTTTCCATCAGTGCGCAACCTTCTTTTCTCCATAAGCCCCCCCCCCTTCTTCTTTCCCTCTCGCACTCTCTCCCTGTGCGCGTTAGCCCGCTCTCCCTCTATCTTTCGTTTCCTCTGTCACACACCCACACATACACTCTCACATAAGCTCAAAAAGATAGAGCGAGGTCACATGCACGCACACACACACATGTAACAGTAATGTATCTTCCCTGTTTTTAGCGTTAGGTTCATTCATTTATTTTATTTTATTTTATTTATTTGCTTATTTATTTATTTATTTATTTATTTATTTATTTGTTTGTTTGTCTATCTCGTTTTGGTCGTCGATAGTGTTAGAGAGTGAGCCGCGCGATCGAGGACTTACCTGTTCTCTCTCTCACTTCCACGTTGCCGTCGCGGTCGACACTCGATGCTCCCCCTTGCATCACGCAGTAGCATACGGGGCATGACAGGCGCAAAACACTCTTTCCAATGAAGTCGAGCTTACGACGATCCCACCTTACGAGGTTGCCGGCCTCGATTAAACGGTCAGGTGAGTGGTCCTCTCCCTCTCTCCCTTCTCCTTCCTCGTCTTCTTCTTCTTCTTCTTCTTCTTCTCCTTCTCGCACCTCACTTCTTCTGCGTTCCCCCCTTCTCCTTCTTCTTCTTCTTCTTTTTCTTCTTCTTCTTCTTCTTCTTCTCCTATCACTACTTTTCCACGCGCGGCCATTCTGCCTCTCCGCGCACTTCTTTCGTGCTACCTCGCCTGCCTCCGCAAGCGCCTCTCTACACCTCATTCGTGATATTTTGCTCGCGCCCACACGCGCGGCTTACTCTCGCTGGCCCGATCTCACCCTTCTTCCCGCTCACGCGCCTCTTTCTTCTACGCAGCTACCTTTTCCTCGCCGCGCAGTCATGCTCGTTAGCCATCTTCCTTGTTTGCTGGCGCGATCTCCCTTCGACTCTCTTCCTCTCCTTCTCCTTCTCCTCCTCCTCTTCCTCCTCCTCCTCCTCCTTCTTCTTCTACTCCTTCTTTGTCGCGTTCCTCTTCCCTCCCCCGACTTCGTGATCGTATCGGCCAAGTCGCGCCGTGCGCCCGTTGCCTGTGTGTGAGCTTCTCATCGAGTCGTCTTCGACTCTGCGGGTTTGGCCATGCCTCGGGTTGTGGTACACAGGCAGCGCATGTCTTTGATACCAAACCCGACCGCGACTATGGTACAGATTCGTCCGTACGAATCTTTCATATGAGACTCGAAATCGTAACAGGCAAAAATAAAAAGAAAAAGAAATAACAATAAATAAAAATAGAACTATAAGAATAAAAACAAGATAAATAAAAGGAAAAATAACTAAGTACTAACTAACTGGCTCACTGCTTAAGCCACTTGTCGTGCTCGCAGCACAACAGAACCCAACTAACTACTAACTTCTAACATCTAGAGCACGGGATCGAGCCCCGGCCGACTGAGCCCGGGTAAAAATGTTGAGGAGCTCCTTGTAAAAAGGAGCTAGCCTCAGTAGTTGGGCGGAATCGATCCCTGTACCCTATGCTTAACAGTCCTGCACCTAAGCCTACTGAGCTAGCTCCCACTTCGAATAGAAGGGGAGCAGCTCAGTACATAAACAGTATCGGGGATCAGTCCGACCAGTGGATTGAGCCCGTTTTTCCTAAGTCTGTGCAGGTGCATGCTCGTCGGTCTGAGTACCTGTTGGAGTGATTGTTGACTTGAGCGTGTGTGTGACCCGCAAGGGTACTTTATTCACCTGTTGGCCCGAAGAGCCGGTAATTACCTGTGACCGTGACATTGAGGGTTGCGGTAGGGAAAACAACCAAGTAGCGGGTATGTCGGTACCACACCAGTAGAGGTAGATGTGCGCGACACTCAAGGCCGCGCGAAGGAAGACAACAATTTGCATTTTTAGAGGCCCAACACCGGTCGTCGTCGCTTGGCGTGGTGGTGGCACATTTTTATTGGCTTACCTGGCCACGCGGTCGGGGCTTATATTATTATTTCAGTCTGCTTTCGAGCTTACGGTGGCGCGACCAGCAGATTCTTCCCATACTGGTCGATTCGACACCTCTGGACAAGATCTATTTCGTTTTTCCCTTACTGCCCGAGCCTTTGACTGATCTAGATAGTGTTCGACGCATCGCACACGACCTTCTTTTGTTATATTCCAACCCTCCGACCCTGGTGGTCGGAGACTTTTAATTTTTCACTAACCCTCACCTGTTATTATATACGTTGTATCACTGTGCACGGTCGCCTAAAAATCTTGGCCTCAATGGTCGAGAAGTTTGTTTCACATCACCAAGCCAAAAAATTTCTCACATTTTACTCCAGACTGTCTCCGGCACGGCGACAGGCGTTGATACTGTATCATATGCAAAATCATGAGCAAATACCCTTGTAAGGGTGTTTGCTCCGACAGTCTTCCCGGACCCCATTCAGCGACGTCCCCGTCGCTGGGGAACCTAAATGCAAACAAAGGCCTTCTGACGCGAGAAGTTGTCAAAATCCGATTTCCTGAATGAAGTTAAGGTTTGAAGACCCTCACTATCTCCCTTGGTGCGTCCATACTGCCAGGATTTCAACCTGGGTCTCCCACATATCCGAAAATTTATAATACCAAAAAATTATTCCATATGACTCAAAGTCGGGATACTGGATTTGTACTAAAGTTACAGAGCTCACCAAGGAAGATAATGATAGCCTCTCCCCACAACTTTAGACTTTATTGCCAGAATCTCGTTGGGTGTCTGAGGAGTTAAGGATTACAATTGAATCCTACTCTCTAGACGCAGGTTTCAACCTAAGTCAGTTTTTACCGTCCTACCCGAAGTCTAATGCGAGAGGATCGGCAACCTGGGTCTCAACGTACCATAGTCGGTTGATCAGGCCTGATCTGTGGCCCACCATGTTGTTAATTTAATGGTGGTACCTCCATTGGTTACGCAACACAGGATAAATTCCTCCTATCAAAATATCTAGACCTGACTCTCGATCCTTCCGATATCTACCTGAACCGCTTCTATCATTAGGGAGTCTCTCCCCTCAAGTTTAGTCCCAGACCGTAATCGGAAGGCCCGCTGCCTGGTTATGCTTGGTCAGCAGCCCACGCTGGGAGTTACGTCCCAACGATACCAATTTTTCACCATAGGCTTGGTAATTTTAAGTCCCTCAGACTGACCTCCATAAGTGGATGAGCGATGATCATTTCAAAAATACACATATAAAATTGAGTTTGACCACATAAAAATTTTCGCCCCTCGTCAATTGTCTTTGAAGGGGTGAAAAAACCCCATTGAATGTATATATGAAATAAACAATATCAATAAGAATGATTCAACATAATTGTAAAATTTGTCTCTGATCGAGGGGCATCGCCAGAGCCACTTAGGGGCCATGCCTACCAGACCTTGATCACAGGCTGGATAGGCACACGTTTCGGGGATCTTTTTCCAATAGAAAAGCCAACCAAAATATTAATAAAGAAAGTATAAAAAAATTTTGTTTGACCCCTTGTCTTGTCAGAAAGCAGAAAAAACATCAATTTCATTCATGGCATACATTTATCTGATTTACAGGGTTTTTCAAATGCATCAAAATTTTGACCCTTTTCACACCCCTTTTTCCAGGGTCGTTTTCAAAAATAATCACATATGACAAGACATGAAAAAACTGACAAAATGTTTTCAGAATGTACAAATCACATGTTACTTTATCTTTCTTGAACCCTAGGTGTTTTCCCATGCATCCTAGTTCAAGACTTTGACAGCACAGACTGTACACATATCCAAAATACATATTTCATCAATCAAAACCAAACACTGGACCAACTCAATTGTGAAAGTGAAAGGTGTTTCTCGTCGGCATACTCCATAGATAGAAATCACGTATGACTTAGGAGAAAACTTAGTCGATTCCATAACGTCGAGCCAAAAACAGTCTTGAAATTTGAATCACATGTCTCTCTTATCCTCTATTGCTACGGCACACATGCTGAGTCAGAAAAACATAAATAAAATCTCATGATATCTCACATATCGGAGTACATACTCCAAGACGCCTCATCTATCCTATTTACTGAAGTTCATCACTGCATCTAAGCGGGAAATAACAAATATGTCGCAGATCTAACCTCACGTTCGACTACTAAGGTACAATATTTTATCTAAAGAAAGGAAATTGTGAGAGTCTCATCATAGAACTTAAAACAAAGAGATCAAAGTGTCGCTCATCATTGTACTACCAAAGCAGCCTTCAATGACATTTCTACTTTCTCTCGGCCCCTGAAATGTTATTTCACAAGGAATTTGGGTAGAATGATTTGTAACGGGGAGGACGGGAGTATGAACTCATCAACCTTCCTGACCTTTCTATGACTTATCCATTTTTTCCACTTCGCGGCAGCTATCTCAACAAAATCTTACTCGCCTCGCGACCAGGTTTTCATGTCTTAGTGTCAGCTTGATACCAAGAGTAACCGAAAACGATGACGAGGTGTACGGGGTCATTGCACTATCCTTATCATTGTTGAAGCCAAAATCAATCAAAAAAATAAAGATATCCTCATTTAAAGACGTATTTCACCAGGAACTGATATATTTATCCTCCCTAACTAAACTTGACAAGGACAACTTTTACCCATCCCATTTTTCAATAGACAAGGCTATGCAAGGTCTTCCCTAACATACGGCTTTCTGACCTTCTTGAGTCATTTCTAGGTTCTGCTCACAAACGTCTAGCAAACCTTTCCCATCATTATCCAGAATCCCTTCTTTTCACAATACCCCTCTTGAAAGGTAATCGTCAAATCATACTCCACTAACATTGCTCATTCCCAACGTCTAAGACCATTTAAAAGCAGATGATAATAAACTGCTGTTATAATGCATTTGCGCTGTTATTATCATAATAATGGTCACTTATAGTAGGGACATACTGCCATAGTGATTACAATAATCAATAATTTTAATAGTTGAGTAACAAAATAGTATTAACGAGTGTAGAGACAAGTTTAACTGGCATATGCATTCATAGTGAGAAACTTATGGTAACTATTATGATAGACAATAGTTATGCTGTGGTCAATAAGTTCCCCAATGATAAATACTTTTAGATGCAAAAATAATGAGAGTACTACATTCTACTCCCTGGGCTTTGACAGAAGTATATTGTGTCAAGGGGCAGTGTAATCCCTTAGAAGGGTTAACACCTTAGACTCTCGAGGTCCGCTCAAGGACCAAGTCTCATTGCTTCACCCTCCGATTCCAATATTCGTTCCTTGCAGGCCCTTGTCCACTAGTAGACAACCCCACCATACACGTTTCAGGATCCATATCCCATCTCGTGCAGGTGAACCCACTTGACACAAAGATAGCTGGGGCATCACCCCCTGCTTCCTTGCGGCAGGTAGTAGTCGCCTCCATCACAGACCATGGTCTAACAAGGCTTAAATACTTTCATCCTTCTTAATAGTAATATAGTCACCTCTCCTCAAAGGGTTAGGCGACAACACCCCACTATGGACCAGGAACATAGTTACGGCGTGGGTCTCACTACTACTTCTGAAGACGAATTTATAGCTCCTTCAAGCCATCTTTCAGGGAAAGGATAACTTAGGATTGCAACTCCCTCGAGAGCAGATTCTACGCATTGACTACCTCTCCAGAGAATCTCTCCTCCCAAGAGGTCAGTCACTCCATTCACCTCCGATCCCGCGTCGAACGTGGATTCTGCGTAGCAGTTCTATTCTTTGTAAGGAGAGCAATCCAACTATATAGGTTATAGTGGATAAACATAAACGGATAATCATATGTAGTTAACTTCATAAGGACGGATTAAAGCATTAAATGAGTAACTCAGGCGAGTAATCATGAATAAAAATGCATCAGACATATAGACTTATAGGCTTGACTTGAATAAACTGGCGCGAATGGATAAATTTACATAGATAACTCAACCGAATGACCTTAAACGGAAGAAATTAAGCGCTTAGATTCAAATGAATATGTTCAGGTCGATGGTGTCGAACTAGGTGAATTCCAACAGACAACCTTTTATCTGAATTTTGCCACTAAAAGTAAAGCATAAATGGGATGATTTAACAACATTGCCAAACTCCTCACTGCCTTACTGACCGTATTCAAGATCAAGAGTCTTAGGCTGTCCCTGTATAAACGAAAACAACCTCTAAAATTCTCTCAAAGATGGACTCAGCCCTATATCGACTCTTTGCGCAAACAAGACTTTTATTAAGAACCCATAGCGAATGAGGGTTTCTACCGACACTACCTACGTTCAGCTCTCTTTGCATTCCAAGACGTATTTTTTTTTTTACTCGTCAGCATTCTACCAGAACCGTTTCCTCCCCTTTTGCTATTAACCGATCGATTAGTACTTTACTACGAACAAAAAAAAATTGTGTTTTCCTGGGATACAATCCTACAAAGATCGTCACGCACATATCTAGATTGGTCATCCCAAAAGAGGCGGCGCTACAAATCATCAACTCCCCTTTCTCTTCCCAGACGATTACCCCTTTCACTATAGGTATTGTTATTGACAAGGAGAAAAGTACACAAGTCATCGTAAACTACTCTCTCTCGAGGGTGTCTTTGTCTGACGACCCTGACAAAAATTAAGTTATCACTAACATTGATTCTGCATTACGTTGGTAGGATCACACCCTTAAATGATCCATCTGTTCACCAAGTATGAGATTAGCCTGCATAATTCAATCTGACATAGGAAAAACAGTGTCAGGGTAATACATAATCTACGATCCGTTAGCACAGCCCGAGACACTACGGGAGGGTCGGGCACATGCGGCGGTGACTGAAGAGCCGGTCGAGGTGGCTGAGGAAGGACAGTCAACTCGTCGTGCCATTAGAAGAAGAGGGAGAAGAATACAAGTACGAGAAGGCGGCTCAAAGCGCAGTGGCGGAGAGCCGTAACGTCGCTCGTACTTACAATAGTAATAAGTCATTTTTTCTAGAGACGGCGTTCATTCACTCAGGTCTTCTTGATGTCGTCGCAACCTTAATCTCTCCTACTTCTCTTCTTTCTCATCTTCTTCCTCTCGCTCTTCTCTCTTCGGGTCAATAGGCTTTTCAGTTGCCTTTCCTTGTCAGCCGCCTCTTCCCCTTCCAGTTCCTGCCCCATGTGGCATGGCCGAAGGGATGAGACACCTAGAGTAGTGTTGAGTTACATGCCTGAGTAGAGGTAGGTCGGCCGATGGCGTTTGCTCGATTGCTGTAGCATAATATGGGGTACGAGAGGTAAGACGCCTAGGATTGACCTGTCAGATATTCAGGTCGAACTTTGAGACGGTCGTCTATTCCCGCTTCTATTTCAAAGACACATTCTCCTTCTGACCAATGTGTTCAAAATATTAAAACAACCTCGTCGCTACCAAAGAATATCCTACTCTACTCAACGTATGACTAAATCATCAGAATAATATATAAGACTTTATTATGAATATTGAGGTATTACCGCTGAGAACCCTTCCCACTTTCACAAGTGTTGAGTGTCTAAACTCTTCACGATGTCAATTCCAGTCCAACCTAAATCATGCACAAAACAGACCTGCACAACATAATGCAAAGACAGTTCACATGCCATGCACTAACGACGTCAACCATCAACCACTGACATTGTCCCTCACTCCCCAAACCATGCATGACAGCTCTATCTTTCCTGAGATGCAAGCCCAAACCCCTCACATTTATTCAAAGGACCCTTGAGAGTGACCAGGACCATTTAGGCGATGACCACAGGTGACAGTTTTACTGACCACAAGGTTTGATTTTAGGTGTAGGTATCAAGTCAAGGCAGAAAAGTTGAATCGGCAACGACCGACCTGTTATCGAGCGATAACAGAAAATTGAGTCATTTATGTAGGACTTCTCCTTCAATTGCAGTAGACCAATGCAAAGACCTGCACACACACAGGTTAACAATGATTCAACATCCCCTTAATTGATTCTCACATAATGATATCTAAGGGTCAAGCCCTCAGTTCTGGTTTGTGAGCTTTGGGATCAACATCCCAAAGTCTAACCCCTAGCTTCTATCTACCCCTGAGTCGTCTGTCACTCCTCCTTCTTTTATTTCAAGGAGTTTCCCTGCCTATGTCTTAGTTGTCCCAGGGGAACTCATGTTTCCCCTTACTCTCAGTACTTGCAGTTCCACTCTTGCGGATAAGCGCACTCTTTGGTGCTTTATGCGGTAGTTTAGCAGAGATCTGCTCATGCCGTTCGGTGGTTTCTCCCTTAGGAGCCTATCAATAAACTGAGGTTACTCGGAACCTCTTCTTGTCTAATCCTTCTCCGTACGGTATTCGCTTTCTTTCACGTTTCTTCCTAAAGGACCTTWGGGGTCGCTCCCGATGGAGCACTCCCTTTTTCCCTTTTTCTTCTTCTTGTCCTGACATATGCAAGTAGTGGGTTGACTCACTTGGGAATCTTCCACAACTTTATCAATTTCAAACATTTTGTTAGTCAGAAGAGTAGTCRAGTCGCCTCACGGGAGCACTCAGTCAGCCCCCAATCAAAACAGTTCATGCCATCTAGAATAAATTATCGGATAACTCATCCGGGAGTATCMTTTTATTAGTTAAGCAGACTGTTAGGAGACCTATGTTGAGCTGTCTCAACACTTGACCCAAAAACACTCCGGATCCAAGTGTCAATTCCAAATCAAAGTAAGTAACAGGCGGTCTTCACGRAAGCCTCCTATTACTWCTTGATTCAKAGCTCAGTCTTTTCCTCAAAAGTGTAATAGGATGACTCTAYGGGAGYCACCCTACTTYTTACTTAGAGTCAGACGAGCTGGGATTATGTTAGCGGATTCAGACAAACATCAGATCCCCCTCTAGTTGGAGTATCTTATTAGGCTTGTTAARGTGAAGTCAGAGAAATAACGGGATGACCCCACGGGAGCCTCCCATTCTCTGGCTTAACAGTAGATAGATCGTTAACTTCTACTCATAYCACCCATTAGTCATACCTGAACAAGTAGTAGGGTTTACTMAAYTCTYTTCCTATTAGTTGATTCCTAGATCAAACAAAGTACTAAGATAACCCTCCCGGGAGCCACCTAATATCTGTTCGATGTGTAGGGAACCAAATCGTTTGTAATTGTCAATTGATCCCCAGATCAAACGGAATATCAAGATGACTCTCATGAGAGTCACCTAATATTTGTTCGATGTATAGGGGATGAAGATTTTTTGTTAGTTGACCCCTAGATCAAACAGAGTATTAAGATGACCCTCCCGAGAACCATCTAATATCTGTTTGATGTAAAGGGGATTAGGAGATTATTTGTTAGTTGTTAATTGATCCCCAAATCAAACAAAGTATTAAGATGACCCTCCCGGGAGCCATCTAATATATGTCTGATACATAGGGGATCAATATTATTTATAGTTGCCCTGGGAGTCCATTTATTAAGTTAGGCAAAGGCATGTTGACTTACACGGAAGGCAACACAGATCGTCCTAAGCTCAGGAGTTCGTGTACTCACCCGGGAGTACTTATTTCCCCTCCTAAGTCCAGTCAGATCAGTGATAGGAGAATCTCACGAGAGCCTCCTATTACCTCTGCTTTTTTTAGTTATTTGAAAACGTGTACCCCACGGGAGTACCGGATTAGTCATGCTTTGATTAATCACTTAAAGACATGTACTCCACGGGAGTACCGGATTAGTCTTGGATTTAGATGGTGAGTCAACAGAGAAGACACACGGCATCTTCGTGTTATCAATGTATGCATGTCAAAAGTTAATTAGTTAGGTGGATTGTTGGGTAGTTCGCACCGCGAGTACCCTTCTAGTCATTCCATGCATGCAGCGTGACGACCCCAATGGAGGCCTCCACCATACTGCCTTTGTTTTCTCAAGACCAAGCAGGCTAGGTTCCTTTCGGTTCTTTCCTATGTTCCTTTTCCTCACTTCAGACAGATTCTCAATTCAAGTATATAATATTTTCACTTTTGATACTTTGGTCTTGAAGGAAAAGGTATAAACAGTATATCACACAATTATACAAGCAGACAATAGAAGGGATTAGCCTTTAAGGGTATATGGGAAAAAAATGAAGCGTGCGTACCTTAAGGTTCCTTGCCTCCAAAGTTCCTCCTGAACTCCGGCAGAGCTCCCGGAGTCGTCCTGTTTTTATCGGACCGCCTGAACATTCGTCTGTTACAGAGTAGTTTTTTCATTCAAAGATATTATACTATTTTGGATAGCTTTGTGAAGGAAGTGAGGGGATTCGACCATGGGAGAGCGGAGAAGGATGGAGGAGGCAGACACTTATCACACGGTGACAATGTCGCTCTCCTCTCCATTACCCTGCATCTCTTCACATATGATCTTCCCTCACTTCTTCTGACATCAACCAACGAGTCGCAAGATGATGCGTATGAATATGACAACCAACAATAACCTTGAATAAATGTGAAGAAAAGAAGAAGAGGCAACTCAGATCAAGGGAGAGGGAAGAAGGATAATGGAGGTAGACACCATCATCACGGTGACGATGTCCTTCTTCCTCTCCACTGTCTTGCTTTTTCTCTCCTTCCCTGGCCCAAGATGCTTTATTTCATAAATACTTAATAATAATGATAATAATAATAATAATAAAATAATAATAAAATAAAATAATAAATAATAATAATAATAAAAATAATAAATATAAGGAAATTCAATGTGATTGTAAACGACATATAGAGAACCAAGTTTGCGAAATCAATGGATATCTGAGTTAATCGTGCTTGAGTATAGAATACAAATGTATTGAGTAATCACCCAAATAGAGCAATACAATGAAGTAATGAGTCAATGCCCACTGCAGGTCATATTATCACAATATCTGGGGTCACTTCTTGCTGTCGAGTGCCCGTAGGTTGTAGTAGGTCTGTTGTCGGAAGGTCCCAACAGTTCCTGAGATTCGTAGTTGTTACAGCCCCTGGGATATCAAGATCGTCGCTGCTACAGTATCGAAGGCCAAGTGCACAGACTTTCGGAAGATCCGGAAGTAACCTGTCAATCGTCACTTGCAGCAGAACAAAAGAAGACGGGCAGACGTGTAATCTGTCATGCTGAGTCTGCGGGTCCCAGTTCCGATCTCATCAAAGTCCAGTTCGACAAGGTACCGTATGAGACTATGCATACTCCCAGCCTGAAGGAAAGGAGGCAGATCAGAAGTATAAATCGAGAGGCTGTGTCCAGTCATTTATTCACCCCCGATGAAGCCATGCGGAAGCGTTACCTGTGCGACTGCGTCTATATGCCCGCCTGTTCATATGCATGTGAAGTGAGAACGAAGGCGAGTCGGTTTGTAATTATGAACACAAATGATAGTAATAATAATAATAATAATAATAATAATAATAGTAATAATAATAATTATAATAATAATATAATAATAATAATAACAATAATAGTAATAATAATAATAACAATAATGATAATAATAATAATAATAATAATAATATCCGAACTCGTGAAAAGAATCAAACGGTAGGGGACATCGGAAATCAGCAGCATCATACATATGGAAATAGACAGTCTTGACCCCGTAGCAGAAGGCAAGATTGCATCACGAGGTTCGTCAACTAAGAATTCAACAAAAAACTCATAAGGCATACTGCTCCATGTTGAAGTAGTCTCTTCAGCAAAGAACCAATGTCGACAACCTACCCGGTGCCCAGCGAGCAGATTGCGAATGACAGATCCTATCTAGACTATCTACAATGCTGCTGGTGACGTCAGCATCTCCCCGAAGTACGGGCAGATCTTGGCCAATGTCGATTGCCTCAGGCACCAGGTGTGTCTCTCGTCTCACTTACAACCTCGATCCTCCTGCCTTACGGACGCCACGTGCACCCAAGGACTATGCACGTCTTATCCAGTTTCAGGCAGACAACCCCGACTACGGATGCCTGTTATCCCCATACCCATAGCCTGTAACTCAATCCGTGTATTCTTCAGGCTTCGACTGTCTTTTTGTGTATGTCTTGTTACTTCCGTGCGTCGTCATCTGACTGCTTCCGACTGTGTCTGACCGTGTGTCAGACTGGATACCTGATGGTGTTTGCCTCCGTACCAGACCGTGTCTGACTGTATGTCAGACTGTGTACTTCTCGACTGTATATCTGTCCGCGTAAATGTCCGTCCGTGTACTCGACTGTGTGTCTGTTTGTTTATCAGTCTGTGTTGATCTGTTTGTCTGTTCGCCTGTCAGGCTGCCCGTGTATGCGTCACCGTGAGTGTACACYTGTGCGACAYGGTGCMMCTGTGTGTTTCGYGGCAYTGTGTCTATACCATCATATATCWGTKTGACACAGTKTACATGAGWATCTATGTATGTGTATCATTGTGTCTGCATAAGTRTCACMRYGTCTATGTGTGTGTGTCACAGTGYATTGTCTGCCTCTATCTCTGTGTGTTTCRYTGTGTGTTTGTCACTATGTATTCTGTGACCGTATATGCCTCATTGTGCACTGTGTGACAGTGTCTCTTTGTGTGTGTCGTTGTGTTTGTTTGTCTGTCTRTGCACCACTGCGTGTTCGTCTCTGCCTGTCTGCTGGTTTACGCATRTMCGTTTTRTCTGTGCCCYTTTCCATCKGTCTTTGTCTRTCTTTTGGTCTTCRCCTGTCTTGTCGGTTYCTGCCTGTTCTGTCAGTGCGTCGCCACCCTTGTAGTTTGTCACTTTCTGCGCGTATTGTGTGTCCGTGAGTCACCGCGTATGTGTGTTTCTATATGGCCTTGCACGTGTTCCTCTGTGTATGCATGACTTGTCGTAGTATCGGCATGTGTATGTGCGGGTCACTGTGGCTTGTGTGATTGTCTGCCTGCCTTTTCTCTCTTACTAATACTCTCGCTCACACATGCCATGATTGTTTGACCCTCATAAAGGAGTCAGAGCAGACTCCCCCAGTCTGATCACATCTGGCTCCCTGTTGGGCCTATGTTCATACTGTACTAAAGATGACCACCGACCTTGTTGGATCGCTGCTTGTTGCCACCACGCTCTTGCTAGGTAAGTGTCATGACCGCAATGTCCCCCTCCCTCGTTTTCTTCTCTCAAACCAGTTTTTTTTCCTTCTTCTTCTTTTTCCCTCCTTACTTTTCCCCTTTCTTTGCTCTCACTCGTCATTTTTACCCTTTTTCCGATGAGAATAAGAATGACCAGTAACAGTACAAAAATAATGAATAAARGAAAAGGTAAGCAATACCAAACTAATGCATACTAACTATCTTCCCGACACGATGCATTCGCAGGATGGGCAGAAGGGGGGGGGGAAGAGCCAGCGTCCCACACCCCGAAGACCGGTCGTTTCACGTGTAACTGATTCCCTCCGCTGGTTTGCTTACAGAAACCTCGTTTCTACTTCTCCTTCCTCTAAATGATAAGGTTCAACGGACTTCTYACARTATCCCCAGCGACAAAGATCTAAATCACCCTGATCCAGACACTTCACTGGACCACTCAATCTATAGAAGYGGCGGACGAYGCAAACAAAGGGCAGGGACGTAATCAGCGAGAGCCGATGGCTCACGCTTACTAGGCATTCCTCACTCAAGATCAACAATCTAGTAATAATAATAATAATAA
>BFEA01000393.1:344606-363982 GCA_003427395.1 Chara braunii | reverse complement strand
ATCAATCAATCAAAGGCGGGGTGGGGCGACCCCGGCCCCACCAATCAATCAAAAAAAAAAAAAAAAGCAAAATCGAATATTAAATGAATGAATGAATGAATGAATGAATCAAAGGCGGGGTGGGGTGACCCCGCCCCCACCAATCAATCAATCAATCAATCAATCAAAAAAAAATAAAAAAAATTGAATATTAAATGAATGAATCAATCAATCAATTAATCAATCAATCAATCAATCAATCAATCAATCAATCAATAGATCAATCAATCAATCAAAGGCGGGGTGGGGCAACCCAGCCCCCACCAATCAATCAATCAATCAATCAATCAACGCAAAAAAAAAAACAAAAAAAAAAACGTTCATTTTTTTTTTCATTTCTCCTCGTAATACAGCCCAACCCCCCCAATTAAAAATTGTTTTTTTTCATTTTTTTTTGTGTGAGGGGGTGGGGCCGGGGTTGCACCGCCTCATGGCGCTTCCCGAATCCCCAACCCCCTTCCCCTCTGGCCACCACGTGGCGTCAAAGCCGCGCGTCCGCGGGGTTGACGGACTGACCGCGTCCGCGACGTCGACGGACTGGCCGCGTCCGCGGATTCGGCCGCGCTTGGCCGCCGCCGGGGGGGATTCATAGCCCATATATCTTTTATCCTTATTATTCCCCACTTAACCTTGCTCTGCCAAGGGGCATCTCCGCAATGGAGGGTTTGTCCCTTCGAGTCCACCACCCATCTGTTCCCAAAGAGGGGCTGTCGGGCCACCTCTTCCCACCTTTCTGGAGGGTTTTGTCTGGTAGGGGGAGGTTTCTCCATGTTCTCAACAGGGTAGGCCAGAAGGGGTCATTACGCAGATCTTCCCTTGCTGCTCTTCTCAGTGAGTCAGGAGAGAGGGCGCCTTGCTTCGATCCTCTTCTTGGGAGGCCATCCTCTTTTCTCCAGCCACGTCGGCGGGTCACAATGTTCTGATGTTTGCGGTGCTAGACGGGAGATCTGTTATAAGGTCAAGCCTTTCCATGGTGTTTCTGAGTTGAAAAGTAACTTCTTGAGCCACTGTAGTGCTAATGTTTTGGTTTGAATTGCGGGATCTATAATACCAGTCCGCTTTTCGTTTTCGGCTGGATTATGGATTGCCAGGCAACTCTGCTGATAACGTTATGGTTCTCGTGGTTTCCTCGCCACAAAAAAACCGACTATCTGGCATTGCAAGGAGCAAAGGGCATTCTTGTCTAAGGCCCAGATGGCTGACTAGTACCACAGGGAGGCCAAAACCACGTTGTTAATTATTAGAGAGCGCCTGAACAAAAAAGTGCGTTTGTCTTGCCATTGTGTCATCTTTTTCAAGGGTGGCTTGGAGATCCAGTTATTATTTGCAGATGGATTGCCTTCTGCTGACATTATAACTCCCAACACTCTGATGGGTGTTACCTGAGGGAGCCATTTAAGTTTAGGTAGTTCTGGGGGTCTCACCCCTTGATGGTGTATCCACCATCCTTGGGTCTTTGTTTCCCCAGTTAACTTTCATGCCAGATAGTCTACAGAAGCGGTCCATCATGTTCTGGATTCCTACCATTGCCTCTTTGGATGCGTCGATCATTAGGGTTAGATCGTCCGCAAAAAGCAAGCAAACTGGAATCGCATCCTGAGGTATTAAGGATACTTGGATTTTCTTGATGTCCTTATGTTCCTCAGATTAGCGGCAAGAGCCTCCATAACTATGACGAAAAGGTACGGGGCTATTGGGTCCCCTTGCCTGACTCACCTTTGGAGTTTGATGAGTGGGGCTAAATTTCCATTCACCATGACTCTAGTCATTGCGTTCTCGCGTAGGATTTTAACCCATTGTCTAAAACACGGCCTAAAATTTAGTTTTTTTAGGCACTTATCTAGGAACAACCAATCTACATGGTCATAAGCCTTCTCAAAATCAATGAAGATAATAACTGTATTGTGTTTTGATTGTCTTATGAGCTTAATCATTTCGTTAACCAAGAGTATATGGTCCTGGATGCTCCTACCTTGGATGAAACCCATTTGGTCTGGTGTATGATATCCATCATGACGGGGACCAACCGATTCGCCAGAGTCTTCGCCATTAGCTTGTTGACTACTGTGTGTAGTGTAATAGGCTTATTAGCCGCCTATAGTTTCTAATATTGGTTCTTTCCCCTTTTTTGTAGAGGAGGATCAATACTCCTTGACTCACTATTTCCCATGTCTGGCTTGTTTTCCAAACCTCATGGTAGTACTTCATGAGGTCCTTTGAAACGCTTGCCCACAGAGCCTCCCAGAATTCCTTGGGAAGCCCGTCTATGCCCGGGGTCTTCTCTTCTTCCATTTGCATTAACGCTATCCATATTTCTTCTTTTGTCAGGGGCCTATCTACAACCTATTTTTGTTGCTCTGTGAGGGTTTTGTTTAATGGCTGTAGGGAAATTTTGATTTCCTCCATACGCTGTGTTGTGGCGAGATTTTCGCATTTTGTTGTAAATAGGGTCTGGTAGAAATCCCTAGCTATTTTTGTGAAGGCTGTCGTGGATGTGTGTAAGGGCCCTTGAACGCATTTAGGGTCTTCCAAGACTTCGATTATTGCCCTTCCGGTTTTAGCCTTGGCCTTTTCAAAGAATCGTGCATCCATAACACCTTCTGTGGTGTGTCTAGAGAGCTTCCGACGGATTCGGGTTCCCTACCATCGGTGTTTCATGTAGCCTAGAAGACAAGCTTCCAGGGCTTAAATGGCGTTAACAATTTCGGCTTGTTGCTCAGTGTCATCTGTGTCATCTTCCTGTTGTTGCAGTAGTTAAAGTTGATGTTGTAGGCTTACCTCTTCAGCGTGGTGCTGCTTTGCGAGGAGTTTAGAGTACTCATTGCACTTGCGGCGTAGAAACTCTAGGCCGTTGTTTAACCATACTACATGGTTACTGATTTGGTCCCTTTGCTCCTGCCAGAAGGACCAAACTTCCTTAAGATAGGTTTTCAAGCGATCGTAGGTCAAGAGGGAGGTATTAAGTTTATAAAAACCTCTGCCCTGGTCCGGTTTCTTCCTAAAGGCAAATACCTCAATGCACATTGCGTGATCGAGGCCCATGAATGAGCTTCGAGGTAATATCTCTGCTATTTGAAGAGCCCCTTGTATCTCCTCTAAAGCTACGATCAGTCAATACGAGCTCTTGAAGTTTTCTCCTTGGTCGAGGGAACTACTATTATTCACGGTTGTTGTTGACTCAACGAATCATTGTTTGTGAGCTGTGTTATTATTCCTGATTCTTCTCAGCAAATAAACTGCTACAAGTCCACCAAGTTGATGTGATGTACTTAGATATCACTGTTGTTGCTGTTGTTGCAAGGGGCAGGCGACTGCTACTACCGATGGGGTTTCGGTTCTCAAGGCGGTTTGATTCTGCCAAGCATTGCGGATTTTTACGGCAGGGCAGCATATTGTCATTTCGAGACTATTGTATTTTGCAGCTTTGCTGTTTTTGCTGTTGTTGTGTATTGCTAAGATTTTACTGCGTTTGCGGCCCACTGCTGTTGTAGACTGCTGCATTTACGCCCGCGCTCGAATAGAACGCATGGAGATGTGCTCTATTCGAATGCAACCTTTATAGGTTGCGTAGCAACAATTCGGTTTGAGGAGAGGCACCATATCCTTAAAAGGGGTGGGTCAGGCTCTGCAAGATGGTGGTTGTTGTAACTTGGAGGCTGTCAGAGGGTCATTTGCTAAGTGTTTTGGCCACGTGTTGGCCCTTCCTTTGCATTTTGGCCACCGCTACGGAGCCTTCAGGCGATTAAAGGTTTCAAGACCCTCTTATGTGAGTCTGAGTGTACCTCCCTTGTATATGAGCAACTTAATGCTTATCTTTTTGCCTTTCTCACTCTCGGTCTAGTCTAACTGGTTCAGAGAGGAAGGAGGCACATGGGATGGCAACCCACAAGATCATCTCAAGGTTTCTGTGGATGGTTCACCTCACTGATCGCGGGAGCTTTGCCAGAACCTAGGCGAGGTTTCGGAGGCAGGGAACTGCCAGGTATACTTCCCCTACCTTGCACGAACCAAGTATACCTCTTTCTTTATACCTCTTTAGTCTAAGTCATACATATGCATGCAACATATGTTTTATTGTTTCTTTTTGGAACTTAATCAGACTAAGTAAAAGCAAAGCATGCATGCATCTTACTTTGTGTTTGCTGCTTAGAGTCAGACAAAAGGGGGTAAATTGGAGGAAGGCAGGTGATTTTGTTTGCGATTGACTGGGTCCCTTATGGGATCATGTATTATGAACGTTGTTGGTGCAAATACCCTTACAAGGGTACCTGCCCTGATTTTTGCAAGTGACAGAAAATTAGTTTTGACATGTAATTTGAGTGCACCGCGCGAGTCGCGACTCTGCTTTTCTTTTACGCTGGCCAATTGCTTGACTAAAAATAGAGAGTGTGTGGGCGCACAGATTTAAGGCGCGCATGATCTCTTTTCTTTGTTGATGATTGTAAAGTCAGCACAGTTGTCAGTCAATTTTCGTATTGTTTTTTATTAAACTAGGATTAAATGATATTTCTCTTGGTTGGTACGGATAACTGTAATGCAAGTGCACTCGTGTGGAGGTCGGCTTTGACAACAGTATGGCCTTCATGTGGTGGTAAAACTTTAAAAAAATATTTCAATTCACAAAGGTTAAGGCCTTAGGTTGAGTTAGAAACCGACCGCTTATCAAAGGATAACAAAAAATGATCCTCATTGAATCAGCCGAAAATTAATTAAACCTCGAATCAATCTAAAAATAAAAATGAACTGTAACACAAGACATACCTGTACCCAAGTTATGCTAGAGTATTTTGAAAGAATCCTGCCTTCCTACCTCACCTCTGATACGTATCTGAAAGTGTCAAGAATTTTGGCACTATCTCCCCTACGTGAGGGCAGACTATCAAACAACCGTCAGGTCCTAAAAATATTATAACTGTAGGTTGCAAGAAATTTCAGCAGCGCTTCCCTTTAAGAAATACCTTTGCAAAACTTATATAAGATTGAATATAAAATATGAAAGCAATCTTCTAACTTTAGAAGTCAAATTTTGTACAACTCCTTGAATGAGTAAAACTTTGGGCAGCATATAATTAGACAAGAAGGCTTCCCTGCTTTATATTAAATCATGTATGAAGTCACAATAAAACTTCAATTGTGTCAAGGCAATATTTACCTAACTTGAACTTGTAAACGACAGCTTTTCCCATAAAAAGAATATTTCTCTAAAATTCTCCAAAATTTATACAAGACCAGGGTTTCCGGCATTCAGGACGGGCCAAAGGCTGGAACCTTCGACACCCCCTCTCAACGCGTTCTGTCATTCGACCAACGCACCCCCCCCCCCACAAAAAAAAAAATCCAAAAAATCTAAAAAATATATATGTTATACAGAAGAATAAACTAAACAACATTTGCCCCAACGATACATCAAAGATTCTTTACCAAATTTAAAATAAAAATCAAATACTAATAAATAAATAATAATAATTAAAATTTTTTAAAAATACAAAAATAAAATTATTGGGTGGATGATCACATTTTTTACACCGCCATCTTCGATGATTTTTCATTATTGTTTGGCTGTTAAGCATGCCATAAAAATTTATATATTTGTATTTTTCATAATAGAAAATATACAAAAAAAGTTCAAAAAAATAATAAACATTTAATGCCTCAAAAAAAAAAAAAAAAAAAAAAAAATTAGTGAGTGGGCAAGGAAGTTTTTACACCACCATTTTTGCCGATTTTTTGTCTTTTTTGGTTGAACAGAATGACTTCAAAATTAAGAGGGACATACCTTACATCACAAAGGACTCACAAAATAAAAATTCAAAAAAAAAAAAAACGTGCAAAAATATTTTTTTACGGGGTCCAAACCCCTTCAAGTTCACACTCCGTACGGGGACCCGAACACCCGAACGTTCGGGGGTCAGCTTAGGGACCTCCGTATCTTCAGCCTAACAACCCTGTACAAGGCTAAATACAACATCTAAAATAACCTCTTGACTTCTCAAAGCCAAATTTTGTTCGACGCTTTAAATTAGTAAACATTTAGCTAACATCTCCTTTAGAGAAGCAGGCTTCTCAGATTTCTACTAAATCATATATAATCTTATAAAGTTAGAAAATCAAACTTTGCGAAAGGCAAAATTAAACTAACTCCTTGAATTTGCAGAAATTTCCGCAGCGTTTGCCATAGTAGAAGTGTCTTTCAAACATTTATAAAAAGTCGGATATAAAAAATAAATTTATCCCCAAAAATATTGAAATTGAAGTAAAGTAAAATAAATTTCTTTAAAAAATGCAAAAATTGAACCAACTCCCGAGCATTTGAAGCACTACCTATCAAATTTGAGAAACAAAACAAGTACAGCTCCCACTTAATCACATGCACGTCCACTCGAAGAGAACATCTGGTCATTATAACTATATTTAGGGCAATTTTCTGTTTAGATACAACGAAGATACAAGGATAATGACTGGGTATTCTATCCCGGGGAAGACGGTAATGCATCAGTGCTAAATGAGTTAGCGGTCACGTTTCCTGATCCTGCAGCTAACAATAAAATGAGTTTGTTGATAGGCGGAGAGGGGCTTTTTTTCTGTGGTCTTTTTTCAGTGTAGTAATTTGAGGGTAGGAATTGTTTTGATAGCTTGTTTTTGACGCGTGAGCCCGAGTAGGCCTTGGCGCCTCAGATTTCGAGCACGGTATGCATTTGGTAGGTCTCTAGACGTTACGAGTATTGCGAGTGGGTCTGTTGACCCCACGGGTGGCTATTTTCGGGTACCGTTTGGGACTTGGGGATCTTTTGAGGAGCGTGTCAGATCGGACGTATGGAATCATGCACCACGTAGTGGTATGTAAGCTTTAGCTACAATGGACTCGACCTCTTACGGGACGCTCACTACCGCTTCGCGGTGGTGACCGTCGGGTACGTGGACCGCATGGTGGATCTGGGGTTGTGGAACGTTGTTAGCTGTAACCAGCGAGGAATTGAGCTAAAAAAAAAAAAAAAAAAAAAAAAAAAAAAAAAAAAAAAAAAAAAACCTTCGTTCTGTATGATCTACTTGCTGTGTATGTTCAGTCATGCTTGGAGTTGACTTGTCATGCTTGGAGTTGACTTGACCTGCAACTGTGTTTGTAACCTCATCGATACTATCTAAGGCACGTGTGAACGATCCCGGAGTCAAGCAGCTGGGATAAGTGATCACGAGTTAACAAGTGATAGGCTATTCGTTCTTTTGCTTCCCGCATCTTTACAGCGGCTACGGCTGTAGTTCGTATTGGGATTGTGGAGTCACATCGATTTTAACGTGCTGTGCACGTCTGGGCTTGGTCTTCTTTGTGGTTTGCATACCGATAGCAGCTTAGGTACTGCGTGTGGCGTTTACGTTGGCTGTAGGGGATACAGGTGATTTTCTATTGGCGGTAAGAACCAGCGTTACGCCTGCGGACGAGATGGCGGGCCCTGGGGATGGCCGCGACTATGGCGGCAGCAACCGCAGCCATGGCGGTGGTGGACGTGACTATGGCGGACACCGTGAGTACAGTAGAGGTCACCGTGGATACGACAGTGATCGTGGAGATGGAAGCAATTGGAGTTACGAGGGTGACCGGAGGAGTGGTGATCGGAGTTTTGATAGAGGTGTGCAGCGTGGGCCAATTATTTGTTACAAATGTGATGAACCGGGGCACTACGCGAACCAGTGCCACCCTCCCACGACGCAACCAACCCTCAACGTCGACAAGTCCGGGTGGCGGTAGCCCCATGCGTAGACGTCCGACCTGTGATCTGCTGGAAACTAAAGTAGCGGAGATAGGCAAGAGTGTCGCTGCTGTTTGTCAGTACGTGGAAGTGGAGCAGCAAAAGAAAGCGGCGAAGGAACACAAAAAGGCAGAGCGTAAGGAAGTGGAGGAACGAGCCGAGGCGGAACGAGCGGCCGCTTTGCTTACTAACTAGAAGAAGGACGAACAAACGTGCAAGGAGGCGGAAGCTAAAGAAGAGCTTCATAAGAGTTTGGATATTCGTATGGCAGTGGGAGTAGGGGAATTGCGTGAGGATGTTCGGGAGGACGTCCGGCAGGAGATCCGGGAAGCAATCAACGAGTTGGTGGTACCGGTGGCTCGCGGGAAACAGAAGAAGACCGATCCGATTACGTCGGCTGAGGAAAGTGATGCTAGTAGTAGTGAGACTGAGGAACTGAACCTCCAGACGCGCCGCCTGTGCATTTCTGAGAAGTGCAAACACGGACCGGAAGCGGCGATTGAAGGCAGTCCGCCGATGGAGCTGCCTCCCAAGCGTACAGCGGTACGTGCGACACATGCTACGGGCGGACCTGGAAGGCTGACAAGATCGAGGGCCCGTACGCAGAAGGCCGCTACACCGAAGAAGACACCACCGTTAATTCGCAAGAAGACACCTGCGACTATTGGGATCGTTGGGAAGCTGCATTTTGAGAAGCAGGTTCTTAACGATCTCAAGAATCTGGATGCGCTGGTCTTGCAGAACATCTGCAAAGATGAAGGAATTCCTTATAATGGAAAATTCGAGGTAATCCTTGCCATTGCTGCGCATCGCACTCATGTTGCCTACAATTCGGATAATGACGAGGAGGTGTTAGCACCACCAGTGGTAAGTATGGAAGCTGTGACTGAGAAGGAGCGGGAGGAGGAAGAGGGGTGATGTGCCCTCAGTATTGCCGACTTGTGGTATGTAGTCCGATGCTTGATTAAGTTACGTACTCTGATTGGGGTTGTCAATCCATGTATCGAGGAGTTGTTGCGACTTACTTTTGTGAATCTATCGTTGAGTTGACCAAGCTCGAGAGTGTTTACATTTGACAGTGGTCCCCTTTCCTCAACACCGCTGGTGTTCGTAAGTGTAACCAACGTAAGCTGAAGGGCAAACCAATGGGTAAAAACGAACGTGCACGATTGGGGAAATCAACAAGGTGCTCGCAGCGTTCGATTACACCGATTCGGTTTCGGTTATCAGTGAGGGATGATTGGCAGTTGGATTTGTTTCAAGTGGTCAAATGTCAAGTGACGGACGGGTGTCATCGTTTTGTGTTGCATAGTAGTGGAGGGAACACTTGGCAAGCTACTTGGAAGAGTATTGTGCGCAGATTCGGCGATGCTAAGATCTCACGGCAGGCTGAGACGCGTCTGCTGAGGGAATGCAAAGTTTGGTTTGAGACGGAGGGACAGGTAGTGATTGAGCATCTCGTGTCTTGGAAACCAAAGTGTCGCTTTTTGAAAGGCTTGCTTATCTCTCTTCTTAAGAATCCACGTACCATCGATCGTTTCCGGAAATGGGATATACGCTCTATGCTCCGACTCTATGGTGCCGCGAAGGATTTCTCGCAAAAATCAACGAGGAAATATCTTCGTAGGCTTATTTCTCGCAATTTTCTCGATCGTTTCGACCTTAGTTTGAGTGCAGATTTGCTTATCAGAGTAAAGTTTGATGACATGATTAATGTGTGTGAATTACGTAAGGTTGTGAATGATATGTTGATGGATTGTAACTTACCTCCTTGCTTCTCACGAAGGACACGCAAAAAGACCCGTATTGTTTGGCTTAAGAACCAGACGGTCGGGGATCTACTACACAATCACAGGAGATACAGTTCCTGTAGTGTACTGACCTGTCACTGCACAGGATTACCCTATCCACGGATGGGAGGAGACGTGCACTTTCATCTAAAGGAGTTTGTTGATAATCCTCTATTAGCGAATGCTAATAATATCCCGCTGGCATGAACGTCTGATCGGTTAAGATCTCTACGATTGGGGATTGAGCAGGGTTTCTCCAGCTGGCGGAACCTGTGTGGGAAGTCGACGAGGGTACACCTTGATGTGTTGAAATCGTGCATGAATTCCATAGAGGAAACCAGTAGTGGTCGCCTTTTCCTCCATGATGTTGAACGGGTTAAGAATCAGTTTGATGGACTAGCACTCACCCCGCTCGACTGTAATCCGGGAGAGACGGTGGTGATGTGTCCGAAGTTATATTTTGATGCAATGATGGACACGTTTGTTCGTAATAAGGCATATACGGTTGTGTCTGCTCCGGAAGCAGTTGTGCTACGGAAAGTAAGAGAGGACATGAAAGCGGCTGGTGTACTGAAGTTTGCTCAATGGGAAGACAAGGGCTCATTGGGATCGGCTTATGTTATCCCAAAACATAAGGACCTGATGAGGTATCGTCCCATTTGCCCAACCTATAGCGAACCTATGGTTCGCACGGGTAGGGCTGTGGCCAAAAGCTTGAATTTTTTGTTGACCCGGCTGCCTGCCAACAGTCATTTTAACCTTCCCACTGTCTCTAAGCTGAAGACGAAAAGCTTGACGTGGCCAACTCTAGGACTCAGGGTTTGCCGGGACCCGTTAACATCACCTCACGTTGCTATGATATTAAAGACATGTTTAGTAGATTACCGCACAATGAGATTCTGAGGGCGGTACAATGGCTGTTTGATCACCATGAGGGGAAGGGACGTATGTTTGTTCGAGTCAACCCTAGGGGGCATGGTCCCTCTTTTGGGAGGTCAACTGGAGCTGACCATTGGAGGAAGATTGACTTTGGGGAGATTTTACAATTCGTGTCGATTGATTTGAGGCACACGTACACTTGTGCAACGTCTGTGGTCCTCCGACAGGATGTTGGCATACCGATGGGGAAGAGCACCAGCCCCCCATTGGCATGCATCCTTTGTGCCTACTCTGAACATTTGTTTCTCAATGGTCTGGGCCGTTTTGCCCGGTTTGTGTTTGGAATCCGGTTGGTCGATGATGTTATGCTGGTGATCGCCTCGCTCATGGTGAACCTCTGGACCGGGTATTACAGAGCTTTTCGAACTGTTACCCGCGGAACCTATCTCTGAAAAGGACAAATACAGGGTGTGAGGTCCGTTGTTCCAATCATTACCCGTATATTGGTTGTGTACAGATGTCGCGCAATGAGGCTAGCATGTGGGGACTGGGTGAACTGGAGTTCCAGACAGGGCAGTCTTTTTTGTCCTGGGGTAGCAAACAGCAAAAAAGTGCTGCTATTGCGAGTTATCTCCATCGGATTGAACAAAACACTTCGATCCGCATTGAGATTCCGGGTCAAGTACTATCTCTGAGACGGGAACTTCGCCTGAAGGACGTCCCAGCTGACTTCTTCGAACAAACTCTCCGACGTTTTGCCTTTCGACATGATGGGATTTGGAAACTTACTGTGGACCTCGTAACGGGGTGTTGAACAGGCGGACAGAGTTGTTTAGGTAATCACACGATTTTGATGTTGTTTGTCATGCTGGCATTGGTCTGCAGTACTGATTGTTTTGTGTACAGGGGCGCTTGGTATGATCTCAGTAGTATTTGATAGGCGGACAGGGGCTTTTTTTCTGTGGTCTCTTTTCAGTGTAGTAATATGAGGGTAGGAATTGTTTTGATAGCCTCTTTTTGACGCGTGAGCCCTAGTAGGCCTTGGCGCCTCAGATTTCGAACGGGGTATGCATTTGGTGAGTCTCTAGACGTTACGAGTATTGCGAGTGGGTCTGTTGACCCCACGGGTGGCTATTTTCGGGTACCATTTGGGACTTGGGGATCTTTTAACGAGCGTGTCAGATTGGATGTATGGAATCATGCAGCACGTAGTAGTATATAGGCTTTCGCTACAATGGACTCGACCTCTTACGGGACACTCACTACCGCTTCGCGGTGGTGCCCGTCGGGTATGTGGAACACATGGTGGATCTGGGATTGTGGAACATTGTTGGCCGTAACTATCGAGGAATTGAGCTTACAAAAAAAAAAAAAAAAAAAAAAAAACTTCATTCTGTATGATCTACTTGCTGTGTATGTTCAGTCACGCTTCGAGTTGACTTGTCATGCTTGGAGTTGACTTGACCTGCAACTGTGTTTGTAAGTTGTAACCTCATCGATACTAACAATAAAATGAGCTCTACCTATGGCACATCTTTTTTACTTGTCAAGGCAAAAATATTTGTTGTTCAAAGCAAAGATTAAAAATTTGCACCATTTCTAAATTTATGCATGCGTACCATCCTTTGCATAGGGTAGGAGCTACTACACTCATCTTCAGTTTCTGTATTATTCCAATTTTAACAGAAGTCATATCCAATTTTTTTATTTTTTTTCCCCCTGCAAGTGCGGATTAAACATTTGTATCGTGTCCCGATGTACGCATATCATCCTTGCGCAAGGCTCATTTGCTACACGTATCGTTCCAAATTTATCAGATGTCATTTTCATTCTTCCTATTCCATTCCAATTCATGTATCAACTTTCAACCAAAACATTTTCAGCCCTCGTTCAACCACCACCATGTTTTAGTGTAACACTGCGAAGGCTGCTGGCGCGAATTTGTGCTTGCATGGAAGTGGTCTAAGGCCCAGACCTACGGATCCCTAATTGCTGCAAGTAACATAGAGGTAACGTGTTGGACTGCACATCCCTGAATGTCGGTTCAAATCCATCCTTCACCTGAATCACCTCCACCTCACTGTACTGTTGCTTGATGGCGGTGTGTGTACGTCGGCGGTAAGTCTGTGTTTCGTTAGAGCACTAGGTCANGTGTGTGTACGTCGGCGGTAAGTCTGTGTTTCGTTAGAGCACTAGGTCAGCATTAAATCAGCACTAAGTCAAAATAGAGTAAGTGCTACGCCGGGGCTAACTTGGAGCTGAGTCGGTTCAAGCACTAAGTCAAAGCACTAAGTAGAAAAAAGTTTCTGTGCCAAGCACTAAGTAGAAAAAAGTTTCTGTGCCAAGCACTAAGTAGAAAAAAGTAAGTCGCTAACTTGGAGCTGAGTCGGTTGAAGTTCGGGATAAGTGCGTGCTACGTCAGTGCCAAGCACTAAGTAGAAAAAAGCAAGTGCTAAGTTGGGGCGAAGTGTGTGCTAAGTCGATGCTAAGTCAGTGCTACGTCAGTGTTAAGTCAGTGCTAAGTCAAAAAAAAGTACGTGCTCAATTGGGGCTGTGTGCTAAGTCAGTGCTAAGTCAGTGCCAAGCACTAAGTCAAAATGCACTGAGTCAAAATAAAGTAAGTGGGGCTAGGTGTGCTAAGTCAGTGCTAAGTCAGTGCTAAGTCAGTGCCAAGCGCTAAGTCAAAATGAAGTTAAGTGCTAAGTTGGGGCTAAGATAGGGATAAGTCGACCAAGTGTTTGCTAACACTTCTAAGTTAAGTGTTAAACCACCAGTACACCCGCACCTAAAATCCCGAACCTACCTGCCCACTGATCCACTATTTTCCGAGCCTTCTGCGTTCTGCATGAAGGTACCTGCAGTGGAAACTTCGCAAGTGGCACTGGTGCACGCGGTCTGCCTGAAGGGAAAAAGGAAAAGAAAAGAAAAGAAAGAAACAAACATGCCAGAGAGCAATGATGTTGTGAAAGGAGGTCATTGATGCCATATGCAAATGATCACTTTCCTGATTGCATCTGACCACTATTACAAGGAGAGAAACGATGCTGTTTTTCCTTTTTTTCTCGTTTTTTTTTTTCTTCCTGGCCCTGCCAGCAAGGCAGCGCATATTCCTCTTGCTCAAAACACCCTTGCTGAGGGCATACTCACACTAGGGACTTTGAAATGCATCCAACCACTTTCACAGCCAAAGCGTTGCTGACTTTTTTTTTTGAGTTTTTTTTTTGGTTCTTTTTTTGAGAATCCAACAGTCCTGCTCGCCGTGTTCTAAGTTCTGCTGAACTGCCCTCACTGAGGGCAAAGGGCCTCGTTAGGCCCTCCTTGGAGATCCGAGTTTTAGGAAATCGGCATCGTTACACCGCGTCCTAATTCACCAAATTCCTTGAATGAATGTGAAAACGCTCTCGAGAGATTTCCTTGGATTCCTCAGAATCCCCAGCCAAACTGTCCTTGGATTCAAGAGGTCCTCGCGAGGTCCCTTGGGTTCAAGGAGCCGCGATTGACGGAGTGTTCTGGAACGAGTGCCTACAGGAAAATTTGGAGTCGATGTTGGTGCACAGGTCATCCGTGGTCCATTGGGCGGACATCGCCGGCCTCCAGTACCCAACAAGCCCCCAACGGCCGTCCACTGTTATCGTTGGCCTGAAAATGTGTGGGGGTGGTTCTTCAGTTGCAAGGCGCTTCACGAAGCAGGGTTTTCAATGCGCGTGTCGCCGGCGGTGCTGTCCAACTGTCAATTTTTTAAATTTTTCTACAAACGATGTTGAAGCGCTGTCGGTCGATTGCAGGCATCTGCCTAGCGTGTTTTGTCGGCTATTGTCAGGCACATTGATGCAAGCTTTGTTTGGTACTCGCCTCGCAAGTTGCGATTCATGGCAGACGTCCTCCGGCGGTTCCCGCTCCTGCTGCTGGCCACTCTTTTCCTCCTTGTCGTGTTGTTCCACGTGTGCATCGTTGTGCAGGGTCCTGACAGCAGACAGAAACGACGAACAGTGAGGAAGACGAGAATGGGCAGGCGGGAAACCTCCAGCAGACAACCGACGCACGCCATTGAATACTCCACTCCGCAGCTTCTCCTTGTAGTTGCCCTCCGCTGCGTCGTCAACCTGTCGAAGATCCTCCCATGTCCCTCCCATCCTTCTCCTCATCCACCATCTCAGCGTCACCCGTGGGATCACACCCGATGCCATGGCGCAGCAGAATTGCACAATGGATTCCAATAACGATACACAATCAGGTGCATCCATCACCCGTTGCATCAACTGTCTCTGCCTGCGAACGAACAATCTCATCCTCAGGCGAGTTGTCGTTCTCTCAACGCGATAACGCATGGCGGCTAAGACTGACACAGCTGCGACCACCGTGTTTCTCTCCAATGCCGTTAATGCCTTCGCACCACCCGGAAGCTCTCGTTCCATCGTCAGGACTTGTAATGCGCAAGCACCCACCACTCGTTCGCCCGCCGGTGCCCTCCCTGCACCTTCTGCAAGTCGATGGGGACCGTGCTCGCACTCTCCAGGTTTCATGGAAGCGTTCCGTTCGCGCTAAGCTATGACGGCCCGAAGAGCATGCGGAACACGAAGGCGACGTTGCAGTAGAGAACCGTTACGCATACACGCTACATCGCCCAACGTTCCAATGCCATCCTTTTAAGCCATGGCCGCCATCACTCCTCCGCACAGACGTTTCGCCCCAGTCTCCAGTCCAGCCGCCAGGACGCCTCACGCACCGATGTGTCACAATGGAGGGTTCAAAATCTGAAATTGGAACAGGATGTTGGCGCCCTTTTTTCCCGTCAGCCCGGTAGGCCTCCCTGCCGCCGCCAGTGGACCACGCCCAAGGACGCACAGACATCCCAGCACGATGTCGGGCATCCACCCCCACGGCCACGTGTATTCGTATGAAATTGGCCGCTGGAGACCTCCAAGGGTTTTCCTTGGGACCCATTGAATTAGAACGCAGTGTAACCACGTCGCCGAAAACCGGAAAATTTTCCAAGGAGGGTCTAACGAGGCCCAAACTCGCACGAGTACTCCAAAAAGTGTATCCAACTGCAATCACGGCCCAAGGCTTTTCATTTTTTGTTCTTTTTTTGAGAGTCCGACAGTCCTGCTCCCCGTGTTCTACATTCTATTGAAGTGCCCTCACTGAGGGCAAACTCGCACGAGTACTCCATAAAGTGTATCCAACTGCAATCACGGCCAAAGGCTTTTTTTTTTTTTTGTTCTTTTTTTGAGAGTCCGACAGTCCTGGTCCCCGTGTTCTACGTTCTTCTGAAGTGCCCTCACTGATAGCAAACTCGCACGAGTACTCCATCCATAAAGTGTATCCAACTGCAATCACGGCCAAAGGCTTTTTTCGTTTTCTGGGATGTACGGATTTGAGATGGGCCCAAAAATTTGAAAACCTTCTGACGCTCCAACCCTGCCCCGAGCCCGCCTTTTACTTCTTGTGGTGACAAGTTATGTTGCTGCAAGGCTGAGGCCGTGTACTGTGGTTTAAGTCATTGCTAAGTCATTGCTAAGTGCTAAGTCAGTGCTAAGTCAGTGATACAATGCCATACAGTCAATACCTTCTTTTTTGTTTAGATAATTTAAACAGATAAATGTTCATACATTTAATAACTTCTCTCCAGAAGTAATAAAATGAAGTCATCATGTCTGCATATTACCGAAAAATTGTCTGAATACAGAAGCAGTGACCGGACATTCTGTTCAACGGAAGCACAACTGATCATGCCCCTTCACCGCTGGCCTCTGTTTGGCGGTCTACGTCAGCTGGCCTCCCTTTACCTAATACCAGTGAGGGCCAACGAGAAGGGTAAACCCCCACCATATCACTTTCCAGAATTCATATGACCAAAATTTGAAAGCCCCAGTACCCTCACCTAGCGGCCGTATACGAAAAGGTATTAAAAAAAGAAAAAAAAGAAAAGGCATCCAGCAGCCTAAAGGCGGCCGGTCCGATATGGTGGACCCCAAAACTTCTGTGAAGTGTCCTCAATGCTCTCCTCATAGCCCATGGTTTCATGCCCAGATTCAGTCACAATCTTTCAACTGCAAGTATGGCCCACAGGAAATCTTTTTGCCCATGAAAGCACACGGAACTTCCCTCAATTTGAAGCCTTGCCTAGCAAAGGCACGGAACAACACGAAGAGAATACTGGCACCAATACTTTCCCGGATGTATATGGCCGAATGAAAGTGCGCAGATGTGAATATGCCACACATTGGCACACAAGAAGTTATCTTCCAAATGAAAGCATGAGGTGGTACTCTCAACACGCTTCAGAACCAGCAGCCAGCAACAAAAAAAGACAGTCATACTTGGTCGAGACGATTCACGAACTTTGCAAGCGCAACACGTGGCCAGAGAGTTTGCACTACCGTCTTCACCCGAATAGGATGCCAGACCATTATATTCGTATTTGGGGCAACTTTTAGTCCAGATGCGGCCATAATGACCGGACGTTCTATTTGAGTGAAGAGTCTGAAGACGGTAGCTATGGGTTCGACTGGTCACCCATCCTCCTAACAACCACAACGAGGTAACAGTTGAGATGGGAGAAATAAGGAATCAGAACCTGTTGTGCACAGAACAAAGGGAAGCCAATTGGCTCATCAATCAATCACACACACACGCTCACCAGCACAAGAGATATACATCAATTGGCCAATCAAAAGACAACCACACAGAAAAAAAAGAGACACAACCACACCACACACACTCAACGGCACAAGAGTTATCCATCAATCGATCAATCGAAAGACACAACCACATACAGATCCACAACAATAGCTGCCATATGGCAAGTGCACCTTACCTCTCAATGAAGAACTGAAGAGTAACCCGCAGGGAACAAGAACTGAAGACTGATTGAACATAATAATAATAATATCATAAAGGAAAAAAGGGCAAACTGACGAAGCAGCAATGAAGAGCCTAGCAATGAAGAGCCTCCCACTCACCGTGTAACGCGGCCATGCAAGAAGGCACTTCCAGGGAACAACAAGTGTCTGCATCGTTAGATTGCAAATCGCGGAACAGGCTTTGAGTGCAGCTAACAACTCCTGTCGAGAACTCGGGAACACCATGAAAGAGCAGATCCCTTCTGGCTTGTGCCTCTGAAATGCCAGGCTCTGTATTCTTCTTTTCGTCTGTTATCCCTCGTGCTGTTTCCCTGTATCTTGTTCATGCACCTGCTTGCCGTTGATAAGCAACTGCATTGGTGCGATCTGTAGCAGACAAGATTGAAAAACAGGGCTGTGTGCTGTAAACTGTCAACACAACAGCCCACCCAGATGAGTAGATCCAAGACTGAAACAGCTTTGCCTCTTTACCAGACAATGAGGCACACTAAGATGATAAGTGACTGGACTGGTGCACCCCCGAATAGAATGGGCGTGTGTGTGTGTGCCTGGACAAAAAAAGAGAAAAAGAGAAAGAGAAAACGAGAAAGAGAAAAAGAGAAAGAGAGAAAGCGTAGATCCCTCATGCGCACTTTCCTTTGGCACAGGTGTCCATTGAACTGGTCCACAACAGCTCTGCATATCATCAGTAGCACTTCAAACCACTAGCTCCTTATCACCAGTAGCACTTCAAACCACCAGCTCCTTCATGCTCCTTTTTTCCTGACTGCTGCACACCCAAAAAAACTCAAGTTCGAACAAGGCGCAAAATTATTTTCTTTTTGCCGTCTACCGCCAACTGTTTTGTTCCAGAAGGCCGCGCCCTTGTTAAACCACCAGTACCTACCGCATTTTTAGGCATTAACGCAGAGGCTGAATAAGGACTCTATCTTAGTCCGATTCAGGCTCGAAGAAAAGAAAAGAAGAAGTGCCATACGTAATCGCCTCTCAGACCAAGATAATGGCGATTGTGCGCCGCGTGGGTCCATATGCATTTGCGTCAGAGGGGGCCTAAGAGCCCCTGGGGTACTGGTGGTTTAACACGGTGGGTTAGCCGCCTCATTGGACCGAAATAGCTGCGAATCGGACCGGTGGTTGAAAAAACTCCATCGTGCAGTGCTGCATCCTCCAGCCGGCAGGGCTCATGCCAGGATGGCGATGGCAGAGGGTCGCATCAATGTCAGAACGGACTTATTTTCGGACCGCATTGAGCAAATGAAGGTCAAGCCTTGCCAGCAACGCTTTATTTTACTAACATCCTCGTAAACTATGTAATTCACTGAACAAAACTCCTGGCAATAGAAAGCTATCTATCTATCTGACATCCGGGGGAGAGGAATCAGTTACTACAGTCGGTTGTGCCCCACACTTGCTTACAGAGACCTTCACCGGAGAGGAAACCCGTGCACCCTCTGGCTTGCCGGAATGTTTTCCATTCAACCACGTGGTTGTATCGTCGTCGCCCTCCGTGGCCGAGTCTCCACCCGCTCTCTCATCACCTTCCTCTTCGTCATAAACATTATCCAAGTTGATTGTGCTTGGATCAACATCTAAATCATTGTCTTCGTCGATATCATCGCGCTCACCGCCACCTGTGTCACGATTAGCTGGATCGTCTGCTTGAACCTCGTTCCGCGCCGAAGGGCCGGCATCCGGCGCAGCGGATGACAACATCACCAGTTTACGCACAGGCTCCAGGACAGTTCTGGTGTCCAGCAAGCTCGCTCCTCCCGAATAGCATCGTCCAAAGCAGACAGCACAGTAGGGAGCAGCAATCTGTTTCAAGCAGTCCAACATACAATCAAATGCATGGGCACATGGCCGTTCACTACACTCAGTCAGGCAGCCAGCAGAAAGAGGAAAATAACTGATCTTGCAGACATGGCCAAAGGCTCAAGTGAACAAGGTGCCAAAACTTGTCAGATAACCAATTAATGTAGACACACCTATAAAACCCGTGGAGAGTTTGCACCCAGATCGATTCCATAACACTATCCACTGAGAAAATTAAAACTGAG
>BFEA01000393.1:320087-335478 GCA_003427395.1 Chara braunii | reverse complement strand
AAGACTTCAGGGAGTTCCTTAGCTCCATTACGGGGAGTGCTAAGTTCAATTGCACGGCGCGAAGTTCACTTGAAGGGGGTGCTAAACTCAAGAGACAGATTGCCAGAGGGATGAATTACCAATTTACCACCCTTCTTTTCAAAGTGCCCCTACCCCAGTTAGCCAGCACATTTGCTAACACATGTTTTGCTGACACTTAGCGCACCCCACGTCCTAACAGACGATGACAACCAAAACTCAAGGAAAAACAGAAGAGTCAGAAAACCATAGAGGAAGGGAGAGTGTAGGAGCGATGGGTCTGGTGCTATCGGTAAGCCATTTGAAAAAGAATCCTCTTTCCTTGCAGGTGTATATTCGCTGCTACCCTACATACGGCTACCAAGTTAGTATCGAGTACTATCAACGTGCCCAATGCGATTTTACAAATTTACAGTGTTTTCGGAGACCTCTTCACTAAACCTCCCTGTGTGGCTTTGCCCAACCATGAAGTGCACTTGCTGAAATACATTTTTCCACTTTTAACTTACTGGACAGAAGCATCACATCTGTCATACAACTTCAAAACAAGCAACAGAAGGGGGGACGCATACCATTCTCATGCCAAAAAAAGCGTAAAAAAAAAAAAAACGGAAAATGAAAGCAGCATTTACAGAGCTGCAAGGACAGAGCTGGTCAGGTTCATCATCTTCCCCTTCTCTTCAATCTCTTGTCCTTTGTTCAAACATGCTTACCAGTGATAAGCAACAGGACTGACGTCCCCCAGCATAGAAGGGGCACCAACTATTTTGGGGGGGGGAAAAAGGAAAGCAGCATTAACAAGAAGGAAAATGACTGCCAATACAGTGCCAAGGCACAGGGCCACACACCATGCAGGGCAGAAGCATATGCCTTTAAAGAACGGGCCTGCCCTCCAGAGCATCTTCACAGAACATTCAAGTAACCCAACTGCCATATACAACTTTAACACAAGGAATAGGCAAGGGGCATTTCTTGATCATTACGACAAAAAAGAGTGGGGGGGCAAAAACAACAACAGAAAAGCAAAGCGATATCTGAGGAAGTAAAATGACAGCCAAGGCAACAGTGCAACGCACCATGCAATGCTGAAGAATGCTTTCAAGGGATGTGCCTTCAGATATCCTTGGAAGCATGGTTCGCAAAACATTCAAGTACGCAGTGACCCTGTGCATGGCCCAACTGTAAACCAAACCCCCATCATTGACCTCCTCCTGCCCGGACGTGTCATCTGAAAAGATAGCTCGGTAATGCATAACAACATCGAAAAGATGAACTCGATGGCACTCGGTTATACGCTTGAGGTAGTCGTATGGACTACTCTGGTCTAGCTCCTCGATAATGTCAGCAAGCCAAGCCTCTCTGCAACGAAGGAACTGCCACACACAATATCACATCACACAGACGAATGGAGCAACCAATCATTCCTTGCTACTCTGGGACATTAGAATGAGCTAAGTTTAAACTCTGAAACAATCTCAGTGAACTCAACCATTGAGCTAAGTTTAAACTCTGTGACCACGATTTATTCTCAGCAGATTGCACCCTCAACGAATGCAATCAGTCACAGCGGAAATTTTCGGTGACAAAAGCAACAATGCTGGTTACAACGAGAAGTTTTGGTGACAGCAGCAACAACACTGATCACAGTGGGAAGTTCCAATTACAGCAGCAGCAGCGCTGATCACAGCGAGAAGTCTCGGTGACAACAGCAGCAGTGCTGGCTATAGCGAGAGGGCCCGGTGGTAGCAACGGCGATGTTGGTCACAACATTTAATCCCAGTGACAAAAGCAATAGTGCAGGTCTTAGGGGGTTCTTTTGGTGACAGCAGCAACAGTTTAGGCTACAGCAAGTACTCCTGGTGACATCGGTGCTCAGCGACAGACATCAGATGATAGGAGAGCAGCTTTGAAATTAGCAAGTATTTGAGTATAGCAGACTCGAGGCGAGACCTTCTTGAGCACCATAGGTATATTGAGAAGAGCAAACTCGGTACTTGAGTACAGTCATCAGCTATAGGCCGCAGCAGACTTTTTTTCAAGTACAGTTCATCGTCATGCGGACTCGCGCAAGGACCCCTTGACATCATATTAACCATTGCCTGATCTCTTCAAAACGATATCATCAGCAGAGGGAAAAGAGAGAGTCGAGTATACAGAATGGTTTTATGATTTGTCCGTATGTTTGTGGCCTTGATGTGGTAAAAAGTTTTCCTCTTCTCTCAAATGATCTTGTTGATCTTATAGTGTAAAAAAAAAAAAAAAAAAAAAAAAAACGAAAAAAAAAAAAGAATTTACACTACCACACAGCGCACTCTCTCTCTCTCTCTCTCTCTCTCTCTCTCTCTCTCTCTCTCTCTCTCTCTCTCTCTCTCTCTCTCTCTCTCNCTCTCTCTCTCTCTCTCTCTCTCTCTCTCTCTCTCTCTCTCTCTCTCTCTCCCCCCCTCCCTCCCTCCCTTCCCTCCTCTCTTTATATCTTGCACCTCTGCATACACACTCGTTATCTCCCTCCTAGCATGAGCCTGTACCTCACAGCAACGATGCGCTATGCCTTCTCCTCAGAATATAATACTCCATTGCATATTGTCTATATCCCATGTTGCCTTCAATCTAGTGTAGATTCTTCAGAGCACTTCAGAATTTTTTGTATAGTTTCCACATTCACAAACTTCACTTCAGCAACAATTTTCCACATCCAGCAAATTTTGGCCATGTTCTGTGCCATTCAATGACAAAGATCAAATCACCCGGTGACGGCCACCAAAGCCACTGATACGTACCTGCAGCCGCATCTCATGTTCACCGAAGACTGCAAGCCTTCTGAGATAGCCAATAACCCGCAAGCAATCTGGCAACTGGCCACACAACGGTGCACACACACACACACACACACACACACACACACAAAACACACACACACACACACACACACACACACACACACACAAGCACACAAACACACAAACACACACACACAAACACACAAACACACAAACACGGCACAACAATCAGATATTAGAAGGGTAGCATGGACCCTGCAATGCCTGCACAAGGATCCCAGATGCACAATGGTCAGGTCAAGAAATAGTTCCCTAGGATCAAAAAACCAAAAAATACGACACACAGAGCCCTATTGTCAGTCCAAACCCAGGATATACGTGCATTCATGGACTGCAGGTACTGACACATTCGAGAACACATAATCCAACAACAGGATATCTGTCACAGAAGCCAATGCTGCAGTGGGCACACACAATGCCCGCCTCCAGACAGAACCAGCACAGCTGGCTCTTTAAAGACAGTTTTTGCTGACCGTTCGAAGACAGTCACTTAACATTCGAGAATATATGAACATTGGTTCAGCCATCTACAGACAATGATGATGATGATGATGATGATGATGATGATGATGATGATGATGATGACGACGACGACAACGATGATGACGACGACAGCGATGAGGACGAGGAGGATAAGGAGGAGGGAGGATGACAACCACGATGACGACGATGACGACGATGACGACGATGATGCAACCACGACTCCACACGTAGTGTATGCCACCATCAATATCATTGCACTAAGAGAGAGATTTCATACCCAGACACACACTACCCCTGCTCCAAGCCTCAATTGCTGTGTGCCATAGCCAACCAAACCTTCTAGAAGGCCGCTACTTTGTGTTGTGGGATGTTACCTGTTTCACCTGAATTCTGCAAGATCACCTCTTGGTCAGTCCTTCGAGACATCCGTGAAAATTGGAATGTTACAGAGAAGATTAGCATGGCCCTTGACACACACAAATCGAGAAATGGTCCAATTTTTCTGGGGAAAAACAAAAGATTACCTCTAGGTCAAGTTCAATGAGCTGTGGAAAATAGGATGCCTATTAACTAAGGCATTCACACTCAGTGTCTCTCAAGTTAGACCAGTTTGCACACATTGTCCACGCCGACTCAACGGATTAAACACACAGTAATTAGTTGAAATTGACATGGTGCAAAGTTGCAACCACTTCCAGCGTAGGTTACCAGGCCGACCCAGGCGGGCATCTGGGCAACCAACCCAGGCAGCCAGGTGAAAACGAAGGCAGTAATTGTTGTTATTGTTTTTTTCCTGGATTGATAGTGGGTCATTTCTGTGCCATCAAGACCAGCCCAAACCCGGGCTCCTTTTTGTTTTTCAGTGTTTGGGCTGGGCGGTTAGTGTTTGGGCTGGGCGGTTATGTTCGACTTACGTGTTTGACCGAGTTTGGGAAGGATTGAAGTGAGAGAAGTTCAGAGAACTGAGTCAGTGTCAGGAAAGCCACGTTGTTGACAGACTCGGAACATGAAAGACTCTTGTTGGCCAGATCAAGTCGGTTGAGGGAAATTCAACGCCAGGAAAACTCGTCAGTAATCAGCCACTGAACGAGGCAGATGCCAACAACAGTCAAGATCGCAGTAACCCCAAGCATCGTCAACAGCCACTTCAATTCCAAAAGCATCTACAGATCACAGCAGTACGTGCGGCAGAAGTACATGAGTCGGTGAAAGTCCGACGAAATCGCAGTAACCCCAAGCATCATCAACAGCCACTTGAATTCCAAAAGCATCTACAGATCACAGCAGTACATGCGGCAGAAGTACATGAGTCGGTGAAAGTCCGACGAAACAGTTTGTCACAGCCCCTCGTTTGTTGTCCTCTTCTCCCTCTCTGCCCACGGTTGACCGCTGATGATTTATTCTTATCCATCCGTTCTGAATGCATCACAGCCATTCATTTTTCAGCCCATAGGACAAACACCACACACTGATGATTCATTCTTGCTTCCCATCTCTAATATGTCTTCAATTCCCTAGCATGTCAACTCTTCCTCTCCCTATTTCTACAAGTCCTGCCCATTCCAAACGAGCTCTTGTTGATCCTCCTCAACAACGAAGGTTCACTTCATTTCCACTTTTTCTCGAGCACAGAACCATTTCTTATTTTCTGCGCGTCATCCTTGCGCAGGGGCCATGCTACCGTCTTCACCCGAATAAAACGCCCGGTAATTATACCAGTACCTGGACTGAAAGTTGTGCCAACTACAGCATTAATGACCAGGCATTCTATTCGAGTGAAGACGGTAGTCTCTCTCTGTATCGTTCCAATTTTAACGGCCGGAGGACATTTCCAGTCTGTTTCAATTATACAAAAAAAAAGTTTTCCCTCCCTTCGGTCGGTTGAGAGCATGATTCCTCTTGCTGAATGCTTCTGTGATTAACTGATCCTTGGCTTGGGCTGAGTTTGAACCCACTTCAACCTGAAAGATGCCCTCCTGTTGCCTACTTGATGAGCAACTGTCCGCCAAAGCCACAAAGTTGCGATTAGCTTTGACATCATCCCAGAGGAAAGATAAGCAGCACTTGGTAATTATATGCTCTGGATGATTTGACAAATTGGGCTACAGACTATCAATTCTATGGGCTTTCCTTTATGGTACTAGCTGTTGTTTTATTGAGTTAGCATCTTTAATAATTGGTTCAAGATTCGATTCTGACGGTTACGGAGTAGCACCTAGACCTACCGTCTTCACCCGAATAGAACGCCCGGTCATTATCGCTGCATCTGGACTGAGAGTTGGGCCAAATGCAGCTATAATGACCGGGCGTTCTATTCGGGTGAAGACGGTAGTCCTAGACAATTTGATCGTATTATTACAGCATGAACAGTGACCATGAAAATGGCTCCTTCGTTAGCTAGACTATATGAGGAAATGGCTGAACCTAAATATGCTAGCCGATTTGCTCTTCTAGTCTAATAAAGAGGCTTCCGATCAATGACAAAACACAAGAAACACAAAGTATTGTACAAGGCATTCATTCACTACCTCGCTGGAAGGACATCAACCATGCCAGGGGAGCGGACACAGGGTAGGCATGCCATCTGGGAAGAGAGCAGTGAGAAGAGGGCAACCAGAGGGAGGGAGAGAGAGATGGGGAGAGAGAAGGAGAAGAGATGGGGAAAGAGAAGTGGAAATAGGGAATCGGAGGGGGAGACGAAGAGGAGCAGAGAGAATGAGTGAGGAAAAAATGCAGAGGGAGAGGACGCAGTAGGGGGAGAGGGAGGGGGTCTAAGAGAGACAGAGAGAGAGAACGAGAAGAGATGGTATGGGCAGTGACTTTACTATGGCTTGCCTGAATACTGGAACGCAATCTCTGGAGAAGCTGCTGAAGCATGGCCTGTGTGATCTGGTGAACCTCATCAGCTAGCGTCTGAATGACTGGAAGCCTGCACAACAGAACAACACATGCAATGAAGGGGGAACGAAACGAACCACGCACACAAATTAGTAGTTGAAATTACGTGTTTTTTTTTCCTGTGTCTCAGTCCAAAGGTATAGTCTGCATGAAGACAATGAGAATCCAAAGCGTATTGAGATCAACATAACTTTGGGAAAAAAAAAAGAAAAAAGAAAAAAGAAGATCAACATAGCTTGTACGAGTGAACGCGTGCGGATTAGCGGCACAAATATGGAAAGCCTACAATCGTTAGAATCGAGAACATAGGTTTTTAATATAGGCACGGATCCGAGTGAAATCAAATCAATGCCTTGGCAGCGCGCCTCCGAGAAGGAGGAGCCTACAGTTGCGCCTCCGAGAAGGAGGAGCCTGCAGTCGTTGATTACATAGCCGGGCCTCCCAGAAGGAGGAGCCTACAGTCGTTGATTACATACCCGGCTATCGCACTGGATAGTGGTTAAACGGTAGAAGATGTTTCGAAGAAAATGACGGTGAAAAGTCCCTCGGGACATCCATTAGAACTGGAACAATACGCAGAGGATTAGAATGGCCCCTGCACAAGGATGTCATGCGCGAATCGAGAAATGGTCCAGCTCCAGGAAAAAAAAAAAAAAAACAGAAACAAAAACAAAGATCAGTGAAATTTGCAGAATGGTATTGGACTTGTGAGTATTCAGATTGTAGTACTTCTGATGAACAATCACTTACTTTTGATAGTTATATGATTCCAGGGGATGATCTAGAATTGGGTCAATCACATTTATTAGAAGCAGATAATCGAGTGGTTGTACCGGCCAAAACTCGTTTACGTATGATTGTAACATCTGCTGATGTACTTCACAGTTGGGCAGTACCTTCCTTAGGTGTCAAATGTGATGTCGTACCTGGTCATTTAAATCAGACTTCCATCTTTATCAAACGAGGAGGAGTTTACTATGGTCAGTGTAGTGAACTTTGTGGTACCAATCATGTCTTTATGCCTATTGTAGTGGAAGCTGTCTCTTTCAATGATTATGTTCCTTAAGTAGAACTATTTCTTGGTAATTTGGCTAATTTGAGAGTATATTCATAACGTATTTGGTTAGGAAGAGCTCTATCTTGACAAATCGCTTTATATTGCATGCATTTTAACTTTTAATTCATATTTAGCTTGCCTATTGCGTGCTGAGCTCGACGTAATAACGAATCGTTACTTTTTTTATTGTCAGCCAGCAAGGGCTACCTGAGGCCTAGGCTGGAAAATGTGGAGGAAATTATCATGGCAATCAACCATCTGTTTAAAGTTTAAACTGGCAGTACGTCGCCAGTCATAATTGTCTGCTTTCAACCAGGCCTTGATCTGATTCCTCATCACAGGATATGTGTCTGGCTTTTCCGAGAGGCCAAGTGTTGATAGTGCAAATTTGCCATAGCAAAACCAGGCTCGGAGGCACTGGTGGTCTACGATAGTTTTGCAAGGCTCAAGGCCTCGGTAAGCCCTACTGGGCCTTGTTTCAGCAAGAGCGGCCACCCTAAGTGAAGGCGGGCCTACAAGTGTCGAGAGGCCTATTTTCGTGTTTTGATGCAGCTGGGGAAATTCAGGCAGTTGCGCCGCGTCAGTTGGTTGAACCCAGGCCCTGCCTGCCAACCTCTCGGGCCTCCAGACCCTTTATCAGATGAATCAGAGGCAGGCTCTGGACCAGACACAGGGCATGAACTGAACACAGGCCGACTGGGCAGTTGGACACGGGTAACCTCCCCAGGCCCTGTGGAAGATTCCCTGGGACAGGGGCTCAGCCACTTGGGGCCTACCGGAAGCTTTTTGGGAGAGGCCCAGGTCAGCCAGGCAGCCCACGACTGGAAGCCTCATTCCATAAAGGAAAGAGCCTGGCTTCTGGCTAGACATTCGGGCACTCGCTGCTTATGCGCAAGTGCTGCTGCGCCAGCTGCTCAAGCGAGTGCCTACACCCTCACGGGCGAGCAGGGAAGAACCAGGCAGCCATAGCCGGGCTGGCCTGCGCGTTGCTGGATGTGGCGCATGGTGGTCCTTGGGTGCATGTGGCATCTGTGTGGAGGATTGAGGTTGTGAGTGAAGCGAGGGGCATACCTGGTGCTTGATGTGAACGGCATTGGCCGAGATCTGCTCATACTTCGGGAAGCTGTTGACGTCACCAGCGGCATTGTAGATAGGCTAGATAGCATCTCCCATTCGTAGTCTGGGCGCTGAGCGCCAGATAGGGATTCGACATTGGTTCATTGTTGATAATGATGAGACTATTCCAACATTGTCACTTGTGAGCTTTTGCTGTGCTCTTATTTGGTGGAACTCGAGTTGCAATTCTGCTTTTGGTTCACGGTCAAGACTATCTGGTTTCATGTGTATGATGCTGCTTGGTTTTCTGGAATTCGCCATTGCTCATTTTCCTTGGAGTTTCATAATTCTTCCCAACATGGATGGATCGTCATATAGGAAGGAATGTCGATAATAATATTTTTGAGCTTCGGCACAGCTCAATCTTATGACAGACCTGGACAACCAGATGTTCGGCTACGACTTCCAAGGAAGCCAGGTTCATCCAGGAAGCTTGGAGGGTAAACAAGGCATCTCAGTCTGGGAGTGTGCTGAAGTGCGTAACGGTGCAATCCGGAATATACGATCTGTTCTAAAAACAAAGTTCCATAGAGATTGGCTGGGGCGGAGAAGAAACATTACAGAGATTGAAAATCAAAGGCTTTGGTTCACGGCGGGCGACCTTCTTCACCTCAATACAACCTACGGTCAGTATAGCCGTATTTGGGGTATCTTTCAGTCTAAATACAGCAATAATGACCACACAATGTACGTTGTGTTTGGGTGAAGAAGGTAGTTTGATCAGGCGAGAGAGAGAATTTAACATTGGATACTACGGAACAGACAAATGCAGTGACGAAAAAGGTGGACCTGTTTTCCACCACATTCTTCTCCCAGCCACTAGATCAGAGATTGTGTTCTCTGAAAAAAAGAAAAAAGAAAAGGAAAGAACATGTACCTCCCTTGAGACTCCCAGCCATTAGATCAGAGATTGTGTTCTCTGAAAAAAACAAAAGGGAAAAGGAAAAAACGTGTACCTCCCTTGTGACTGGAAGGTATTCACATAAAACTGCTGATAAATCAATCAGGAGTTCAAGTCCGATGCATCCACTAGAGTTAGGCACTAAACCCCTTTTCATAAGAAGACAAAATAGAAGTTCAACATACCTTTAGAGAACAAACAAAGGAGGGAAAAAAAATGAAAAACTCAACATACCTTGAGTGCATGGTTGCAAGCTTCGCAACAAACGCTTCAAGGTCCAATGCTTCGTCATAATTCCCATTTCGAACACACCTGCAATCATCAAAGGCAGAGAAATGCCGCTCAGCCTCCGCAAAACAGTCCCACACACACACAAAAAAAAAAAAAAAAAAAAAAAAAAACACTCCCACAGCTGGACCCTTCAGCTCCAAGGCCAGTCCAGACTCCAGACACAATGTCACCCTTGGCTGGCAGCAACCTTTATTTACCCCTTGGCTCCAAGAAAATGTCATTCGCTCCAGGCAAGGAGGGTACGCCCAATCCGATTTGGACAACTCCAATCAATCACATGACGAACACATCTGCAATCATAATATCACAGTCTCAGAGAGTGATACTTGCTACCCACGAACTGAACCCTAAGCTCTGTCAGCTCTGTGGCCAAAAGCAGATTCTGCAGCAGCTAAAGTTAATACAAATCAAACAAGTAATTGACCGATCATGTCATTGCAAGGAATATGAACGAGAGCGATAGACAGAAATCCAGATTGCAATTGCAAGGACTATGAACGAGAGCGATAGACAGAAATCCAGATTGCAATTGCAAGGAATATGAACGAGAGCGATAGACAGAAATCCAGATTGCAAAATCACGCAGTAGCCCAGATAGTCATGTACCAAGCAGAGAGCACAATGCACCAAGATACCATCCAAATACGAGCAATACAAAGAACTCGTATCTCAATGTCAACGCTTTGTGGCCACACCGACACAGTATCCAATGTCACTCCTACTGGTTGGAACCCAGCGTCCAGCCTACACTACTCGCCTATCTAGCCTATCTAGCCTATCTACGTTCATGCAACAGGATCACATCGAAGTCGAAGACCAGTGTACACGACACCATCACCAATGCAGACCGCCAGCATACACCAGGTACGTTCTCTCTCCTCCCCTCATCACACCCCGTCTCCTCTCTGCATGCGCGTCCTACCCGAAGACCACCTTCACCATCACTGCGCCTGGCCCCAGCAGCCCAGCTGTGGCCGCCGTGAGCCCACTGCCACCGCAGCACCCCTCTCACCCCTTGCAACCGTGCGGGCGTCTGGCCCGCATCATAGTGCAGCAGCACACCAAGTAAAAAGAAAAAAAAGAACAAAAAAAAAAAGTCAACTCAATTGACATTAATTGTGATTAACATGCTTTTCAATCAAGAACAATTTGAAGTTCTGAATTTTTGAATGGTGCAGTAGAGACTCAAGAACCTTCTTTTTTTCACTTTCAAGTTTCAACTAAGCTATATTCTTCTCTCAATATGATATGCCTACACACTACCTAGCAGGCATTGTCAGTCCAAGAGTTTTTTTCCATACTGGCCTTCTCCTTCTCTGCCTCAGCCTAACCCCTCGTGAGGGATGGTAGGGAGCGGCCCCTACCAAGATCAGCCAGGGGGGGTCAGGTGAGATACACATGGCACACCTAAACCTTCCTAGGGGTCCAATTGGTGGAAAAGAAAGGGGGGAGAGGGCATGGGCGGACGGAGGGGGGAGCAAAGGGTAGTGCGGAGGAACACAATGGGAACGAGACTGAGGCTAGGCTGATGCACAGGGAAGGAAGTATCCATTTTTGGCTCCCATCTATGTCACAGACGTATGAAGGACAAAAGACGCACGCAGAGCACAACGCTGGCCAAAGGGAAACGAACTGAGGTGAAAAGAATGGTCGATAATTCCGTGATGACGTAACTCTGCAAACGTAGGACTGGACAGAATGCACCATGGCACCATCCAACAGGAGGTAAGAGGCAAAAGAGTCCTGCCACTCTGTAAATATTAAATTCAACCTTGACTGAGAGGATTTAACGAGAAGAGTATGGAAGACGAGGACCATCACACAACCGAAAGGAGCAAGATATCTGTCATCATGGGAAGACAGCAATCATCAATCGACCTAATATAGTAGTAATATTACATACGTGTCCATAAGCTGAGGAATCTTCAGAAGCTCCAGAAGAGTGTTGTGATTGGCCAACATGGTGTTGTTGAGTGAACGCTTCTCCAAAATGTGTTGGGCTTTTTCCATGAACTCGTTGCATCCTGTCGTCAGTTTTGGCACTTCATTCACCTGTGCACGACATGCCCACATGAAAGTCAACCAATGGGCAGACAACAAAGCAAAATTCATAGATACTAAATGATCAATTGCGGCTTAACCTGCAAAAAACACATAAATAAACGGAGCCCCGTCTCCTTCTCCGGCATTTCCAATGCTCATCATTCCCCCCGCTTCCCTTTGCCATCCGTGCGATTCTCCATCTCTTCCTTTTCTCAGGTCCCCACCCCTCGATATTAAAACAAAATGGGACTTAGCAACCCTCTAAGTAATGAAAGTTTTTCCTTGAAAAAAAAGGGACTTATATTTGAAACACTCGTCACTGGCTCCTTCCCCTTCGCCCCCCCCACCCCACCCCCCCTCGTTGAGCTTGTCATTCTTCCTTCTGTTCATTCCATGCACAGAGCATGTGCATGTTGGCCTTTGTAGTTGTTCTCCCTCCTCGCCTCTCCTTCTCTCCTCTTGGCATGCGACAGATATCGAAAAAAAGATCCCCCTCCATTCTATTTACTCGCCTCATTATCTCCCACCTCTCACCCCTTCCTCTGTACACCGGCGAATTCTCTCTTCCCTGTTTTTCCCCTCACCCCTGCTCCTTGTCATGCGGCATGTGGATGCTGCCTCTGCGCATTTCTCTTTCCCCCCCTCCTCCCCCCCTGCTCCTTGTCATGCGGCATGTGGATGCTGCCTCTGCGCATTCCTCTTTCGCCCCCCTCTCCCCTGCTCTTTCCTGTGCCGCATGTGGTTCTCCCTTCCCTTTTTCCCCCCTCTCCCCTGCTCTTTGCCATGCAGCATGTGGACACTATCCTAAATAATGATCTCCCACCTCTCCTCTCCTCCTTGTCTTAATATGCATGCCAAAAAAAAAAACTGTCCCCTTCCCGATCTCATACTCTGTTTCCCCTCTATTATTCTTGCTTTCCCCTTTGCCCAGGGCACAATCATTCTCTCCCTAGCATAAGAGAACAAACTCGCCATTACCACAGCACCTCTGGAACCTCCCAACCACCCTATAATAGCAGGGACGAAAACAGGGGCAAGTATCCAAAATGGAAGAAGTCATCTCCCTCCGCTGCCCCTCGCAGCCGCTCCTCTTTCTTTTGCATCCCCTGGCTCTCCCTCTAGCACTGTTCATCTACTCACGTAGCTCTTCTTGGGGTCTGCATCGCATGTGGACAATGCACAGCTCCTAATTACACATTGAAAAGACGCGAGGCGAGGCAAAAAGAGGAGGGGTGCCTGAGGAGGAGGTAGAGAGGGGAGGGAGAGAGAGCACGGACATGTGGCGCACGCCACGTTGTAACTCAGGGAGGCAGAAGGGAAGGCCCCACAGGGGGCACTTGGGAGTTTGTGGGGGAACATGCCTCGAGGGGGCACAGGGCGAAGGCACACACAGAATGACAAGCTGCTGCCAACGAAGGTAGGAGGAGGCTGGGGAAGGGTGGGCAGCAAGTGTTGAGAGGGGGCGGTGGCGTGGGTATGACTGAAAACCAGACTGTAACAACTTTTTTCTGGAAACTTGGGCACCACGCTAATCGAATGCCTGGATTTTGCTTGATGGGTTAATGGCTGGCCAGCTTGCCATCAACCTAAAACCCAGGCCGTCCAATAGAACACAGACCACGACTTGGTTTCACAAACGAACCAGTTAGCAATTTCTATACTGTGTAGGCGACACACTTGCTCTCTGCACATACACACGGTGTCACACACACAGTGTCACACACACACACACACACACACACCACTCTGCATTCACGTTTGTCGCTATTCGGTCACTAAATACCTGCCTTGTAAGTTGGAAAATGGACCTGAGATCTGCTTATGTAGATTACGTTCCATAACTCCAGCATAAGAAAACACGTTCAATTTTGGCAGACCTGCCAAACCCTCTTCATCCTACTGCACCTTCCATTCATCAATCCATTGCTAAAACACTTCACTATTCCCGAGTTGCTAAGTTGCCAGCCACGCTATCGACTTAACTACGATACTAGCGAGCATCATAGGGAACAGACCATGTTCTGTTTCATTTTCTCTCCGTTCCTCCCTCTCTTCACTACATCTATCCCTGCTTTCAATCTTGCTTCTTTCCCACAAGTCCCTGTTCACGCTTCTTCCAGTTGATATTCCAAGTGTATTATCAATGTATTACACCTCAACCCTCAAATCTAAGAGCTGTCTGCTCCATCTTTCCTCCTCCTCTCCTTTCTTTCTCCCGCACTCACCCCCTCTCGGCCTCCCCATCACATCTGATCCTCTCCCCGACCTTTTATCTGTGGTCCCGAATTACAAAACTGCCCTGACAGCACAGCTCGTTTCTCGATCCGTCCCAGTGCCCTCTCTCCCTTCTTCCTTCTTTTCTCTCTGTGTTTGCTGCCCATTACTTCAGCCCATAGCGGCCATACTCATAGCAGCCCTCACATCCTGGTTGCTTTTCTTAATCCCTCACTTATCATTTGCCATGCTTTTCTCATTCCTCCACCATCGAAAATATATTAGTCGATCACAAGAATCAAATGCAACCTCACGCTTGGGAGGCAAACACTCGACCAATAGGTGGGGTGAAAGTGAACCTCCAATCAGACTACTTCACCCACCCCCCAGCACAGATTTCTCCGCATCCCGATGTACCCAGTCACACACACACACACACACACACACACACACACACACACACACACACACACACACACACACACACACACANCACACACACACACACACACACACACACACACACACACACACACACACACACACACACACACACACACACACACAACTGCACTGGCCATCAATGCAGCCCCCCCACACTGTACAGCTGCACTGACGAGAAGAGCAGCTCATTAGTTCCTTGGTCCAACATGAAAACCACCTTCTGGGGAGGTTTGATAAGCAACGAATAGAATGGGGCAACAACTGTCAAAAACCTGACACATCATTTATCAACCACGCGCTTGCTAGAAAGAATGCCAATTTATCGTTTTCGTCAGTTGCTAGTCTTACCAGTGTCTCCAAATGGGCATCGACAGCAGCTATCTCCTTCCTAATTGCTTGAATGGATTCTGCTGCAGTTATGAATGCCCCGTAGTTTGAGACTGCAACCTCTTGCATCTGCCGGCGGATTCTGTCCGCATCTGCCCGAAGAAGCTCAGGCTCCTGAAGATAACAAAACATATGCGAGAAATTATAAGAACACAGAGCAAAATGCAGCAAAGTACAAGTGACATAATTAGAACACACACACACACACACACAGAGCTGGTTTTTCTTATACCTGTGTCAGGCTTGCCTGTTTCTTCGTTTCGCGTCCGCTAAATTAAGAAATTCTTACATACTCTTTTTGTTATCTTCGCTTCGCATCCGTTAAATTAAGAAATTCTTACATCCTCTTTCTTCGCTCCTTCGTCTCACATGTGTCAGGCTTCTCTGCCTGTTTTCTCCCCTCTATTTCAGCATCTTTTCAGCTTCGTTTTCACATTCTTTTCACCTTCGTTTTACATTCAATTCTTACCTTCGTTTTACCTTTGTTTTACCTTCTTTTTACGTTCTTTTTACCTTCTTTTTCACCTTCTTTATCACCTTCACTTGCTTTTTCATTTTCTTTTCACCTTTTTTTCACTCGCTTTTTCACCTTCCCTGCTTTCCCCACTCACTTTATCACCTTCCCTGCTCCCACCCCTTATACACATCTAGATGTGTATAAGAGACAGGTCCTAGACAATTTGATCGTATTATTACAGCATG
>BFEA01000393.1:245066-298405 GCA_003427395.1 Chara braunii | reverse complement strand
TCTCTCTCTCTCTCTCTCTCTCTCACACACACACACACACACACACACACACACACACACACACACATACACACGCACATACATTCTCATGTCTATTGATGGGGACCGCCACCTGTTGGAAACTGGGTCCAGCGTCCCATGAACATCGTCAATAAAGCACCAACCGGGACCGCACACGCACTCTCTTCGAGTTATATATAGCGAACATGACAAAACATACATATAGCATAATCACTACCTTACCCTTCCCGAACCACATAAACAAACGAACTACGGGCTGCGCACCCGTGCCCTCACGGTAAGTCAATGCAACGTCACATAGTACAGATATAGTAGTTGGACCCCAGGCCGAGATGGGCCAAGGGATACATTGGTTGCAGAGGGCGAAGTCTGACCCTTACGGGGTGGGGTCAGGGGACGTTGACCTCATGTTGGACTGAGAGAAAAAGGATTGATGGGCGGATAGGCCTGGTAGTGGAGTGGATGATCAGGAGGTTGGTTAGGGTTCCCCTTTGAGGGGGTAGGGGCTGCGGGTGGGATGGTTGAACTGGGGGACGGGAGTGGAGGGATTGTCTACTTTCCATCACAAATAGACCAGAGTGGGCTCAGTTGATGACAGAGGTATGGGGGCAGATGGTCGCCGTGTATTGCTCATAACCGAGACTCGAGCAACTCAGGTGATGACCAAAATAACTCCTAGAGAGGTCTAGTGGGACAGATGGTGGCCACGTACCTCCTGATGACGAAGGCTAGAGTACCTCCAGGTGGTATATAACCAACACCGACCAGAAAAACAGCAACGCAACCACAACATCTAGAGAGGGGTCTGGTTGATGACTGATGTAGGGGGCGAATGGTGATGGTATACCTACTGGTGACAAGGGCTAGAGTACCTCTAGGTCGTATTGACAACGTACTAAGAACAATCGATAACAACTATGTTAGGTGGGTATACCTGGGTTGCTCAGGGGGTGTCATTAGACCATGGCCAGGGGGGCATTAGTCACTGCCTGTGATATTGAGGGTGTGCACGACTAAATCCATACACTGGGGAGCCAAGTAAGTTTGTGGGCACTAAGGGTCTACCCATGGGGCCTGTTCACAGGCCTAAAGCTGCGGTGTAGTTTGCAGCCCTCAGTATCGTGCAGTCAGCGTCCGGGTGAACCTGCTTAGCCCTGGTGCCTGTAACTGCTATTTGGTCCAAGTACCCTCCGAGATGGTGGGGTGATAGTCCTACTGAGGTAGGATAGTGGGAATACGGTGCACTAGGAGAATTGATGAGAGGATGGGTAGGGAGGCGGTCTTACAAAGAATGAGACCTGGGCTTTACAACAACCTGTTTTTTTTTTAAAAACAGAAACAAAAAAGGGGAAACTATGCGACAGTCGCAAAAATGAGTTATAACTGCACTAATGGCCAAGATTTTGAATTGCAGTTCGGGCAATGTATACAACCGAGCTTTCTGACCAGGTAGGGTGCCCGAAGTGCAATTGCAAACTGTATCTTGCCCCATACTGCAATTATAACTCGTTTTTGTGACTATACTGAAGTTACCCCCCAAAACAAAGGTGCCCAAATTTTTACGGTGGACGACCATTGCAAAATAGGGCATGTAGGGGTCCAAATTTCAGTATGACCTGTCCTTCCAGTCCTGCAAGCGACTGACAGCCTTAAGGATGCCTGACCGGTAGGTAAGCATTTAAAGGGACTGATCTCACGCGTAAGTCCCAATCCTAGTGGCCCTTGGAGAGACCGCTGGGTGGCTGTAGGAGGGCACGGTCCAAACAGCAGATGGGCCCAAGTTGAAACAGCATTTGCAACAAGTTTGTTTCCAGGCGATGCATGGCACACATGTGACGAACTATTTTTTGTAATCGCGCGACTTTCTACAGGGAGCTGCTTGAGAAATACGACGGGTTGAGTGGGTGAGTTGTGGGAAGATGGGTCGGGCGAGCAAATTGCATGAATGCCCTCATTTCTTTTCCGATTTTTGTTGGGAATGTCGGGTCGGTGTCAGGAAGATCCCGTACCAACGGTTGATAGTCGTGCCTCAGCGAGCACGAAAAATAATTATACCATAGCTTCTTTCTTGTTCTGCGGTGAGCACTGGGAATTTTGGCGCGATCATCGCGAGGGAATATCATTTTTGAACTTTCAACTGATTTCGAGCCCCCACGGACTCTCAAAATTGTTTTTCCATTCGGAGTTTTCCTTTGCAATTAGAACTTAAGCTAGGAATTTAGGCGCCTTCTGATTTTGCTGCGCGGTGCTTCCTGCTTATGCACGTCTTGGCGCGACAAGATCCGGGTTCTGACTTCTTTTTGCACGTAACTGTCGTTTTTGGCGGGCGTAATTATAACTGTATCTTTCTTCCTTCTTGGTTTTCTCGCGTTTGCCCGCCTTCTCCTTCTTCCTCGCCTTACGTATTTTGTTCTAATAGCCGAAGCTGCATGACCGGATCGATGCGTGGAGTGTGGCTACGACCCCCACGCCGTGGGCTGGCCATGTAGACGTAGGCACTTCCTCTCTTCTCCTCTTGTCCACCTGGGCTTAATCCCGTACCTTTCGCGGAGGCATGCATGCTATAAATTTCGCGAGCACGATTAGTTGAATCTCTATGAATTTCGAGGTTAGCGCGATCAGTGAGGGTCGGCTAGCAAGTAGGTTTTGGAAAATGAGTGAGTGCGAGAGTTGGACGATCCGACGAGATGGTGTCGGGTATGCGGGGTTGGCGTGCGGGGCCTCGACGGACTGTGGCGCACGGGCGAACCTGGCTTGCATGCTCAAACCAAGCGGGTTGACAACTCTGTGTTGATGCGAGGCGACAGACTGCCCGCATTGGGAGCACAAAGAGAGAGAGAGAGAGAGAGAGAGAGAGAGAGAGAGAGAGAGAGAGAGAGAGAGAGAGAGAGAGAGAAAGAGAGAGAGAGAGAGTAATTGTGAGTGCGGGATGAGGTTCTTTCTTTTGCTCGTCTGTATAATTTTGACTTCTGCTATGGCCGATTTCTGTTGCGATATTTTTTACCTTTCCTTGTAAATCGTCTCGGACTTTCATTGTTGTTTTTGTCTCGTATGAATACATGAATGGGTGTGAACTCTTCTTCATTAATGACCTTTTCGGATTCCCGATTTTGTTTTGCGATGCTTGTTTAATTTTGTCCTCCATCTGCATCCGATTGAAAGCGCCGCTATGGATCTCTAGGTTCTTTTTGTTAGTCCTTGATCGTCATAAAGCCGCCGAGAACGCTGTGATTGTCACCCCCCCCTCCCCCTTCTTTTCTCTTTTCTCTCTTTTTTCGTCACATGAATGATATGGATATGAATGAAACATATGAATCTCACCCTACCTAGCATGAGTAAAATAGTTGCATGTCGGATACGATCGTTCTCGCGAACACAAGGAACCCGCTCAGGCGCACGCTCATGTACGACCGCGATCTCGAAAATCCAAGTCGCATCGTACGCGCGCGTCTGCACGAGTTGACCCCGAATTTATCGAAAGGATGCGGGAAATCGAATTCATTAACCAGATATGGCCGAGGAAAGTCCTTTTTGGATTACCGGTTGTGAAAAGCTGAGGGATCCGGAATACTGTGAGTACTGGGAAGGCGAACAACTCAGACGGCGGGAAAACCTGGGAAACCCGGAATTCCCCTGTCTGACAGAGAACGACCGACTGCGCGCGGGGGATTTTTACTGGGCTATAACCCGCTATCGCGCGCGGCGATCCCACACCCAGACGCAAAGTATTTTAGTGTCGGACCTCACGGTCGCATCATGCAGGAGTTTTGAGTCACCTTAGCGAAAATACCACTCCGACCGTGCGCGCGTGCTATACCTCTCGCGAATCCCTACGACAGGTTAGGGATTCCGCGAGGTACAACATACCTCCGCCTGCAGGAGTTGTCACCATCCTTTAGATGGGCGTATCCCTGCTGAGCTACTGACCCACGTGCGAAGGCTTTTATATGTAATCACAGAGGTAGGCCAACCGAGGGCGTTTTCTCGATCGCTATAGCATAGGCATATACGCGGTAAAATGCCTTGGGACTGACCCGTATATCGTGCATCGAGGAGTTAACTTCCTCGGACCGACTACCTAATCAGGTCGACCCTTTTGGAACGTCTTTCACGCTTAACTGTTCATGATAGTGAGTCTACGTTCCTAGTTGACCATCTGAGACAATGCCAATGCCCAACACCCTTTTGCAATCCTCCCACTTTCTCAAGATCTCAGTAGAATCCTATACAATAACATGCCTAAATTTGGCCAGAACATAACCTTACTCATAGATGTATAAATATATGTGTATATTAAGGGGGATCGAATGAGCAACAGACCTCACTTTCACAATTGCAGTGCACCCTGTCCGAATATCCCAGATGACCACTCAAATTCAGAAGACAATCATGTCCCAAACACCTGTGCCAATGCAAGGAAGCCACATATACGTATACAAATGCAGACACAGAATGCACTCCAAGCGTCAACTGTTAACCCGTTCATAGCAAGTTCCTCACTCCCCAAAATCTTGGAACAACACTTCTGACTCCTTTACCCAACCCTTCACCTTTTCAAAGACTTTCGGGAGTGACTAGGACAATTCAGGTTTAGATATAGGGGAATTTTTTTTCGTCCCTTTTCTGATTTTGTCTTAGGTGTGGGTATCAAACCATGTGGAAGTTGAGTCAGAATTCTACCGACCTGTTATCCAACGATAACAAAATTGCAGTTCCTTACGAGTTTTCCTCCGTAATTTCTCAAAGAGTGATGAGAACCTGTAGGCACAACACAGTCCGAAAGAATCTTAATATTCGTAAACTGGGATCTAGAAGATTCCTTCTAGATTCATGACCTAGAGGTCAACGCGTATCGGTGACCTTTTTGTCTAGCCCCTAACCTTATCTAATCGCCAGGTTGTTGCCTTACAGTTTTTAGGAAATGAACCAGAGTTCATTCCCCGTTTTGTCCGACTCTGTGATCCCATATAAAATTCTTTTAATGACCGTTTATCAAAGTTTTTCTTGACTCTTTTCTTGGCAAGCACAAACAACATCGTCAATCCATTTTGGAGAGGATTCATAAGATAGGAATCAAATCAGAAGTTTCAAGATAGAGTGATAAGTCTCTCAGGGCCAAAATCTCGTTATCCTCTTCTCAATAGAATCAAAAGTAGTCTGTTGATCCAATTTTATTGAGGAGGTTAGTAGTAATATGGTAGACCGCTCGGGATCTACCCATCTTTTATTGGGCTTCTTGTATTGTGATAGGGCAGACCTCGTGGGCCTCACTTCTCCTATCACTGTTTTGCATTAGATCAAGGCTAGATGGTAATAAGGCAGGCTTCTCGGAGCCTCACTACTCTTATCACTATCTGCGTCATTATTGCGATAGGGCAGGTTTCTCGGAGCCTCGCTCCTCCTATCGCTTACTTGTACTGTCGTACGGCTGGTTGGTGATAAGGCAGGTTTCTCGGAGCCTCGCTTCTCTTATCACCGTCCATGTCACTATTGCGATAAGGCAGGCCTCTTGGGGCCTCGCTCCTCTTATCGCTCACTTGCACTGACGCACAACTGGTTGGTAATAAGGTAGGCTTATCGGAGCCTCGCTTCTCTAATCACCAACTTTTCTTAACCGTGACGTTTAGGCAATAGAGCAGGCCTCTCGGGGCCTTGCTCCTCCTATTACCCCTTGCAAGTTTTCCGATGACTTGGTCGTCGCTTTTGATGCCACTTGAGCTCTGTGTCATTCGGAAGCCTTTAAGATTATGCGAGTAGGCCATACGAAACTTGTACCTCATGTCTTAAAATCGTTCGCCTGATCCCTGGCTGTGTTAACTTTGGACTTTTGAGAATATGTACGCATAGGTCAAACGTAGGCCAAGAGTTAGTCGATGTAGTCCATCACCACAGTATCCGACTATAGCATGCACAAGTCTTCAATCCACTGTGAACTCCCTTCCCTTATCTTTGGCCAGATGGTCTATTAAGCAAGGGAAAACTACGCAGAGTCAATCCTCTTGCGACCACGTCCCCAAAAGAAACATTCACATAGCGAGACAGTTACTCGGAACTTCTCGTTATCGCTATGTTTATCAACAACAGTTAGTTACACCCAGTCAAATCCCTTCCACTCCATCAATGCCTTTCTTCCCTTACACAAACGTTATTGCTTTCCCCTTTTAGTCTTGAAGAAACCCTTACTCAAAATACTCTCCCTATTAAAACGCTCATAGGTAGTTACCGGAGGCTATAGGTTTTAGGGCTATAGGTTAGGTTGAAGTGTGCGTACCGTACCGTTCCCTGCCTCTAGAGTTCCGCCTGAACTCCGGTAGAGCTCCCGCAATCGCCTTGTTGCTTGAAATATGTCTAAGTTGGCCAAATACGGAATTGGAGTTGCTTGTGTTTAAGATTTAGCTCTTGCAAGCGATTGAGAACATCATTCCCACAGTCGTTGTTGAAAGAGTGGTGTGCGAGGGGATTAGACATAGGAAAGGTGGATGAGGATGAAGGAGGTAAAAGTCATCACTCTTGACGACAATCCTCCCCTCTCTACGCACCCTTCCCACCTCTGACTCCCTCCCTAGCATATAATGTCAAATAATAATAATAATAATAATAATAATAATAATAATAATAATAATAATAATAATAATATAATAGTAAATAATGATAATGAAATAATAATGATATTTAATTTGGCATAAAATATCCATGTATGACACACAACGCTCAACAAAATCTCTCCCCCGATCGCTGTATCCCCAATGACTTGTTTGTGCATACTCACAACACACTCTTATCCCACTAGGATCCATCCTCGATGTCTCATACATACATGTACCTACACGCTTGCTGATGCGGAGGCTATGGCCACTCCTTCTTTCTTATAGCTAGCTATTGGTTATGGCCGACCCACGACCTTTCATCTTATTTCGGTTTCGGGTTCCCGCATACCCCCGCACGCATTACATTTCAACAGTGCTTCCACATCTCTCATCAGTGCTCAAGCGCCACAACATTGCCACATTGCTTATACGTATGAGCAGTTTGTCCGAGCGAGAGACTGACCACTCCTTAATTTGCCTTGGAACCTCGTTTGGGGCTGTCCCAGCCTCTGTTGCAGTTGGCTTGATTCGTACTTAGTGCCATATGCCCGCGGCCAGCCTGCTTTAAGCTTGTGGGCCCGGTATCTGTTCTTGTTTGTGTCTGTCTATTGTTGGTATTTGTCTTTGTCTGAGTCTGTCTGTTTGAGTACCCGACCGTCTTTGTCTTCTTCTCTATCTTTCTTCGCTTTCCTTATACTCCTTCCACTTTCTCTATCTCTACCTTCTAAGTGATAAAGTTTAGTAAACCTTCACACAACACTCCCAGCAACATACTTGCTGGGATCACGACGATCCAGGCACTTCACCAGATTACTAAATTACAGACGATGAGGACAAAGGTCGGAACGTAATCAGCGAGAGCTGATGACTCACGCTTACTTAGATTTTCCTTGTTCAAGATCGATCCTTACCGCAATCTAATAATAATAATAGTGATAATAATAATAATAATAATAATAATAATAATAATAATAATAATAATAATTAGTGAAAAAATAACAGATTTCGGACTGCATATTCTTATTAAAAGCCCTAAAATCTTACGCCGTCCAGTAAATAAAATTGCACCGTTGTATCACCAAATGCGAACCAAAGTACAGAATTTCGAATGTCAAGGAGCATACTCCTGTCGCCACCGGCATAGTATTTAGTACTCAACCTGCTATAATGCAGCAAACATCAGCCTACAAATTAATAATGTAGCTATTGATGTTTATCAACAGAAACAAGAATACCTGAAGATGTCGACCCCTGCCGACCATCACCAAGACCAAGCACGTGTCTTTCTCCTCTGCCTTCCTATCTCCTCTTCTCAGTGTATACCCCTTTCTGAGTACGTGCCCCTGTGTATTGGTGTCATTGTGCACTTGTCACTTCACGTTTATGTCACCTTGAATGTGCGTGTTTCACTGTGTCTGCCTGTGTTACCGTGCAATTGTGCATCTGTACGTGTCGCTGTGTCTGTGTCACCTTGTGATTGTGTTTCTGTCATAGTATCTATGTCTGTATCACTCAGTGACCGTGTGTCGCTGTCATAGTGTATCTGTGTCTGTGTCACTCAGTGACCGTGTATCTCTGTCATAGTGTATCTGTGTCTGTGTCACTGTGTGACTGTTGTCTCTACCATAGTGTATCTGTGTCTGTGTCACTTAGTGATCGTGTGTCTCTGTTTGTCTCTGTGCGTCCACATTTATTTGTCCGAGTCTGTATTTGTCTGAGTCTGTACTTGTTTGCGTGAGTCTGTATTTGTTCGAGTTTGTATCCGCTTGTGCGAGTCTGTATCTGTTTGTCTGCGTGTGTATTCGTTTGTTTGGGTCTGTATTTGTTTGTCTGGGTCAGTATCTGTTTGTTTGGGTCTATATTCGTTTGTCTGGGTCTGTATTCGTTTGTCTGGGTCTGTATATATTTCTTTGGGTCTGTATATATTTCTCTGGGTCTATCAGCCTCCGTCTGCCATTTCAGTCTATCTGTGCTCGTTTGTCTGTTTCTGTTTGTCTGGTCTATCTGCTCGTTTCTGTTCTACTGTGTCTTGTTTTACCTCTCTTCTCCTCCTTTCTCTTTTTCTATCTCTGCTTGCACCTTTTTATGAGCTTCACCTGCTCTCTCCCCCTGCGCATGCCTGCTGTAGCTACAATCGATCGGTACGTTTCTCTCTCTTTCTGCCTATGTTTTCCCGGGCAGCTCTGTTTGACGATGTACATGCGCGCATATATGTATATATATTATATATATTGTACATTTATATATATCCCGTATGAGATGTGAACCCATGTTTTTTTTTTTTTTTTTGCCACTGTAATATGGAGTACGTGATTTCTTTTCCTAATTCACAAGCAGTTACTTCAGATGGATCTGTGCCTACCATCCGGGCGCCTGGTAATCATTGTCGTATCTGAACTGAAAGTTGCACCCAACACAACTGTGGCGATCGGACGTTTTATTCGGGTGAGGACGATAGCCTCCCTTTCAACCCATGAATCAAACAGAGTGAGCTAATTGCATTTAACTATTGGAGGCTGGGAAGTGCACTGAATGAAAGGATGTAAGGTGGCATATCTTCACTCCTCCGGCTAAGTCCTATTTGCCGGACCAAATACCCTTCCAAGGGTATTTGGCCATGCTTTTGCATTAGACACGGTGACGACGTCGGCTACCATGATGGACCAGTCTGGAATGGAAAGGGTGTGCACGCTTGAGCGTGACATTCGAAACGAATTCCTCGGCCATTGAGGCTGGGGCAAAATCGGTGAGAAAATTTCGTTAAGTATGCGCACGCGTTGTTATGACGCACACTGGGAAGGTTAGGATCTGCAGTAATACCCTTCGACCGAAGAGGTTGAGGGGTCGATAGGGTTGATGTTATGATGAGTAGATGTATGATGTACGCTGAGACTTATATCGTCAGTACATCAGTCAGAATAAATTAATACGCGCCCCTGTCATTCGACCGGAGCAATTATTAGTGTATGATCATCGGGGTTGAGGTAGCACCCCGATTGTTGACGATTGCTCGAGCGGTACCTTTATCCCTCTTAGTGCACCGTAAGCGAGGTTGAGGCCTTAGCTCAGCCTCCAGTAGGTAGAAAGGGAGTCGTCCTTGGGAGGTGACTTCCTGCCCGCATGGCTACCCGAGCAACCCGTGCCTTCGTCCCTCTGCAGAGGGAGACACCGTTGCGAACTCTAATATCGTCCGCACAGGGCCTAGACTCGTACTACTGGAACCGGTACCCGCCTACCTGACGGTACTGGGCCTCTGGAAATGCCAACTTTTGTCTTCTCTTACTCGGCCTCGAGTATCCGGCACGTCCACCTCTACTTGGTGTGGCATTGACCTAACTGTTACCAGAGTGTTTTTCCGCGGCAACCCTCAAAGTCGCGGCCATAGGTAAGTTCCGGCCTTCGGGCCTACCGGTCAACCAAGTGCCCTTGCGGGACACACACACGCTCAAGCCGACAGGCATGCAAACCGGCATGCGTGCGCACACACAGACTTGAAAACAGACTCGGGCCACTAAGTGGGCCGCCCCCCCGATCCTCTATATGTATCTGAGCTGCTCTTTTCCTAACCAGAATAGGAGTTAGCTCAGTTGGTTTAGGTGTTGTCTATTAAGCGAAGGGTGCAGGGAACGAGTCCACCTGACCCCTGAGCTAGCTCCTTTTGTAAAGGAGCTCCTCAGCGTTTGTTTTACCCGGGCTCAGTCGCCGGGACTTGAACCCGTGACCTCCGTGGGGGTTAGTGAGTAAGTTGAGCCTATGCCCCCGATCCGGCAACTGGCTCCACGGGTAAGTTAGTAGATAGATTCTGTTAGTAGTTAGATTCCTTATCTTTTGTTTATTTTATTTTATTTTATTTTACTTTATTCTAGATTTTTTTTTTTTTTTTTTTCCCCTATCCCATAGCAGTTTTCGCTCGATGAATCTGGCGCTCAAATTGAGCCAGATTCATTCGAACGGAGAGTATGGCTTGCTGCAGGCAGAATGGAAGGTATCGCCAGGCGGGGAGCGTACCGCGAGGGAAGTAGTAGGGAGCGGAAGCGAACTGCGAGAAGGGGGATGGCAGCGCAAGGAGAAGGGGAAAGCGCGAGTCAGCTAGGGAAAACCGCGCGGTGGTAGCAGGAGAAGAAATACGTGGAGGTAGTGTGCGGAGAGCAAAATGGATGGCTGCGCGCAGAGAAGGAGGAAGAGTAAGAAGTAGGAGGGAGAATGAGAAGGAGTAGAAGGAGGAGAAGAAGAAGAAGAAGAAGAAGAAGAAGAAGAAGAAGAAGGGAAAGGGGTTCGCCGCGACGGGGTTGATTGTTGTAATTATCGATCTTGCGTGAGGAATATCAAGTAAGCGCGAGTCATCAGCTCGCGCTGGTGACGTCCCTGCCCTTTGCACGCACCGTCGTCGCTCCTACCGATTGAATGATCCGACGAAGTGTCCGGATCGCGATGATCTCAACGGTTTGCCGCTGGGGAGCGAGGTCGGAAGGCATCGACTAGCGGCGACGACAACTGTTGACGACGACGACGGGTTGATGACGACGACGACAGGTTGATGACGACGACAGACTGACGATGACGACGGGCTGACGACGACGAAGGGAATGGGAGAGAACAGATAAGTTCCGATCACACGGCTTACCTCATGATAGCTCCATCGATAAAGATAAATAAAATAAAATAAATAACTAAATAAATAAATAAATAAATCGAATGAATTTACTTCTAAAACGTGGATATGTGCATTACCACACACCACGTATGTGTGTATGTGTGTGTGTGAGAGAGAGAGAGAGGGAGAGGGTTCTTCTTCTTCCTCCTCTAAGTCCATCATCTCTCCCTCACCCTCTTGCTACCTGACATCTTGGCATCTATGAACGAAGAGAGAGAGAGTGAGAGAGAGAGAGAGGCTGAGTGCACACACAGGGAGAATGCGAGAGAGGAAGAAAAAAGGGGAGTGTTACGTACCTGAGCCGCACGCACGCTACACCGATGAATCCAACAAGTCGCTTGCCTGGGTCGAAAGGCCCGGGTTACCTTCTTAAGGTTCATCGTAACGGGGGTAGACTGTTGTAATTATCGATCTTGAACGAGGAATGCCTAGTAAACGCGAGTCATCATCTCGCACTGATTACGTCCCTGCCCTTTGTACACACCGCCCGTCGCTCCTACCGATTGAATGGTCCGATCAAGCGTCTGGGTTGCGGTGATCTCGGCGGTTTGCCGCTGGGATGCTGTGGAGGGTCCATTGGACCTTATCACTTGGAGGAAGAAGAAGAAGGAGCAAAGAGGAGAAGGAGAAGAAGAAGAAGAAGGAGCAAAGAGGAGAAGGAGAAGAAGAAGAATAAGAATAAGAAGAATAAGAATAAGAAGAATAAGAATAAGAATAAGAATAAGAAGAACGAGAAGGAGAAAGGTGGGGGGGGAGGCCAGAAAGAAGACTTACCTATAATGTCGTGACTCCAGCTTTGTCTTCGAGGTACCTGCAACAAATGCCAACATCCCAGGTTAGTACCTGGCTCAAAACAGAGAGAGAGAGTTCTTTTTCTTCCTCTTCTCAGTCTACCATCTCTTTTCTCTCCTCTCCCTATCTGACTTCTCAGTATCTGCGGACTACGAGAAAGTGAGAGAGAGAGTGAGAGAGGTGACTGTGTGTGGGATAAGAAGTGAGGACTTTGATTGACAGTGGTTGATTGTTATGGGGAGCTGTGTGCGGGTGTGTGCGCATGCAATAGTGAGTGTGCAATATGCATCCTGCCGTCTTTCTCGAATATAGAGTGAACTTCGATAATGGAGATATATACAAGTCATCTTTCAGGTACAGTGCAGAGTTGAGTGTGCATTGTGTTTACGGGGAGACGGTAGTTTTCCATTTTTTTTTCTCCAGCTTGAAGGTTGGTCACTGGGATGCTATGATGTCTGTCTGTGTGAAAGAGAGAGTGAGAGAGAGGGGAGAAAGTGGAGAGAAAGAGAGAGAAAGAGGGAAAGAGTTGTGACTCGAGACTGGACGACATTGGACTCAGACTCGACATTTGGATTGAGACATCGGACGAGGGATTATTTGGGACTGTATCGAAGACTTGGTGTTGACGACATTCCTATATTCCCCTCTCCTTCGTCTGATCCCCTCTTCTTCGTTTGATCCCCTTCTCTCCGTCTGTATGTATGCGTAGGACTGTGCCAAGCTGTCCGTAATGTGACTCTGACACGTGCTACTTCGTTTCCTCTTTGCCTTTGCCTTCGTGGAAATGTTCCAAAATGCGCGCCCGTCATCATGGATCTCATGTCAATGAAAAATTAAATAAATAAATAAATAAATAAATAAATAAATCCGAACAAATCTACAGCTAGGACGTACACTATCACATACTACACGTTATGCGTGTGTGTGTGTGTGTGTGTGTGTGTGTGTGAGAGAGAGAGAGAGAGAGAGAGAGAGAGAGAGAGAGAGATGAGAGAGGAAATATGTGAAGGATGATGATGATGATGACAAGAGGACACTTACCCGGTACTGGCGATGGTCTGCATGTGGGCAACATCTTCAGTGACTTCGTTGGCTGATGAAGTTAACGGTTGCAATAGTAGGCAGATCGTGGCTGGGTAGGCAGTAGGCAGTGCGCCGAGAGTCAAGCAGGGGAAAGGGATTCAGCTCTTGCGTTGGTAGTGGCGAGAGCAAACTCTCATTGACATTTGGTTTTCAGTATTACGATTTTCCATTAATGTTATATTGGTGCAATGCGGCTTTCTGGACACTGTGATACATCCTGGCTTTCAAATGTGATTGTGCAATCTGGATATTGTCATTTTTCTATTACTCATTTTCTTGCATTTTTATTATTATTATTATTATTATTATTATTATTATTATTATTATTATTATTATTATTTGTGCAATCAGATGATGCCGTACACTTTGCCCTCTCCAGGCACCTGCAGACTAGCGTTGCACGAGCCGCTGTAGCAGCGCTTTCGCATGGCTTCCGCGAGAATGAATGAATGGTTGACTGCTGCCTCCTGATGTATACTCCTGTAACTCGGTGGTCTGCGTTTTCCCATCGATCAATGACACACACAGTCTCAGAAGGTATTTACTGGGCTGGACTGGGACTGACTAGCCCGGTGCCGCTGGCCGCATGACATTGCACCGCAGACTCACCTCAGTCACACAGACACGGAACACGCAGATATACAATGAATACACAGATATACAGTGACTCGAGCACATAATGCATAGTCACTCAGTCACAGTGACACACAGGCACAACCACTGTGACATACACAAAGACGCACGGTACACTGTGATACACACGCGGGTGCTAAGACGCCCACGACCAGTTGTTGTGACACGGACAGGTACAGTGACGCATACAGATACGGTGACACACACAGATAACTGTGTGTACACAGACAGCCACACATACATAGTGACGCGGGTGTACGAGGTGACACAGTTGTATGCGGTGATACAGCAGTGCGCAATGACGCAGTTGTTCACATGAATATAGTTGTACACAGTGAAGCAGTTGTACACAACAACGCAATTGTACCCGGTCGGTGGCACAGTCACCCACAGTGTGCACAGATACACACGGTGTGCACAGTCACACACAATCATGCTGTGACACACACGCAAACACGAAAAAACGAGCACGGTGTCACAGGCATAGTGCACAAACACGTAGTACATGGTACCACACGATGCACAATGAGAATACAATACGCAGACATAAGGTGCGCAAGTTGCATACACAGCCACATGCATAGGTGCACAGTGACACGCTAATGCTGTGAGACACGCACGCTGCACTCTACCAGCTACGGTCGTTGCCACCTACTACAACTATGGCTAGGCTCTCTCCTTCAGCCCACTTCAACCACGGGTATCTGCAGACCACCTTTGTACAGCAAACGCTTCCGCATGGCTTGCGCGACAAAAATCAGTGAATGGTCGGACGCTGCCTCTTGATTTATACTTTTGTTCGTTGCTGGTCTGCCCTTTTCCACTAGGCCCTTGTGCACACAGTCCCACATGACACTTGTTGACTGAACTAAGAGGAACTAGGACTGGGTACGGCGGACTTGGCAGGGGTGGGCTCACCGTATGTTCACTTACCTCTGATCTACTGTAGGTAACGTTCGAAAAGGCCACCTTGGACCTCCCGGACGTCTGTGGATCCGACTTTTGGTACTGCAGCGGCTACGGCCTTATCTTCCACCGTCACATTGTGATGAACATGCAAATACAGTAAAACAGACACGGTGACATAAGCAGATCCCGTGACACCTACACAGACATTGTGACAATCGTACATACACAGTAACATACCTACACAGATACACTACGGCGCTGGGCGCCAGGCAGAAAGGAGCAGCCTTGAAAGGTGTGTTGATGGGGCCCATGGGCACGAGTGTTGGTTTATTACTTCTTTATGGTGGCCCATTTTGACGAATTCCAGGGGCTATTGCGCTCTGTCGGTACATCTCTACTCGGACATCTGTGTGATTTCGCAACTTGGTTCTGTATATCGTCACGCTCGTATGCCGCGCAATTATTATGATTATGGTCATTATTGCTACTGTTACTTATTATTATCGTTAATATTGTTATTTTTATTATTATTATTTTTTTTATTATTTTTATTATTATTATTATTATTATTATGATTATTATTATTATTTTGTGTCGTTATTCTGATTGTTATCATTAAGTATCATACAGGGCCAGAAAAGGGGAGTATGGGGCATTGGAGAGGAGGGAGACACTATCATGGTGCCCACCTCCTCCATCCTTCTCCATACTTGTCTTTGTGTGGTCCTCTCAGATCCATGCCCTTCGACTTATTGACTAGGGCTTGATCCCCGTTGAGTTAACCCTTACCTCAGCTAACCCTAAGAGCCCAGCAATCGATTGCATGAGTTGTATATGACCAATGACAGGACGATTGCGGGAGCTCTGCCGGAGTTCAGGCGGAACTCTTGAGGCAGGGAACAGTGAGGTACGAGTACTTCAACATAAACCGTAAACCCTAAACCTTAAATCTGTAACCTTTAGGCTGCTACATATGACTATGTTAGTAACAAGGGTACGTCGATCTTGCTATGTGGGTATTCTTTGGGTATGTGGATGCAAAGGGGATCGATTACTCACATTCTTCTTTGTATACGCCGCCTAATGATAATGGGTTTCATTTGGTTCAGCCTGTTGTGATTGAATGCAGCGATGATGATCCGTGTCAATTATTTCTTGTCATACGCCTGATCCAAACATAAGTTCTCAAACTAACAATGATTCAGGGCTCGAATGCCATCAAAATGGATGACTTGAGCCATAGGTAAGACTTGTGTGGAGGTAAGAATAGCAGAGAAAGTCTGCCTTAACTCCAAATGAGCCTTACGCTTCGTCAGTGGTAAGTGCAGGGACCCTTGGACACCCGCCTTATTGAGGGCTAGCCATTGATAAGAGTAGCGGGGGAATCCTGTCTTATCAGTGACTAGTCTGATATAAGAGTTGTAAGGTTTCAAGGACACCTGCCTTATCATTAACCAACTCAACATTCTTTTCAGTAGTAAGAGCAGGCAATGACCCTTGGGCACCTGCCTTATTGAGGGCTAGCCAGTGATAAGAGTAGCAGGGGAATCCTGTCTTATCAATGACTAGTCTGATATAAGAGTTGTGAGGTTTCAAAGGACACATGCCTTATCATTGATCAAACTTAACATTCTTTTCAATAGTAAGAGTAAGCAAGGACCCTTGGACACCTGCCTTATTGAGGGCTAGCCAGTGGTAAGAGTAGCAGGGGAATCCTGTCTTATCAGTGACTAGTCTGATATAAGAGTTGGGAGGTTTCAATGACACATGCCTTATCACTGATTAAACCTAACATTCTTTTCAATGGTAAGAGTAAGCAAGGATCCTTGGGCACCCGCCTTATTGAGGGCTAGCCACTGATAAGAGTAGCAGGGGAATCCTGTCTTATCAGCGACTAGTCTGACATAAGAGTTGTGAGGTTTCAAGGACACCTGCCTTATCATTGATCAAACCTAACATTCATTTTGTGGTAAGAGTAGTAAGGATCCTTGGACATCCGCCTTATTGAGGGATAGTCAGTGATAAGAGTAGCAGGGGAATCCTGTCTTATCAGTGACTAATCCAATGTAAGAAGTAGCGAGGTTTCAAGGACACCTGCCTTATCAGTGGCTAGCCATAGAATAAGCCTACCGCTAAATGTGCTTGGCACACAGTGGCCAAGACCCACAAGTTTGCCCTTGTCAAACAAAGCTCCAGTAACAGATGGATATGTCCTAAATGGTCGACCATACCGCCACTAACTTTCTCCACAATCTGCATTGTTCAGTACTAACTAACTATCTCTGATTCTACTGAAAGGGGATAAGTGAGACCTTGCCTCAGAGAAAGACTATCCATTCATCTGATTCCTTTCCATGAGATTTTTTCCACAAGTTGGATTGATGATGTGATCATGTGTGTTGGGAGAAGGAAAGAGACCTCAGATAGGATAATCCCAAAAGGGCCCAAAAGGGATAAGAATGAGATAGTGAAAAGGAGTATGAAGAATTGTCGTGACAATAAAAGGGGAGTGAATTATTATTCACTACCTAAAGCGGAATGAGCAACAACCCAAACATTTAGTTAAGAATAGTAGGAGTCAGACAGGGAACACAAAGTCTAGAAGGAACTTTATAGATCTCAGTTAGGAAGAGAGATGTTAAGATTCTCTTGGACTGTGTTGTGTCTACAGGTTTCGACACTTCAGAGAACTTACGAGGAATCCGTAAGAGCAGCAATTCTGTTATCATTTGATAACAGGTCGGTAGAACTCCGACTCAACTTCCACCCATGGCTTGGCACCCACACCTAAGACAAGATCTAAGAAGGGAACAGATAAATCTTCCCCCTGTATCTATGTTTAAATTGTTCAAATCACACTCAGGAGTCTTCAAAATGTGTGGGGCTGGGGTAAAATGGAGTCAGGGTTGGGAAGGAACGTTGTTTTCAAGGGTTTGGGGCATGAGTGGCATGCTGTGAGCGAGTTAAAGGTTGACACTCGTAGCGCATTCTGTGTTTGCATTTGTATGTGTGTATGTGTTTTCCTGCATCTGCGCAGGTGTTGGACATTTGTACTGTCTCCTGAGTTTGGGATCTTCTGGATATTCGGGCAAAGGGGCACGACAATCGTGAAAGTGAGGTCCACCGCTCAGTCAACTCCCCTGATTTATATATATATATATATATATATATATATATATATATATATATATATATATATACTTGTGAATGGGATCGTAGGCCAGTCGGTACCTAGAAAGTCATTTTGTTTGGGACTTCTTTTGAGAAGAATGAGAGATTACTAAGGGTTTGACTCTGACATTTTCATAAGGTCAACAAAGGGGACATAGAGTCATTGTCATAGTTAGTTAAGCATGGAAGACTGTCCGAGAAGTCGACCTGATTAGATAGTCGGTCTGGAGAGTTAGCATCTCGAGGCTCGACATACGGGTCAGTCTTAAGGCGTTCTACCGCGCGTATGCCTATGCTACGGCGATCGAGAAAACGCCCTCGGCTGACCTACCTCTGCGATTGCATGCAAAAACCTTCGCACGTGGGTCAGTAGCTCAGCAGGGATACGCCCACCTAAGGGATGGTGATAGCTCCCGCATGTGGAGGTAATGTTGTACCTCGCGGGTTCCCTAACTTGTCGTAGGGAGTCGTGAGAGGTATAGCACGTGCGCATGGTCGGAGTTGGTATTTTGTGAAGTAACCAAGAGAGACTCCTGCGTGAAACGACCGTGAGGTCCAACACAAAAAAACTACTTCGTGTCTAGGGTGTGGGACCGCCGCGCGCGACACCGTGTACCATAGTACCAGCCCAGTAGGTAGGATCACGAGGTCTAGGTCGTGTGGTCCGGTAGGTCCAGTAGATCCTGTTAGTTTGTCCGGCTAGTCAGTCAGTCCACTCAGGACAGAGTGGAATAAAAGAGTTAGTCAGTTCATTCTCGGTGCTTGTTGTTTGCGGCCATAGCCGCTGTACTGTATGCAAGCCATTTGCTCGAATAAGACTTTTTTTTTTTTTTTTTTTTTGACAATCTTCAAAGTCCCAATATCTCATCTTGGCTTCAAATCTCGTGTGTGAGCTTTGATGTGCTTGAAGTGTGTCATCTGTGCGAAGTGGGATGTTGCACTTATTGCCCGAAAAGCCCCAGGTGAGCTATCAACTCTTTTGTTGATTCAAGTTATCCACTATGTAACTAAATGTTCCAGACGAAGATGGGCTCCATACGCCCATGGACAACACACACACGCATACACACGTACACACATAAGTGTAGTAATGCATACTTCCATATTCTAGTGGTAGATTCATTCAATTTTTTCTGCCTATCGCTGGAAGTGCCTTGAGACCAGCCGCGGAATAGGAGACTCACTTGCTTGGCCAGTGTATTGCCCATCCTATCGAAGGAAAACCTCGTTTATACACACACACACACATACACACACACACACACATACACATGCTCGCACACACCCGCGTACGCACATGCGCTCATACACACACACGCGTGACAACATATGTTTCCCTCGTTCTAGCGGTTGATGCATTCGATTTAGCTCATCCCATCAATGGAAATTCTCTCTCTCTCGTCATAATGTAACATGATGTCGAGCGCATCAGTCCGGCACCGCACCAGGGCAGCGCGGGACCCTCCCGGCCGCGTCACGCACGAGTTGGACTTAAACCCGTCGTCGCAAAATATACATGGAGCTTCCACAAAGCCGCTCCGACCGAGTGCGCCAACCATACCTCTCGCGAGCCCCTACGATAGGATAGGGCCTACGCGAGGCACGACTTMCCTCCMCCTTACGGGAGCTGTCACCTCCCTTCGGTGGGCGTATCCCCGCCGAGCTACCAGTCCACAGTACGAAAGCTAGTCAATTGCAATCGCAGAGGTGGACCAGCCGAGGGCGTTTCTCGTTCGCTGTAGCATAGGGGGTACGCGTGGTAGTACGCCTCTATCGGACCCGCACGCGAACTGGCATTTTGGGGGGCTGAGGTCCCAAACGCGGTTTGTCGCTGGTCGACTAGGACGCATCCCACATACCACGCGCACACCATTTCAACAAACACAAAAATAAACATATACACACACACACATACGAAACGACACAACACAAACAACGCGGCAATGCTCCTAGCCCCTCAGTAGCCATCCCATAACTTTCTGATGCGGAAATCGGATAGGCGTCGCCCACGAGATTTAGTATAAAACCGCGCGGGCGCAGGGCCAACTCATATCGACTCGCAATGCAAGCGTACGCAAGCAGTGGCAATGATGGCGTACTATGTAGTGCCCATAATCAAGCGGTCTCTCCTGGGTCTGAGTACCGCTTATGACACTCAAGTGTCAGACTCGAAGCGTCGTGAGGGTCTAATCCTTCACGACATTGCACGGCTGAAGGAATAGTCGTGCAGCCGCCGCGAGACCTTCGGCCTTTGGTCTGAACGTCTTGGTAGGCAAGGCAAATAGGCTCTGCACGGGGGCAGATTCCTTCCCTGCAGAGTCTAGGGCTTGGGATGTCCTGGACAAGGACCTTGAATCCCGGCCCAAGACCAACGTCCGACTAGAAAAATCCCCAAGAAGCAAAACAAATAAAAGGAAGGGCCTTCCCTATGCCTCTCAGTCCTAACCTCTGAGTAGACTCTCATTATGAGGCCCCCTTGCTCATTCAGACATTCAACCCCAAGTACACCCAAGTATATATATATATATATAAATGGGCAAAGTATGTGACGATCACTTCTCACAGTCTCATTGGGGTCCCTCACAACCATTCGTATATATGTGATCGCAGGCAACCAAATCCAGAAATTTGATTCACAGCACATATCTGCAATCACATCAACGAGTCAAATCAACAGCCCACGCACTACACGGAGTCAATCCCAATCATCTTCGACACTCTTACCCCTCGCTTTAGCCATGCAAGCCCCAACCTCCTGTCCAACCAACCTTAATTAAGCACTCAGTACCTTTGTTAAATGACCATTCAATAAAAGTCCGGGTGAAACCTTAATGAAACAATGAAATCACCAGGGCTAAAGCCTTTTAGTTTGAGTGTGAAGGGTGAGTTGGAATTGAGTCGTAGACCGACGAATCGGCAACCGATCAGTTATCAGTGATAACAGATGATGTTCTTCAAAGGATCAAGCTGAATCTAGTCCGGATCTTGAATCAGACGATCAAGAAGGCCTGTAACGCATGACAGACCAATGCCCCAGGCTGAACCTATAAGCTCATGGAGGACAATCTTCATATCATGATCTTTCCCAAATCATCCTAATTAACTATATCTAAGCCTACATCTAAGCAGTATGGTAAAATCTCCCCTAATCAGAGTGGACTATCAAAATCGCCACCTGTCAAAAATAAAGTCGATCTCCTTTAAACTAAGAAAATTTCGGCAGCGCTTCCCGTAAGAAAAATGCTTTTCCTGAATTTATATAAGTCTAAGTATGAAAGCAGAAATAAACTTTGATTATGGAAAGTCCAATTTTGTCTAACTCCCTGAATTAGTAAAAATTTGGGTAGCACTCCCTTTAGAAAGGGGGACTTCCCAGATTTACATTAAGTCAGATATGAACTCAAAAGACGACTTAAATTCAATTTAGACAAGACTTAACCAATTCCTTAGTTTTGCAGAAATTTTGGCAACACTCCCTTTAGAAAAGTGCTATTCCAAAATTTATACAAGGTTAAGTCCAGAAATTGAAAGTAACTCTGACTTCTCAAAGTCCAATTTTGTCTAACTCCCTGAATTAGCGAAAATTTGGGCAGCACTCCCTTTAGAAAATGAGACTTTCCAGATTTTTACTAAGTCAGATATAAGAAAAGACAAAGCCGAACTTTTGACAAGTCAAAATTTAACTAACTTCTTGGATTTGTAAAAATTTCGGCAGCGCTTCTCGTAGGAAAAACAGCTTGCCAAGATTTATACAAACCAAGTATAAGAAAAAATCCTAGAAAATGCAAGAATTGATCTAAGTTAAGAAAAAAAGTTACTACAGAAAATGCAGGAATTGACATTAACTCCTATGACTCCAGCACGTGGCGAGCAACTAAAGCAACTACCTATCAATCTGAAACTCAGACTAAGTAGTAATCTCACATAGTCACATGCAGGCCAAACCACAGAGGTAAGTACTCTCGCCAGTCCCAAGTCAACCCGAACAAACAATAGTTCATGATCTCTCAATGATTTAACCCTTTATACCCAGCTTACATAAGGCATAGGTCAGTCCGCCTGAACTTACAGACCGCGTTCAACTTAGCCAAGCCTAGAGTCAGAATGCCTAAACTTATAGAGCGTTCCGACTTGGCCAAGTATACACGAACAGAGGGCACAACTACTTTTTTCTTCTTTGGGCACATGACTAGACCACTCTAGTCGCCCTGGACTGTTTAAAGTATCCAAGTTATATATACTTGTCTTCACCTTTATCTTCTAAGGCTGCATATGACTGAACTAACTTAAGTTCAGTCTGCCCCAGTTTACCACTAATTTTATTCTTAATTATACTCTCTTCAAGTTGTGATACGGCTATAGTCAGACCACCTAAACTTATAGAACAATCTGATTAGCTCGCTCCTAGTAGAATCATAGTAAAGTATAGCCAAGTTATAACCATTGGGTTCCAGCATGTGCGAGGCTTTGAGCCAGACCCCCTGAACTTACAGAAGGATCTAACTCTCTGCCAATTTTCATTTCTCTCTGAATCATCATGTGTGTGGCATCGAGTCAGACCCCCTGAACTTACAAAAGGGTCTGCCCTTTGCCAAGATTACTTCTTCAGATTAAAAAGCAGGAAGAGGCTGAGCCACCTAAACTTAAAGAGCAACCCAGACCTCCTCGTTCAGAAACCAAAGAAATAGATAAACCCTAGTGAAAACAAAGCAACCCCAAGGCACCAAAACTTATTGAATGCCTCGAGTCCCTGAAAATCAGGCACAATCAGACCCTTCACAAGTTAGAGCAGTCAGACCACCTGAACTTACAGAACAGCCTGACCCTCCATGCAAGACCATAGCACTGGGTTTCCCCAAACTTATGCCATTGGGGACATCCCAGCCTCCAGAGCAATCGGACCCCCTAAACTTATAGAAGGGTTAGACGTTCCATGCAAACCAAAATAAGCAAAGCACTGAGTCTCCCCAAACTCATGGGGATCTCCCAACCTTAATGACCCAGTCAACCATCAAGCACAACAACCCTCCATCCTGCCTTTCCCAAGATGCAGATCTTTTCAACAATCTGAATTCACACAAACAACAAAGTTGAAACTGAAACTTTACAAACATTCTTTTACTTAATCTGGCTCAGTCTCCTGAAAGTCAAACAAAAATAAAATAGGGCTGCACTTCATATATTCAGCCAGCGATGCAATGGGAGATACAAATAGGGGTTATAACTGGATTTATAGAAGGGAAAGTAATGATTACCTGTTGGTTCCCTGCCTCCAGAACTCCTCCTGAGTTCCGTCAGAGCTCCCGCAATCGGTGGGCAGACTCCCCACAGAGTCTTGCCGTGGTCCTACGGGTTGCAATCCCGCCTGCCGCCTTCCCCTTAGATCAGGACCAGACTTAGAGTAAGAAGGGTAGAAAGAGGAAGTTTTAGACTCTCAGATCCAAGGAGGGTGCTCTCAGACTCGCAGGAGAGGGCTTTGTTATCTTGATGCGCCTGAGGCCCCCGCAATGGCGACCGAAAACAGTAGCAGCTTGACCCATCGGAAGTCAAACTACCGAAACAGACTCCCCTGACGAATTCCCAAATCACAATGGTGACCCCCCTTCGCCACCGTTCCACCATGCTGCAGCGGCAGCCTTCCTTGACACTACACTACTGTCTCCCCTGAATGCAGCCAACCAGCCCCCCCCCAAACAGTTGTGGCCAAGGCAGCGCAGCAGCCCGCAGCAAGTTCCATCAACCGCTACAATAGACGGTGCAGTTGAAAACGAACAGCAGCGTACCCAGCAGCAAGGCAGCCAATGAGGAACAACCTGTAGCAAGCTCTGCACTTGTCGCTGTTGGGAACGCGACCGAGGCAAGCAGCGGCACATACAATCAGTCGAGCAGCAAGGTACACAATAATAGACCTGCAATAGCTTGTAGTAGCCCGTAGTAATCCGCGACCAACTCAGCAATTGCTGCGGCTGGAAGCGCGGCTGAAACAAACAGTGGACGCCCAGCAGCGAGGCGGCCAGTTTGATACAGATCCCAACCGCCGCCTACATCAACAACCAAGAGCCCAACCTTCAAATACCGCAGGCTGGGCCTCAGGCCGCCCAAGTCTGCGAGTCGTGCATATGAGCAAAACTGAAATGGACCTTTCTACATGAGGTAGGAAGATACGTTAGCCCGCTGCCCCTCCCTACTCACCCAGTGACTACTCACATGAAGATTTGTTCCCACCCACCAACGCCTGATCAGCTACATCTAGACTTTGATAACTACGACGTGTGCTAGCAGTGAGAGCGGTTGCACCTGAGAAGAAGGCCACAACTCAGGAGAATCCGAGGAACGAGACTGCTGTAGCCTTGAAGGAGAGACAACCACCACGGTCAACAGGTAAGCTACTGCGGCTTCCTTTCGATGCCTTCACACCAATTTCACCACTCGAATGAGCAACATCGAATGGATCCGCCGTTAACGTATGGAAATATATAGCACCGCCCGACCCTGCATCCTCGCTCGACTCCCCCGTCCCACCGGTAAGTTTTCTATGTCACGACTGCCTCATGCTGCTCCCATCGTTAGAACGATCAACATGGATTCCAAACGGACTCTCCTGCTTAAAGCAGAGGCAGATACATGCCCTGCGAAGTGGCTCCGTAGCCCGTTGTTCGATTCACCTCGCATCGCCAGTTCTCAGGTACGAACCCTCTTCCTTTCTCTCTCTCTCTCTCTTTGCCTCACCAACACTTCGCGCAGTTGCAAACGAATTCGATCAAAGCCTTCGGCTAATAGGGGCGATGCGCCCAGTCCAACGCTATCACGAGAGCGGATACGTGGGCGAGCAATTGCGTCGATCATAATGATGGCTGCGCTCGTGCGGATAACAAAAGTCACTACTCTTACTGCCGCCGATGGCCATTGAAGGAGGGAATTTGAGAATGAATCTTCCGCAAGAACGCGGAGAGATACATAGATATTTCGAAAATTTTTCCTCCCTGTCCGTTTTTCACTTACATACTGCGCAGTCCTTTATTGACACAACTGAAAAAACTAACCGCTAACCTCCCGATCTAACCCCGCCATCCTATTTGCGATGGTCCAAAACCTCAGATTCATACCTCATCCCCCTCAATCCCATCGCTGATCGATCAAGATCTTCGTTTCTAACCCACTTCATCTCCCTCCTTCTCGACACTCTCGCACATACTTTTCTCTTCTTTCTACTAATCTACTCCTCCATCCTTCTCTCTAAGCGCGGATTCGGGGTCGCAAAGGTCCAGAACCTCAGAATCGAGCCCTCCCTTGCCCGATTTCGCAAGGAATCAAGTGAGCTACCCAACTTCCACTTCCACCATGCTCACCTCCCGCCATAGCTCCGCGACCACTTTTCCTCCCTATCTCTAATCCTACTAATCCTTGACTAAAACTAACCTCGAAAATGGAATCGCTCGTCGTCAAAACCCCTTCGTAGCATCCTCCTTTTCCGACTTCGCTCCGAGACTTCGCCTACCAGGCTTTCCTCAATTCCCAACACGCTCCTGCTCACACCATCGACCCTCCTCGTTGACGTCACCCCGTTTCCTTAATACCACGCAGTGCCGGTCTGGCGGCACGTGAGTGTCAAGAACCGGAAGGACGCCCGACCCTCGGACCCCGCCCTGATTTATGCGCGTCATCCTTGCGCAGGGGCCATGCTAGTCTTCTCTGTATCGTTCCAGTTTTACGGGAAGCTGATTTCGACACGTTCATGAAGGCAGTTTGTAATTGCACTTCCGGCAGCCCTGCGGGTGTAACACACCCCCGCGCGACCCCACCGAACCTGAAACGCAGGTCGTGTACGTGCGGCATTACCGGCCCTTCTTCCCCAAGTGCAATTACAACCTCGGACCCTGATTGCGCCGTAGTTCTCTCCTTAGTGGGTATTTTCGCAGGGCTTAACCTGGGCCTTGCCTCTGTGGTACGTCGCAGCCCAGGTGGGTTTAGGCAACTCAAGGTGTCCGACCTTACTCTCAAAGTTCCACCATCCGGATTCCGACACGGATCTGCATTTCAACAGCTCAATGGTGTACCCACGGAGCTAGGCCCACAGGTCCCGTACCGCCCACGACACCTCGTCCCAAGGCAAAACGGGGCGCGGCTCCGGCGCAGCCACGAACGTGGTTTGTAATGGCGCTCCAGGCAATCTGCGAATACAACACTCCCCACACGACACTGCCGCAGTCTCGCGTCCCAGAACGGGATGCGAAAAAAAAGGGGTTAGAACTAATAAAACGAAAAACGAAACAGATAAAAAAAAAGTAAACACCATATTGTCGAGGATTAGCGGGACTGCTGGCACCTCACCAGTCCCGCGGATCGGGCTCGCCACCGCGCTCGTAACAAAACCGAGGGGGATAACCCTGTCAGGTCCTCGACCCCTCGGTCTCCTCCATGCCGCTTTGCTGCTCCCGTGCTGGCGCCCGCCGGCCTCGATCCCCGATCCTCCATAGTGTCAACCCAATGCCATAACCTATAGGGCTAAGCCCAAGCCTGGTGTGAAACTCAACATGAAGCGGTACCGTGCGGCACTCTGGGTCATTCTGCGGCCTGCGCCTGCACGCACGGCCACTATGATAGCCATGCCAGCCTACCAATCGTGCCGCGGGGCTACTCATATCTGGTCGTATCCTAGGTTGCCCTCGTCATTGCTCCAACTCTCTCTATTTAGTCTCATCCATCAGGTCCCATCATCTGGATTGACATAGGTCGTCTGCATGTCCATGGTCCACGGACGCGCCTACTAAGCTGTCGATCGTACTATAAAAAGGAAAGGAAAAAAGGTATTCCTAAGTCCTGGCTTAATAAAAAATAAATAGTATTTATAATAACACAAAACGACCGGCATCCATGTCGGCTTCACAATCAAGATCAAACAGAGGAACTCACGCGCGCCTTAAACCTCCACGCCCCCGCACTCTCTATTCCTAGACGTTGCCGTCGAACCTTTAGTTCGCGCGCCCCCGCAACCCGCGCAGCCTTTCCGTAAATTCTGAATCGACCCATTTCTCTGTCAACTGCAAAAACCCAGTGCGAGTACCCTTGTAAGGGTATCCGCACCGACAACGAACCACCACTATGCGCAACATACCAGTCATGGCGTAGGGTACAAACGTATATTCCAACAAGTCAAGTGATGATGGCTTCTCCTTACGATGCCGTTTGGTTGATGCGCCCCCCCCCCCCCCCCCCCTTTTCTCCTCCTTCTTGACACTCCCTTCCTTTCCCCGGACACTTCACTGAACTATCCACTCTGAATGAGCGACGGCGGTGGGTACAAAGGCAAGGGTGTAATCAGTGCGAGCTGACATCTCGCATTATCTAGGCATTTTCCTCGCCCAAGATTGGTAACTACAACAATCTATCTCCGTCACGCTGAACCTTACCCGGGTCTGTCGATCTAGGTAAGCAACTTGTTTGATTCGTCGGTGTGGAGTGTGTGTGCTCAGGTAAGCTCTCTCCCTCTTGCCCACCCGGTTACATATACGTACACGTGCCTGCACACTCGCATGCATACGCATGTATATTTCCACACTCTTTGCGTTAGATTCATTTGGTGTTCTTCAGCCTACACTCATACCCATACATGTGTACACACGCTCAAGCATAGGAACGTATATTTCCATGTTGTAATGAGAGATTCATTCGATCTTGTTTTCTCCTCTTCGATCGAGGTCCCATGAAGTTAGCTGCGAAGTTGGAAACTTACCGGCTTTCTCTTTCCTATCTTTCTCTCTCACTCACACACACATATACACACTAGAGTGATGCAGTGTATATTTCCATGTTCTAGCAGTAGATTCATTCGATTTTGCTCATCCAACCGATGGGAGTATCGCGATGCGAGCCGCGAAAGATAGGAGACTTACTTGTTTTCTCTCTCTCGCTCATTCCCTCGTCGTTGATTATTGACAAGGTTCGATGCTCCCCGCTTAGCAAAATCCGTCTCGATATGCAGTACACGAGACTACGGGCATGCGACAGGTGCATGCGAATATTCCAACGGGCCGGGCTATGAGAGAGACCCGCTGCAGACTTAGCTATCGACCGTCAGGAAATGACTCCTGTCTTATTCTTCTTCTTCTTCTTCTCTCCTTCTTTTTTTCCCTACGTGCGCTCAACATCTCCACCTGCGCACCACCACTGTACTTCTTCGTTTGCCATCCCTTACCATTACTGCATGTCCTCCTTCCTATTTCGAAGCTTAACGATCGAACAATAATGGAATACGAACCCATTCTTTCCTTAGGATTCGTAGCTTTCACCCTTGGCTCGATGCTAGATGCTCTTTACTGAGTTTAGAAACAAGAGAGTACAACTTGGTCATGTATACTAATTATCCCGCTTTTCAGCTCCACATTCAGATACTCATTCTCCTATCTGGTCGCCACGTGTCCTGATACTGTAATAATTTATAGCCACTTTAGCTCGTACCTCCAAAATAGTGCATATAGAGGCAATTCATAATAATAATAGTAATAATAATAGTAATAAATAGTAATGATTATAATTTGGATAATAATACGGATTGTGATCGTAATGATATTTGGTAGAAAGAGGGAATAACACAGAGCAACCTATCTCGTTACTTTCGATCGAGTGTCGACACAAATGGTTAACAGGTACCCTCACTTTTCACCCCTAGGGCAACCTTCACATCCGTTGCGTCTCCCTTTCAAAGCTCGAGTGTTTGCATCAAAAGTTCTCCCTCCTTAAACTCATGCGACAACACAGGAATCACGAACACAACCAAGCTACTTCCAAGCGGATATTTCTCCTTTACCTCCTCTTTCCTTGTTTCGATCGTGCCTTCATCGCCTCTAGCTACTGCGCTTGCAATCACAGTGCTTAGCTAGTGATGACCTTTGTTCCCTTCTCATTCCCCTATCGGCCCTTTTCCCCTTCAGCTTTCTCTCCTTCTCCTCCACTCTTCCTCCACATTTTCCTTTTCTTACTCACGCGCTATCTAGTTTGTCTGCATGCGCTATCCCATGATCGTCTTCCTGTTTTTTTTTTTTTTTTTTTTTTTTTTTCCTCATTTCTGCGCTTGTTCTTCCGCATGCTCCATCTTGCCGTTGTGTGTCTTCTGCGGGAGACCCAGCGCTGGAGCGGATCCAACTCTACCGGGATCTCTCTTTGCGATCCGCAGTCTCTCGCTGAAGCTTCCCTGATCTCTGAGCTAGATTTAGCGCCTCGCTGCACTACTCTTGAAAGGTACAAAACGAGAGTAAATCTTCCGCTAGAACACGGAAAGATATAGCGACATGATTTTTGACTTTTGTGCATTTCAAGAGTAGTGCAGTGAGGCCCTTACTCTCTCGTAAATCTATAAAGCTCTAACCGCGGGGCCCAAAAGAAAACCAAACTTAAACTAAAAAAGAAGTTGAAAAAAAAAAAAAAAAAAAATCCAAGGAATATTGTTACTAACTACCCCGTTGTGCCAACTCTCACAACCGTTCTAACTGCATTCAATCCCGATATGGAGGTCACGGTGTCTAGGCAAATATCCTGATAAGGGTATTTGCCAGGGATTTTAAACGTCGGATGCTGTCCGACTCTTTCGTTGGATTGAAGAACCTGATGAGACTGACATTGCCAAAAGTTTATTCAGACCTGACCTGTGACTGAGAGATTAAAAGTTTTCGAGCTTTAGTTCAAACGCCTGTGACATCCGAGAGTAGCAACAATAACTGGAAGTGCTTCATTTTGTTGAAACCGCAGAGGCACGCGGACGTGAGAACGTTAAGGCTAGACATATTCTACCTAAAATAATGTCGCGCGACTGCTAAGCCGCGCGATTTAGAGCCTAACAAGGCTAAAATGAGGGACGCACCGGGTATGGGTCTGCGGCGCGAGAGGAATATGAAGTTTATATTTTTTTTTCTTGGGTCCGCCGGGTTTGACTTCGAACCAGGGGGCCGACAGACCAATACCGTGCCTACCGGGCTAAGCCCCAACCGGTTAGATGGCGGGGTGATGACTGTTTGGCAAGGTGAGGCAGGTAGAACCTGCCTGGTCCTGTAGTTGGCGGGCCTATTTGGAAAAAACCCTTCATATAGAAGGGCTGCTCTTGCTATACTAGAAGCAGGAGCTAGCGCAGTAGGAGCACGCCAGACTTTCACCCCGCAGACACGGGGATCGAATCTCACCAGTTATTGGGCTAGCTCCTTTGTCGAGCTGCCCTGTTTGAGTTTTAGCATGACACGCTCGATTGCGACTGCGCGATCTCTGTGATCGCACGACCAAGATTGACCGCGCGCAAAGAAGCTGCATGGCCCGTGAGCAAGGATGACACGCATAAATAGAGAAAACATCTCGAGTCCTTCAGGACTCGAACTCGGGCCTATATTTCAACAATTCGTGGGTGTACCACGGATGACCGTTGGCGTAAGCCAACGGCTTAAAAAAAATAAAAAATAAAAATAAATAAATAAAAAAAATGCAGTCACATATGGCGCGCCAGATGGCGCAACCTGAAGTGCTTGGGGCGTTTAGATCCCCAGTGCACCTGACGGTGCCCGTTTCGAACAGGTAGCCATTTTTACAGGTAAGATTGTTTTTTTTTTTTCCTTTTTTTTTCTTAGATTTTTTTTTTTTGACAACTTCTGATGGCTCCGGTCTATTTGTGGGGAGCTGCACAGGCTGGAAACCGGGTCCAGCGTCCCATAAGTAACAGAGTATCTCAAACAGATTATCCTGGAGGGTGTGCAACTCGGGCCTCTTCACCCGCTAGGGGCGCCAGATAGACTTGATGAGCTAGCCCCTGTATTACTATCCCACTGTGTTTTCATCCAATAGCATGCCCTGTAAGCTTGAAGGATTGGTCATTGCGCTACAGATTCAAATAATTGTATACTACTGCCACTCGGTTCCTGTGATCACTGAGGCTGCAAAGTGAGCTCCGAATGTCCTGACACTAGCTAAGCTGTAGTTCCCAAAGGAGGCCTGCTACTCGATTCCTGTGATCATGGAGGCTGCAAAGTGAGCTCCGAATGTCCTGACACTAGCCAAGCTGTAGTTCCAAAAGAAGGCCTGCACTACTACTTAGTACTGGGTCTGAAGGAATGAAGACTGATCTACCAGAATTCAAATTTAGGGTGGTCTAGGACCCAGGAGCCATGGAGTGAGGAAAATTCCCCCATCTGATTTCCTGCTGGCTAATCTCCCTTCAATACCCCAAGTACTGAAAAACCATTTATACTTAGACCTTCTATGTTTTCTCCTGTTCCAATCTGCCCAGATTATAATTCTAATTCGGTCTAGAATCTCTTGAAGAGTAGCAGCATCAGAGTGGAACCTTTTCTTGAATAACCTGTCGTTTCTCATCTTCCAAATGACATCTATTATTGCAGCCAAGGCTACGTACCCCCAACCCTTCTTCAATGACGTCTTAGGTGCGAGAATGCCATCCAACACAAACCTCTCGTCCCACTTGATCCTGCACCTCGAGAATTTCTCCCGGTGCGTGCTCCACCAATTCCAGATTCTGCGTGACTCAATACATCCCCACCAAAGGTGAGCTGAATTCTCTTGTTCTTTCTTACACCTGACGCATTTCCTTTCTACTGGCATATTTCTATCAGCCAGCCATTCTGCTGTGGGGACAACTCTATGCGACTGTAACTAAGAAAGGCTTGCCATCTTAACTGATGGGATGACCTGTAGGGACGTCCACATTCTGGTAAGATCCTCAGACAAGACTTCCCTCCTCTTCTCCCCGTTGTACGAGCGCTCTGCATTCCACTTACTTTTAACAATCAGCGGAGTGGAAAAACTTGTTGTCTGAATATTGTATCCTATTTTTGGCTTGTAGTCCAATAAGGTAGTTTTACCTTGAGCCTTGTGATGAGTCCAGCCCCACTGTGTAGGGAGGGAGATTAACTTCCTTATTGGTGTGACCCCCAGCGGACACTCACTCAATAACTTACCATTTTTTTCCTCTCGCTCTCTTACCAGAATTGGCCTACTCTCACTCCCTAACTGAATGCGGTCCAGAGCATTGCCCGGCGTGTTCACTGAGATTATTAGCCGGCCGTTCCCCCGGGTCATTACCTGGCCCCTCAGAGCCAATGCACACCTTTCATGTTCAACAGCCTTAACCTTCCAAACTGTATTCGGTGGGTCCTCCTTGCCTCCCTCGATCCACTGACCCTCATAGGAGGCCCACTGGTTCTCAAGGATATGTTTCCACTCGACAGGGATACTCTCTATGATTGCTGTTAATTTATGAGGGACTTGTCTTAGGTGCCTTAACTTGGATTTAAGTTCAACAGGGGATCTCCAGGCGCTGATGTCCCTGTTCCAAATATCCTTTACTCGTGAGACTCTCTTCTGAATCCAAGAAAACCAGAATGAGCCTTGCTCATCGGACGTGGACCAGGGGTTACCCTCCGGGGATCTGATCCGTGGGTTTTCAAAAATATGTTGCTGTAGGACCTCTTCTACGGATACTGGATTCCCTTGTTGAGTGGGCATCACCTCCAACCAGGCAGCCAAGATATCAGATCAAATGCCAGACTTAATCTTCTTTTTAACAAATGACTTACTGAGCAGGGCAACGCCCACGTCCTCCTCTCTGGTTAAGTCCCACTCCCTATCAAGGATTAGCTTCGCAAGATCAAGCCACGGGTGTCCAGAGATATCCATGAACACTTTAATAGGCCACCTTGCCAACATGGCCTTAATTTGATATTGGGGGCTCAGGACCCCCAACCCACCATTACTTTTATCTCCTATCACCTTGTTCCATGAAACTTTTTCATAATATCATAGATTGTCATCAAATACGCCCTTCCAAAGGTACCTCCTGGCAGCCCTATTTATCCTAGCATATGCCTCCGTCTCTAGAGGCCTCACTGCCCCTGGGTACCAATAGTTTGAGAAGACACTTGCGTTTAAAATAAGGGCCCATCCTTGAATAGAGAGTCCTGGGACAGCTGCAACCTTTTCCAGTCTGGCGAGGGTCTTCCCCTCCACTATAGCACTGACCATCCTTTTCACATTTGTCAAACCAACTTGTACACCCAAAAATCTTTCGCTTTCCTGCAAGGCCAGGCATTTCAGTCCCCAATTCACACACAAACGCTCGTCCTTATGCACTATAGCCACAGATTTGGGCCAATGAACAAGCGCCTCAGAAAATAACGAATACAAATCCAAGCATTTCTTAAGGGCGTTGAGGGAGCCCTCTGAGTTAGTAGATAGAGCGAACAGGTCATCAGCCATTGCTGATGCCTTCCATTGCTTCCCGGGGCCAAGTCTAATTCCGTTGATATCTGTTTTTTTCGGGATTGCAGAAAGGAGAACTTCCATCTGAACAACGAACAGCAAAGGGGCCAAAGGACAACCCTGTCTAAGGGACCTTGAGAGAGAGAACTCCTCTGACAAGACCCCTTCAACCATAACCTTCCCAACTCCGTCAGTGTACAACGCTTTAAACCATGCACAAAAGGGAGTCCCAAATCCTGCCACTGACAGTGTCTTGAGGACAAAGTCCCAATTGACCCTGTCATAGGCCTTCTCTAGGTCTAGAGGTAGTGCCACCACATCCGGCTGTTCCTCATTCATGAGTTCAAGAGCTTCAATAGTTAACATAATGTTGTTCATGATGTTTCTCCCTTTAACAATGCCAGCTTGTTCTACTCCGATCAGATCAGGCAAGTATCTTTTGAGCCTTAGGCCTAAGGCTTTAGCTAGGATCTTGTAAGAGGTGTTGAGCAAGGAGATGGGTCTCCAATTGCCGATGTTTCTTTTGTCTCCTTTCTTGTATAATAGCGAAACAATCCCCAACCTCGAGACTTCTCCTAACTCCTTTCCCTCTAGTAGACCATTGTAGATCGAAACCAGCTCCGGGCCTAGGATGTCCCAGAAGGTGAGGTAATATTCGACGGGCTGTCCGTCGTCGCTAGGGCACTTGCCCTTGGGCATATTGATCGCTGCTACCTTTAACTCCTCTAATGTGACCGGTTTGTCTAGGTCTAGCGTCAAAAGTTTTCCATAGTTCATTCGGGAGTGGGATCTCAGACTGAGCCACCACTTCCGGTCTTGATGACTGGAAAATGTTCGCAAAGTAAGTTCTAGCATACTCCATTATTTTAGGGGTATCTTTGGTTGTGACTTCGAATGGGTCGAAGGGGTGGTTGAGCTCCACTATCAGGGAGTTACCTTTCTTCGTAGAGAACCTTTTGAAATTTTCTTTGGTTAGTCTATCCCCTACCCCAATCCATTTAATTTTTGCTCTCTCGGCCTAGGCCTTCTCTTTCTTTATTTGGATGCTTTCAAGTTTATCCCTTAGTTCGTTCCTTTGAAAGAACCAGTAGTCATCCCATCTCGAACAGGCATTTCGTCAAAACGGACATATTATATTTTTTGAACGAAATCAAAACTGATTTTTTTTGCCAAAATCCGGTCGGAATTTTTTGCTCCTGGGGGTCCGGCGTTCCCAAAACACCGGACCCCCTACATGTATCTGGTCTATGGTTGAAACCAGATCAAAAAAAAAAAAAAAAAAAAAAAATTTGGTATCTGGTCTCAACCATAGACCAGATACATGTAGGGGGTCCGGCGTTTTGGGAACGCCGGACCCCCAAGAGCAAAAAATTCCGACCAGATTTTGGCAAAAAAAGTCAGTTTTTGATTTCGTTCAAAAAATAGAATATGTCCGTTTTGACGAAATGGTTGTTCTCGGGTCTGATCCCATTTTTTCTTCTGCCCATTCGATTCTTGAGATGATTTGCTCCTCCTCAATTCTCTGATTGTTTGCTTTGATTCTTGATGCGAAACTAAAGGATGTTGCAGCAACTTTGTTGCCCGCGTCGAACCATTCCCCTTCATTATTGAAGTAGGGTTTACTCATTTCCCATTTTTCCAGTAGTTTTCGAACGGATTTGACTAGCGGTTCATCATTGAGGATGTTCGTGTTTAGTCTATAGTAGCCCATGCCCCTCTGTATTCTGTTGTCTGGGGTGAACGAAGCAATGACTGGTCTGTGGTCCGAAAGTATGTCAAAGGGCATTTTAACTTCCATGACCCAGTCCGCTGGTTTCCCTTTCAAGAGGAAGTAGTCTAGTCTGAGCATGGTGCATGAACCATTTGCCCTTGCGTTATGGGCTACCCATGTAAATTTTCTAGCGTCTGGGTATAGCCTTCTGAAGGGGTCCACGAACTCCATACTCTCTTTGAAGATGTTGAGCGACCTTGAATCCTGCCTCAACGGGTCAGCTGCTGAGGAGTCCATGGCCGGGTCCTGAATTGTGTTCCAGTCCCCTCCCAGGATTAAGTTTTCGTCATTGCGAACAAGCAACGGTAAAATTTCAAAAAATTGCATTTTTTCCCTCAGGTCCACCGGGGCGTAAATTGATATAAAGGACCAAGTTGTGTCCCCTATTTTTGCTGTAATCCAGACCCACCTTCCCATGGAGTCAGTTAACTCGTCCATCAGCTCAAAACAGAGATCATTACTAACCAAGATGGTTATACCACCTTTTGTACCATCGGCCGGGGCCCAAAACTACGGTCCCAGCCACTGCCATCGGTTGCTATCGATTTTCTCTTCGTTAAGTTTAGTCTCTTGGAGTAGAGCGACCTGGATCCTCTGCTTATGCAACAATGATTTTAAACGAGCCCATTTTTCCTTCCCATTCGAGTCCCCCAGGCCTCTCACATTCCAAGAGGCAACTCTCAATTTAGTCATCCTTAAGCACCACCCCTTCTGATTGGATGAGGGAGAGATCCGGGGGGGGGAAGAAGGAAATCTTCTCCTCCTCCATGTTGCTGTGTTTTTCATTGTTCACTCCCCCACTGATCGAGCAGCTGAGACCCAAGCTCGACTTCCGTCTCCTTTCACCCCCTTCCAAAGAGTCCCCTTTCCCCCCCCAAGGTGCGGACAGTGAGGAGTTGAAATGTACCGAGAATAGGTTAATGTCTGCAGCTAGAAGCCGATTATATTCTATGATTACGTCACCTGACACCGTGTTTGCTGTGTAGATCATGTTCGAGTGCAGTGATCGTTCATCCTTGGCCCATTCCATCGGGCACCAGTATGCATGCCCTTCCTGTAAGATTGCTAGTTCCTGTTCTGTCGGTCTAGCATCAAAGGCGGACAGGAACATGTGCAATTTCCTTCCCGAGGAGCCGGATCTGGTCAGCCTTCTCGAGCTCAATTTTGGTACAGCCGTCACAGCCACATTCTGTCCAATATAGTTGTTGACCTTTTCAAGCATCTGGGCTTTCGTTGGATTGCTGTCAACCGAGTAGGGGGTAAGATGTTTGAGGATGGATCCCTTGCTGTAAGTCAAGAAGGTAATTCCCTCCACCGTTTTCCGAAAAATCAGTGGAACAAAGTATTTTTTGATATTGTGAGCGCTTAAGTTTTCCTGCTTACGATTTGCTTTGGATATCAACTTTTGCCCCTTCTCTGTTGTTTCTTCCTTATTCAATTCAATTATCCCTTTTTTGTCTTTGGGACTGCACAAATCGTCCGCAGAGCCCAATGAATCGTACACTCCTAGGAGTTGTCCGTCATTACATGCGACTCATCATCATCATTGCCCTCACCCATGGCGAGTTCCTCTGTTGAATCCTGTTTTTTACCTTCCCCATCGGGAACTGTGGATTGAGTGGTCTGTTTGTTTTGACTTTCGTCATTAGAAGCAACACCGTGAGCACTAGTTTGAATTAACACCCCCTCTGTATCCTTAATTAGCCCTCTAAGGCTATCCCCTTTATTGTTCCTTGCTTCTATCACTTTGGCTGGCGGCTTCATTGCAGTGCCGGAGGCCAGGGAGTGTTCAGTCCCATGAACAGAGTTTTCTGAGTCTCTGTTTACAGTGAGGGACACAGGCTCCCTGTGAGATTTGGTCTGGTCGCTTGTGTTGTTGTTCTGGCTAGTTATGCTTGCTTCGTTTCCCCCCCCAATCAGGCTGTTAACTGCAGTGATCTCTACCTGTTGACCAGCCAAAGACAGGGACTGGGTAAGGGGGGGGGTGGCTGTTCCCAAGGAGGACTGATTTGTGTTTGGCCTTGTACCCCATCCGACCGTCCCCTGATCCTCTGAGCCCCGTTGAACTTCCGAGTTCTTGACATTCTTTCCACTCCCCAATGGGACAGCCCCTTTTGTTTGGACACCTCGTAAATTCTGCTCCTTGTTGATTTTCTTCCATGATGAGACTCTAGAGTTTTGCCTGAAGCCAAGTGAGCTTGACAGATGAGGGCCTGCCACAGCGGTATCTGTAGGTGGTTGCCATCCCGAGGGACCCAATCCCCTGCCTCGGGAGTATTGACTGAGTGCGCCAGCCAATAGACCGTCCTTGCTGGCGACGGTGGTAAACGAGCCAGTTCTCTGTGCTTCGCCTCCCCAGCCTTTCAGTTGCCTGGTTGAGGAGATCCCTCTTTGCTTTAATGTGTTGATTTCGAATTCAGTAGGAATTAGCAGATTTGTTCTTTCATCGACTCCTCCCTTTACCAGGCAGCACTTTGACTGCTGCCCTGCATAGTCTCTGCAGTGCTGGCAGTAGTCTGTAAATTGGGTGACAATTCAAATTTCCATGGTGGAGCCATCCTGTTGAGGCAACTGCAGGTCATTCGGGACTCTGTCTCTTCTGTCCCTGGGAATGTCAAACTTTACGTTGTTCAGTTTCGGCATATCTTCGTACCTCTCCGGCGGGTACTGCTTGAGGACATTGCCTACTGCAAAATCGATCGCTGATCTGACCCATGGTACAACTTTATATGACACTCTCAGTGCGATGACCCAGATCTTACTAACTGATTCCTCCTCCCTTGTTCTTTCAATCTCTTTCGGAGACATCCACCTTTTGAAGCTCAATTTATATAGGGCTCCATCAATCTTCAGTTTGTGGGATCCCATGTTCAGCAGGAAGTCAACAGTCTTCCTATCCCGGGGGTAATATGACATTACATTTTTACCCTCCTGGTGCACTCTCCCTCTTTCTTTATGATGCAGACAGGGGGGAAGGATCGAATCTTCCAGAGATCTTATGCAGAGTTCTTTTTTCTCAGCCGAGAGAGATTTAAAAGCCCCCTGGAAGAAAATCACGACAACATGCTCCCGCAACCACTCCTCCTGTGTTGCTTCGAAGTTGGCCGGGAGGGAGATTTTGACAGACTTGCCCTCCATCTGAAACTTAGCAATCTTTGAAGTATCTGGGATGACCATCTTGTCATAGCATTTTTCATGCATTCTACGAACGTCCTCCACTTCCACTACCATGTTTGGGTCCTGTTCTTTCCTTTTCTCCGTGTCCATGTCGTCATCATCTGATTCTAGTTCCGATTCTTGTTCATCCGCAGACCACCATTTCTGCCTTTCCATTTTCTCACTCCCTTTTTTAACTGATTTCAATAGATCCGTGGGATTTTGATCGCCCATATCTTGGTCCCTTTTGGATCGTCTGTCAGCCCCTCATGCCCCTCGGCTTTGCCTGTTGGCAGGAGTGGCCCTTCCAGCCCCTCCGCCCCCAGTACCCGCCGTGAAGGTGAATCCTTCTCCTCCACCCATAGGCCCTCCCAACTCCATCCCTCCTTTCTCCCCCTCTATGTCCATACCTGTTCCCTTCCCATGTACCCCCGATTTGCCCTGCGTTTGTTCMCTGTTTTTTTTTTTTGTGTCTGAGTTCTTGCCCAGAAGGGAGGGAGCGATCCCCACTGGAATTGAGTTTGCTGGTTATTCGTACTCATGGTTGCAGGTTCCTTGTAATTTGCAGATGGATTGTTTCTCGTAGGCAACTGAATCCGCACGTGACTTTGTCTCCCCACCCTTATTGTGACCGTATTGATAGTATCCCCGAATCGCCGCTGATTGGATACGCTCCAAACAGTATGATGAGCTACGAGGTGGTTAAACTGAAAACTTGTATCTTTGTCTCATTTGGACGGAGGACCTACCTCCTGACCTGCGGCTACGGGTTAACCCTCGGCCTAGCTGTGCTTTAACAAAAATCCGCAAAATCTTGTGACGCCCGACTTGCAGTGGTCCTGAAAAACGACCTGCTTTACATAGGGCTTTCCGCAATGGCCGGGCCGCTTTCCTCTCTGGTCGTTCCACCCGTGAGTGGCGAGTATTACCGTGACGTTTCTCCGAATTTTGCGTGAAAATCTGTGATACTAATGTACTGGTGGGCCCCACTCGGGCGGGTCATCTGCACGGATTCGTGAGGTTAAGTGAGAACACAACAGGTCGAGCGCCTAGTACCCTAGAGTGTTATAATCCTAGTCCTAGCAGCCCGCCCCTTTTTTCGCAAAATCTGGGCGATGATCAATTAGTAGTGGCCAGATCCCACTGGCAAAGAGGATAGGAAGAATTGTCTGAATCTCTACGTGTTCCACGCCCATATGCAGATAAGTAGATCAATCACAAATTTTCGCACTTGTCGACAAGCACATCCACATTCAGACACTTACCACAATCCTCTTTGCCAGGGGGTTCTCGCCTTAACAACAGGTCTCTTGTGCGAGTCATTCGGGGCCAAAGCCCCAAGATCGTATTCGCCAGATGTCAGATTGGGATTTTAAGAAACGGACAAGTTGGACAGGGGTCGACCCTTCGAATCTTGCAGGGAGCGCTATACGCCGTGAGATCTGGTCAGTGGGCAGAAACATCCACCTATGCTCGAAGCTTCAGCGGACAGAGCTAATAGGACAGAAGGATAGGGTGCGGGCGAGTGTTAGTGGTAGAAATGTTCGGAAGATGAATGTATTCGGACTGAGGCGCTGGTTATGTACAGAGGGAAGGAAAGCGCTGTGTGGTTAGGGACGAGAAGTACCTTTTGCCTAAAAGTCGCTGCCGCCTTTGCATTACAAAAAGAAAACGCCCGAAGTTGACCTTGTCCACTAGTAGCCGTATTATGCCAGCAAAGAGATCTAGATTTGCCATGTCCCTATTTCCATGAGAAGGACACACGTGTCGCGCGTTCTTCAGTTCCGTGTATTCGTAGAGTTTGAGAAGTTCCAGAAGTTCCCCCCTCCAGCTATGTCCCACCTCCCCACTTGACGCTTTGGGACAGTCCACCTCGTCGCGTGCAGAACAGCTACTATGAAGTACCCAGCTGCTGCCGCTCGAGACTAGCGCCTCACCCGTGCTTAGCGCTCCGGGCCATGGCGGCTGGCCATCGCCTTCTTGATACCTAGCATGACGAAACCGATGCCACGTGCATTGAGCGCTATTGCGCCGCCGCTACGCAGGTCCCAGCGTCCCCCCCAGATTTCTTTTGTTGGATTTGCTTTAGATTTTTATTTAGATTTCTTTTAAGATTTTGTTTGTTTTCTTTTTTTATTAGTAAAATTAGAAAAGCACCCCGTTCGTTTTGATGAACGGGCTGCTACCTCCAGTGATAGGATGAGCAAAATTGAATGAATCTACCCCTAGACTAAGGGGATGTGCACTACGACAGTTTCTGCGCCCCTTAGAACAGGCTGCAAGACTGTACCAGACTGTTTCGTCGGGCTTTCACCGACTCATCAGGAGGTTGAGAGCTCGACAACCCACATATGTGTGTGTGATGGATGAGCAGAACCGACTGAATCTACCCTTAGGATATGGGGATATGCAGCCGCCCTTTTTCAAGGCATTGGTACGTTATTCCATGTAAGTATTTTCTCTTTTTAATTTTTATTATTATTATATTTTTATTTTGGTTTCTCATCTTTCCCCTTCCCCGTTCGTGAGCGTTGAGGCACGACTAGCAGGGAAGAAACGGGGAAGGGCTGAAAACGAGCAGCAAGAAAAATGAACTGTAAAAAAAAAAAAAAAAAAAAAAAGAGACAAAACAAAGTAAAAACGAGCCAGTGGTTGCCTCGTGGCTGGAAAAAAACAGCCGTTTTGGCTGTATGGGAGCATAATTGGCTCCCACCTTTGGCTGGCGCGAATATTTTCGGCCGCGGGAACGTATATCCCACGACTCAGATCGCGTGCGTGGAAGGAAAGAGGGAGCCAGGGAGGTTGAGAGGAAGAGAGAGGGAGAACGTGGGAGCTGGGAGGGGAGGCCCTACCTCTCCCAACCTAGCAACTGCCCTCCTCGTTTTCAGGGGAGGGTAGAGAGGGGAGAGAAAGAAACAGTCACGGCCGCGAACGTGGTCGCGACCGTGCACCAAGTTCAAGCAGTACTGGCCTGGATGCAATCATTCAGGCCAAAGCTGTGAACTCGAGGGTCAATGAGGGGAACTTGGCTGGAAACAACCATTTTCCCGCTGAACCTGCACTCAGTGTGGGGCTGAGTGCAGGGAAAAGGAAGGAAAAAAAGGGGGCAATTGAGTACAACTGCCACCCTAAGTGTGTGGCTGAGGTGAGACAGCCTCAGTCCGTTGATCTGCCTCAGATCAACGGCCCCAAGCAAGTGACGAATGTTGCCTGGGGGCAGCTGAGGCTGCTGCTGCCCTCCTCAGCCACTACAAAAGAGGCAGATGTCCCCCAGCCGCCTCACACTTGCCTCCAACTGCCAGTGTGTGTGACAGCACACTTGCCTTATTGCTGGAGTGCTGGGGAGGAGGCAGGAGCACTGCCGGTGGAGCTGGAGGACAGCAAAGGAGCACCCGACAAGGAGGAGAACAGCCATAGCCAAGGCAAGGAGCACTCTGCTCCTTTTTGGCTGGCGCTGGTCCAACGGGACGGAGCCAAGGACGCTGCCGAATTTTTGCGGCGGTAGCCCTGGTTTTAACAGCGGTGGTGCGGAAGCGCTACATAATTTTTGCAGCGGCAGCCCTGGTTTTAACGACGGTCGTGCGGAAGTGCTGCCGAATTTTTGCGGCGGCGACTCTAGTTTTGACAGCGGTGGTGCGGAAGCGCTGCTGAATTTTTGCGGCGGCAGCCCGGGTTTTAACAGCGGTGGTGCGGAAGCGCTGACGAATTTTTGCGGCGGCAACCCTGGTTTTAACGGCGTTCGTGCGGAAGCGCTGTCGAATTTTTGCGGTGGCCGCTCTGGTTTTAACAGCGGTGGTGCGGGAGCGCTGCCGAATTTTTGCGGCGGCAACTCTAGTTTTAACGGCGGCCGTGCGGAAGTGCTGCTGAATTTTTGCGGCGGTGCTCTGGTTTTGACAGCGGTGGTGCGGAAGCGCTGCCGGATTTGCGTCGTGGCGACACTAGATTTTTTTTTGGTGGGGAATTGCTGCCAGATTTGCGGCGCGGCGACACTTGATTTTTTTTGGCGGGGAACTGCTGTCGGATTGGTGGCGCAACAACATTTGTTTTTTTTTTTTGGTGTGGAAATGTTGTTGGACTAGCAACACGACAACAGGGATTTGCGGCACGATAGCGACGAAGTTTTTTTTATTCTTACGACGCGGCATATGTTTTGTTTAAAGAGGTTGTGCTACCAGAGTTGGTGTGTGCGGCGGTGGTAACATGACGTGGTGGTAGTTGGCGCGCGACGCACTATGAAATTTGCGTGAGGAGCGAATGTTGGTGGCGTAGGACCATCAGGGACCACTTGGGACCGGTTGGGACAGACGTGGTGCTAATTGGGACTGTCTTGGAAACAACATTTTTTTTTTGGGACTCGTGCGACTTGCCGCCATCATCGAATCTGGGACTACCGCGTGTGAGACTTGCGAGTCGGGAACATATTGTCCCACCACTGCCATAACCAGACTGCCACTGAAAATTGTAAAAAATAATGTTTAATGGTTTCAGGGACATTTCTTCACAGAAAAGCAGAAGAGCAAAAATTACACCATGATAAAGCTATCCCCATCTGTTCTTGAGAGGTCCTACAAATTATTCAGTCATTTGTTGGTACGCTGCAATGGTCAATCTACCTCTAAAGAGAAGTTACTTTGGTTGGCTTAGACTTAATGGTTTTAAAGTATTTGACATGTCTGAGTGTTTGTTTGCTTATATTGAGTTGCTTCATCCATGTAGCTTCCACTTTATCTCTCAGATTCAGTTTTAGTCCTAACATCCTCTATGTACATTTGACTATTAGAGTGTGAAGGGAGCATGCACACAATCTTCCTTTACTAACTGTTGCAGTTCAAGTCCATGTAGCCGGATCTAATGCCAGATTTTCTATTGGACATGTGGTTTAAAAACCAACTATTAATCCTTATGATGCAAAACCCTTATTCTGAACACCTGGCGTAAAAAAATGGTTATTTTCCAGGTCTCTAGTGGGTGAGGTGTACTAAAAATATGGTTATTTTCCAGGTCTAGCTCCCCACCAATGGACGAAGTCTTTAATGCAAAGGAACACTTAACAAAAATACTTTTATCACCTGACGTAAAAAAAAAAAAAAAAATGTTGACTTTTATGCAAGGCATAAGGCCCTCGACTTGATGGTTGTGGCTTGCGCCTGGTGGAAATGGACTGAGCCATGTTGTAACTGTCTGCGCCCGCCCTCAGTAAAGGTCGACCCTGAAAATTGGCATGGCAGGAAATGAGGACTGCTTACAGCATTTGCAACCGACCAGGAGATGTTGAAACCCAGAAAGATGTTGAGGCCTTGGACAGTTGCAATTGAGCCTTAAGCACACTCTAGAAGGGCTTTGGGCGCAACTATTGAGACAAAGGTTGAGCGGTCTCGAAGCTACCCGGCGTAGCCACAGTTTGCACAAAAGAGAGTGAGGCATAGTCACTCTCATTCTTGCCACTGACTAATCGGCGTGAGCGCTGCTGCATTGCTCGCTCAAGTGCATGTGCGCTGGATGAGAGGCAGGTGTGAGGGGCATGCTGGCGGGAAGCACAAAGGTTTTTGGGCGCAGCCGAGGCCAAGAAGGTGGTCATAGCTAACCTATTGGTTGTATGGCCAAAAGGGGTAGAACGGAGGTCCTGGGATAAGGCATTGTGGGAAGATAGGTGGATTAGCGATGGTGAGAAGGTGCATACCTGGTGAGGATGATGCGGGTCAGTCAACCGAAGTCTTTATTCGTTATTTGGTAGTTGCACTTCACGAAGACCTATTGACCTCATAGTTGATAGGCTAGTCTAGGTGTTGTCGGATCGTAGTCTAACCTGGTGTCGAGCGCCAATTAGAAGAGTGACATTGGAAACATTGATGGTGGAGACTAGATGAGGGTTGGCATTGTTAATTATTCATTGCTTTGCTCTTAATTCGCATGTATCTCGACGCATTCTACTTTTTGTTCGTGCAAACTACTTTTTGGCTTTCGATGAGATAATACCATTTGGTTTCTGTACTTCACATTGCTTATTTTCCTTGCATTTGCCTGCACTAGTTGGGGGATGAGAGTGAGATGGTGATGGTCAATATAATGGAATAGGAAGGAAAGAAACAAGGCTGACTTTTGGCAACTAAACAATAACCCCCCACCTTGCCTCAAGTTCCCTAATTATTTTCCCTTATATCCCTCGACATGATTGAGTTGGCATGGTTTGGTTTGGATAAGAGATAGTTGAGTTGGTTGAAATGGGGAACATGAGGGGGAAACAAATATGACGAGGGGAGAGAATAAGGAGAAGTAGGGGAGAGGAGAAAGATGTGGGGGGACAAAGGAGGATGATTGGAAACAACTTGCTATCAATCAGTGGTAGGGAAAATGACTGCCTATGTTTTCATGTAAGCAGGTTGTTAATCTAGTTGCAAAAGACAACCAATGCCTTCTATTGCTATTATAAGAATAATGCTTAGTTATAGGAATGTTGAACCGTATTTTCAACAAGTGATGTTCCCCAACAACAAATTGAGCCATGGTATCAGAAAAAGAAAAAAGAAAAAAGTCCTGCTGGCTAGCTTAGTAGGTTTTATGACTAAGTGACACTGAGTAAATCCTGGGTTCAAAACCCACCACTGCCATCACTTATGTGGCCCTAGGTTGGACAAAACTGGAATGATGCTGGTCGACTCGCCACGGTGAGTTATGCCACCCTGTAGCCCGTAGCTATGTGGGAGCACAGAGTCTGGTAAAGAGATTTGTGAAAGTAGTCCGTATCACTATGTGTGGCGCAACGTATTTGCGCAAAAAGGTCAGCTCATGTCCTACTGGGTAGACGGTTCAGATCTACCCAATAAAACATTATAATCAGTATCAACTCAACTGACATCCATGACTCCATTACAATGATGGGCTGAGGCCCTCAAGTTATACGATATGCTCAAGAAACGTGAACTCTGAATGCGTATCATAACAAAAGTTTTATAAATAATAATCATGAAATATAATGTATAGTACTATAACTATGTCAATAATAATGATATGGAGTTCCCTAAGGCTGGTCACCCGTGGATATATCTATAGAACGTCGCCCTTTCTGACAAAAATAATAATGATATGAAATTACCTGGTGCTGATCACCCGTAGATATATCTGTAAACCGTCGGTCTTTCTATTAAAAAAAAAAGGATGGGGGAATTGTGTTAGCAGACTACGTAGAAGGATCGATGCCATTATTACATGAATTGAATAAATAAATAAATAATCGAGGCTACCAGCCGGGCCGCCCGGGTTTCGGGTGGCCAGCCCGTGCAAGGACCAGGGAAGGTCCCCGCAAAAAAACAAAAACTCTAAAAAATCCAGAAAAAAATTATGTTATGCAAAAAACTAAACTGAACAACTTTTGCCTTAGGGTCACATCGAAATTCTTCACCAAATTCAAAATACAAAATAAAATTTAAAATATATATATATATATATTTGACGATATATATTGTCCTCTTCTCCCTCTCTGCCTACGGTTTACCGGGCAGTTCTATTTGACGATATATATATATATATATATATATATTTTTTAATGTTTTTGGCCCGGCCAGGCAAGTGACCCTGGGGCACTCTGGTAGCCTAGTAAATAATTAAAAAAATTCTAGTTTTTATATTTTCTTAATTGTCTACATTCAAGGTAGAGCAGTTGGCATTTCATCTGAAGAGCGCATGTACCAACCTTCCTCACCTTAGGGTTAACGGACGAGAGTATGCCGCACAACGAAACATTTACAGTACGCAGTTGCATAGGCGTCACCCTTGGTCCATCCAAGGAGCTGTGAGCAATCCTTCCGCTCTCATCAAGAACCACCTACTCCCAACGGGTACAATTTATTGGGTCATTCCATCTTGCAGTGCCATATCATACTCTAGGATCGTACTCACAGGCAACTGCTTTTTGGGGAAGTCGGATATCACTTTGGATGTGCGAACTTGTGTTTTCGGCCTTGTTTTGGAGATCACTCCACTCTCATGATCCTAAAGAATCCCACCCTTTGTAACACCCTCCAAGTCTCGAAACCAGCTGCGCCCTAGCCCACCCTCCCACTTTGGTTGTCAGCCTCTTCATGATTTTGAAAATGATCTGATTGAAAAATTATACCATCCTCCTCATGACTTTGAAAATGATTAAATTAGGGGGAAAAAACTTATGAGTTTGTACTTGTATTTATGCGATTCAAAATAATATGAATGATATGTGATTCAGTGTACGAATGATATGTGATTTAGTGTACGAATGATACTTGTGAATTTTTGTTTTAGAAGTGCAAACGGTTCAAAATTTATGGTTATTGTATGTCTGGGTTCATTGGGTTGTTCCCATATACTCTCGATATTTTGAATTTGTGCATTATGATGATGTCGGTGGGTTGGTTTAACACCAATAACTTTGCTTTAACAAATTCCACAATATTTAATTCGCATTTCGTTCTTTCCAGTTTTAGATCCTTGGTGTAACAGTCAATAATATTTTATAGAATTTTGTCAGTTCTTCTTTGTTCTACTTTATTATTGTTTTTACATTGACTAAGATTCTGAAGTAACGGCTTGTCAACATATCTTTTTACATAAAGATTTATTTCATCTTTCCTAACAATATTAAGAAATTCTTTTAGAAAACATGTATATGAGACACAATAAGGATGGGGATGTCTGTTGTTCCATCGATATACCCTTGATTTGTTTCAAAATGGTACCAACCAATTTGAAGATAATATTTTTTATGAGCAAATCAACGAGGTCTTCCAAGTCGGATAACCTTATGAACTTCCATCCCTTCTCTCCGACAAATTTACAAAAGGTGACACATTTCCCTCTGGTCTTGAACCTCACATAATACTTATGTTTGGATTAAAATTTTTTAATAATCCAATGAACCGTATCCCTCACGTCATCTTGAATATTTCCTTTATGTCATACGCCTTGTTCATTATTGTGAGAGCTTCCTTTTTAACTTTCTCATTTGTAAGCTGCATATCGTTTTTAAGGTTCTTACTAACCATCAGACTAAAGTGCTCACTTTTGGAATCCTTAATCATAAGGTTATACGCTTTCACCGTAATTCCCCTGACGAATCTCAAATGACTTGCAAATGTTTTTTTTTTCGTATTTTTATCTTTACTTATGATGAAATCATTTTGTATCCTTTTTTTTTCTTTTCGATTTTGCAATTTGATGCAGTTTTCCTTTCTTGAGTTCGGATTTCATTTTGCTTCAAAAAAATTCCTTTAGTTTGATAAATTTATTGAAATTATGACTGTTATTGAAAATCTTACACACATAATACAAGAGATGACATTCAATCAGTGTAACACCATGATTCATATCTAGAGGTGACAAAAATAATTCTTTGAGGGCTCCCTTGATGCCTCCTACATATTCAATAAAGGCGGTTCCTTCTAGGACAACATACCTAGTTCTGGTGGTCCTCGTAGGTAGGACACTGAACTCTTCTACCTCACAAATTAAGGTTAGCCAAATCTTCTCGAGTACGATATATTTTTCGTATAGAGCAAGAAATAGTTGATTTCCCAAATGTCACTCATTCTAACCTATACATGCTCATCAATTTTGGAGAGTCCATATTAACTTCATATAAATCACATTTGTACTCAAGGTGTGAATTTCAGGCCGTTGATTTATGATTATGCAAACTATTTGCAGTGAATTTGACTTTAGTCCAAACCACTGATAGTTTCATTTGCATCAGATTAAAGAATCCCGAAGCATTAACTTTCTCTCTAATCCATTCACAAATTTATGTATGCATTCATTTCTTAGTGATAGTATGCAGAAAATTGTTTTTTTTTATTTTATAATAATCCATTCTCTGGGATTGAATTCTATCCTTTTCTTCAACTCATTTGCAATTAGACTCCGTATAATCTCCCTTTTTATTTTTGTGTTGACACTCTTAAATCCTTTTTACATGCTCAATACCTTAATCACACATTTATTCTCAATCACACAATTTCTTTTTCAAATAGCATGTAACAAGAAAATAAAAATGATAGAAACAACAACAATGTAGTTGGAGGTTCAATATCACAGTATAACCACATCGTAACAAAGCACAAATGCACACCTTTGTGTTACATGCCTTTTCCTCTATGTTACTCAGTATGTGTCAAGAGCATCCACTCCCTTTCCACAAATACTCTTTTCTAAGTCCTTCGACTACTCTACCATAATGGTGGGTGACCCCGCTTGAGAACTGCAGACACTCCCACTTGAATATAAGATCATGACGATCCAAAAAGATAACTGTTCGATTCAGATTCTGTCGTAACGAGAGAAGTCAATTCCCATTCATCACCGTTCTCAAAAACACTCTTTAAGTCTTTTAGCAAAAAACAACCAAATTCACCCCTTAATTCCGATTTGCCATACACCAACTCGACCAGTCTCTAATAACTCATTCATCTAGATCATCCCTCGCTTGTGATTTTTGCAGGTAATTTTTTACCCTTTGACTCATTCAAAATACTCATAAAGTTCACAATGTCTTAAATCCTGATTAAATCTGCATAAAATACAATCAATTTCCATATTACAATGGATGCATTAGTTTTTTTATACTTCATTCTTGTTCTCTTGGATCTATTTTTGGGTTTGTTTTCTCATATGTTTAGGCCAGATTCTTGTCATTGATAATTTATTTCACATTTTCTTGAGTTCATTTTTGTGTTCGAACCATAGAGGAATACAAATGTACGTATACGGTTCCCTCTTTCGTCACTGTTTATGAACCTTTGACATAATTTTGTCAATGGCAGCCCGTAAATGCTCCCTTCACCTTGGCCCATATAAATCTACTTACAAAAGGAAATATCAAGAGGTAAACACGAAAAACAACATTAGCATCAAAGAGCCTATTTGAATAAGAGATCCCCCAAAGTACAACCCCATTTAGTAAATCCGAGAAAGCATGATAGTATTGTTCCTACAGTCTTTACCTGAAAAAAACGTACGTACCCCAAAAAAAACTCGTTCTCCAAAATCGGTGATTTTTTTTGAATAAAAGTTACGGTCGAATAGAACATACATGCGTTGTATTCAAATACAATGTACGTACGTTGTATTCGAATACAATGTACGTATGTTGTATTCAAACTTTTGCTACTTTTAAAATTCCAAAATATTAGTAAATTCCAAAAAAAAATGAAAGTTGTACAACATTGCAATACAAACAACTTTTGACTGAGGGTCATATCAAAATTCACAACCGAATTCAAAAAAAAAAAAAAAAAAAAAAAAAAAATCTTTCGAGGGCATTTCGCAAAGTTTTATGATTTCTGAAGAATTTTGATTTAAAAAAAAAATCCAAAAAAATCCCCAAAAAAGCTAGGCTACCAGCCGGGTCCCGGGTGGCCAAACCAAGGAAGGTCCCGACAAAAAAAAAAAAAAAGAAATCCGAAAAAAAACTATGTCATGCAAAAAAATAAACTGAAGAACTTTTGCCTCAGGGTGACATTGAAATTCTTCACCAAATTTAGAATATAAAATAAAATTAAAAAATCATTAGTTTTATTTTTATTTTTTTGATTTTTTATGGCCCGGGCAAGTGACCCCAGGCCACTCTGGTAGCCTAGCAAAACTTGTACGGAATTGCAATACAAACAACTTTCGCCTGAGGTCTTGGAGAAATTCCCAACCATATTCGAGAAAAAAATTAAAAACGACTGGTACTACAAGCTCCTGCAAAGTTGTACCCTAAAACTTGTTGTACAACGTACTTATGTTGTATCTGAATACAACGTACCCTACGTTGTATTTGTATACAACTTACATATGTGTTGTACGTTGTATTTGTATACAACTTACGTACGTGTTTTTCGGGTTAAGACGGTAGCCTAAAAGCATCTTCCAAACAATGCTTAAGATCACAATGTGCACAGGTGATGGCTCCATTCATTGACAATCTCTTTAATCGCCAGAAAGGACTACGTCCTGATGGATTTAGTTCCCCATCCGTGTCGTTTTCGGCTAGCTCCCAAGCTCCCTTGCCCTTTCTTCCCACGTGATACCCCTCTGCACGCAGACTCTCATTTCTTTCCCGTCATTTCCATAATAGTGATGCAGCCGTCACCTCATGTATTCCACCGTCCCAACTTCCTTCCCTGCCGGGCCTGTGCTGTTCAACCTGCCTCAGTTCACCTTCAACTTCTCATCATCGCCTTCCAATTCTTCATTAGCTTGATGAACTGCCTCATTGTCAACAATCGCAACTGGTTTTCTGTCCCGTCCCTTGATACCTCATTCAATGATCTGCTGGATTCCTTCGTCTGCAACTTTCCGGCGATCTCAACCAGCATTTTCATAATGTCTTCTAGTTTCATGCCCTCATTTTCACTTGCGGCACTTGCTGCATTGGCCGGTGTGTCGTCAATGATCGTATTCTACGGCTTCTTCCCCTCATCTTCGTAATCTAAAGAGACTATAGTCCATGGCTATCTTACTCCACTTGTTCTCAATCAGGACTTCGGTTTTTGCATCTCCACTGCTGGTGAGTTAATCCCCACTACCCTCTTTCACTTCTTTCACTTCTTATTACTGTTCGCTTCTCCTTTCCCCAGTTCAGCTTCCAGTTCGTCTATCTTCTTCATAAGCTTCTCTCTTTGTAGATCCGCTTCCTTCACCTTTTTGTCTACGATCTCCATTTTGTCCATGCAGCAATACTCCAAAGTTGCTCGCCATCCATGCCTTCGACTTCAGTTCTCCTTCTTCCATGCGTACGTTGGCTTTCCCTTTCGTCTTCTTCAATCTTGCGCTTTTACTGCTCTCGCTGGTCTCTTCCACTTTCTTCTTGGATTCCTCCAGATCATGACTCTTCCATTTCTCAACAAGTTCGAAATGTCCACGTGTGAACCAATCACAGTTTCCCTATTCGGGGAACGTGTTAGCTGCCAATCTATGTTGCTGCGGGACAGTGCAGGTAGCCTTGCTGCCCGTAGCCCCAAGTGTTCCTCAAAGGTGGGGTTGGTGGTGCCCACACGTAGAAAGGTGGATAAACAGGAGGAAGCGATTGTGGTGCAGGATGCGTTGGTATGGGTGAAGAAGTAGGTGGCTGTCCTGCTCCTGGGGCGATGGGTGGTGTCACCTGATACTCATCCATTACCTCCTACACCCAGACCACATCCCTCGCCTCCTACCACGTCCCCTCGCCGGCATGCAGACTTGCAAGGAGACAATAAAGAACCGCCGGAGCATCGACAAACCTTCAATCACTCCAAGCGATAGAACCTGCTTGATTCCCGTGTAAGGTCTTCGTTGTTGGAGCACAGATCCTTCAGTACTGCTGATGTATGGGGTAACTTCAATACAGTCAAAAAACAGTTTGAAATCACACCAAATCCGAACAAACTAATGGCCAATGGCATGAGAGATTTCCTCTTTCCATTAGTAAGTACTCAACATGAATATGGCGCCGGGTGAGAGTGCCTCTGAGAGGTGGTTCACCCAGATCACACGAGAATTGAAAACTCAACTACACAATGTAGTGACTGTAGTCTGAGGTTTACTTATCACAGAGAAACCACATTGCATAGCACAGGCGGCCCATGCTACAAGCCTTCTCCTCACCTCCTGCTTAGTCTGCATGGGAGCGTTCGCTTCTTACCACATATATATAGTATATACTAAAAAAGTGCTAGAACTCTAGACTTCTTTGCACGGGGCTAGGAGCTATAGACTTCCCAGAAAACCACTCCCTCTGCCTACTGAAAAAACACAACTTCTAGAACGCACGTATCTGGCCCAAGTATGCAATGGCATCTATGGTCAAGCGGTCGGCCTGCCAGGGCTGCAGTGCTTCCCACAAGATGCCCTGTGAACCCGCAGGTCCCAAAGTCTGCTAAAAGAGACAAAGGATTGATCATTGATGTCATTATGGCACAAATTTAAGAAATAAATAAATAGATCAGTCAAAAACCATTTACTTTCCATCTTGCAGCGCCAGATCATACTCCCAGGACCGTACTCGCAGGTAATCGCTTCGTCGGAGAAATTGGATATCCCTCTGCGTGTGCGTACTTGTGTCTTCGGCCTTGTTCTGCCGATCATTCCATCGCCATGGTCCCGGGGAATCCCACCCTTTGTAACACCCTTCATGTCTCAAGAAATTGTGACCAGACCTGCTCTCCCAGTCTGGCTGCCATCCTCCTCATGGCTTTGAAAATGATGAAACTGTGAAATCCTGCCCCCTTTAGTTCCCTATGCAAGGTTATCAAAATAAAAGGGAGAAAAGCTTCCAAGTTTGTTTCGTCTGAATGCGATGCAGAGTGCAAATTTTTGTTGTAGAGGTGCAAAGACTTCAAAATGCCCCAAGAAAGTTAAAAAAAATGGAAATCTGTTCTGTTAAAAGAAAAGAAAAGGTGGTTTTCACAGCCTTTTTGGCAGCCCCAGGCAAGCCGAAAAGAAAGGAGAGAGAAGCGAACCACGTGGTTCTGCCACCTCTTTGTTTCTTTTCTTCTCAAAAACTGCCTTTTTACCTCAACCAGTGAGCATACCATGACATTAGAGGACATCAACTAACATAAAGCTCTCCTCAGCTGTGGCTGAATGAGCCATAGCCACAGCCCTGGTGAGGCAGGTTCTTGTTATCTTTTTACACAAAATGCCGGTGAGAAGCATTAATTACTTCCCCATATGCCACAACAATCCCCGTCTTCAGGATTTGCTTCCACGGCTTTAGATGAAAAAAAAGAGAAAAAGTGGAGCCCCTGTACCTGCCTGGTGGCTACATGGTACCCTTCTTTTTTGCAATTACACTACCACAGCCTGCAGCTCTAGGGATAGTAGGGGAACCCCGGTGCTGTATGGATGAATGGGGCAGAGTGCACACCCAGCTGATATTATGCCGGTCAACTAGTTGAACACTGATGGACATTGGACACCACAGAAGTGAGGGATAGGCCCAGCCGTAAAACAAAACATGACATGCCGGCTTCACTCTTTTAAATGTTGGCCGCCAGGTTTCCCTGCAAAGTAGCTATACTCGAGTAGGATCATCACCATCTTTCTGCACTTTGATGGCCGGCGTCTTTATTGAGCCAAAGGCCATTGCACATCAGAGTTAATAGATGGCAAAGAAGGTCCTTTCTGGTTCTGACACAAGAGAAAAGTGGATGGAGGAGAGAAGCACAAACAGTCAGAGAGGGATAGATACGCCTCCCCCTCCCCCAATCAAACAGTCTGTCACAGTCACCCCCTTTTGTAGAGCTATTTTAGCCAACACGTGCACACATCCACACATACACACATACACACAAACACACACACACACACACACACACACACA